>CM061133.1:253781166-254190732 GCA_030789695.1 Scilla litardierei
CATGATTTCTGGATTCGGGTATTTAGATCTGATTTTGCTGCTTCGTTCAGATCTATTTTATTCTCCCAAAATCTCGTTGTAATCTTGATGATTGCTATTTTTATTGGGGAAATATCCGCTCGAGATTTTCTTAAACTATTTACCCGAAATGGCTAAATGTTTCCTTGATTTATGGGATTACTTGTCCGAAGGGGTTCCTAGATATATGGGCAGAAAATCTGCATGAGATTTTATTGAACTGTTTACCCGAAACAATTCCTGAAATGGAGGAAGCTGGTTTATAAGGCGCTCATGCGGATTCTACTAGGGTTTATCTCTTTCGTGAATATTATTGATCAACATCCTGGGAAGGAGGCCGACGGCTACAAAGGTAGGGATCGAAAGGAGTTTGATTTAGTCGGTTTATGCAAGTGGATCTTGCGCGTAATGGGATCTTGCGGTGATTACTCAATGTGGTTGATTGAGATCACACATTGCGGTTTGTATTAAGGGGGAGTGTGTTCCTCCTAATGAGATTACAATATTAGTGATTGTAATCGTTTTGATATAGTGGAGTAATCTGATTTTTCTGGGCATGGCCCCGCAGATGTAGGTGTGCGCATCGAACTGCGTTACCAAGTTTTGTATGTTCTTGAGTTATTTTTTCCGTATATACGCTCTTATTATATGATTCATTCCTAAGTACTCAATTACAATTAGTATCAGAGCAGGTCTTTCATGTTGCTTTGTTGTCAAAGTGGGTGTGATCTTGGATTATCAGTACTTCAATCATGAAAGCTCGAGAAGGTGCTTTCGTTACTCGTCATCTGTTACTTGTAGGTACCAACTACACATATTGGAAATCAAGGATGCTAGCCTTTATCAAATCTCTTGATGAAAAAGCTAGGATTGCTATGGTTGAATGGTGGTCTCCCCTGTTGAAGTTGACAAAGATGGCAATGGACATCTCAAGCTAGCAAAGAATGGAGTAAAGATGAAGACCGTGCGGCTTTGGAAAATTCTAAAGTTATGAATGCTATTTTCACGGCAGTAGATGAAGAACAATTCAAACTCATCTCTACCTGTGAGTATGCTAAAGAAGCATGGGATATTCTTCAGAATGTTCATGAAGGAACCAATACGGTAAGAGTCTCAAAACTTCAAATGCTTGCTTCACAATTTGAGAAATTAAGAATGTGTGATGATGAGCCCATTGCTGAATTTAATGGAAAATTGAGAGATATAGCTAATCAGTCTTATCAACTTGAAAAGAAACATTCAGAGGTGAAGTTGGTACATAAAACTCTAAGATCTCTCCCTGAACGGTTCTCTGCTAAGGTAACAGCTATTGAATGCTAGAGATATCTCAACCATAAGACTTGACCAACTAATAGGATCCCTACAGACTTATGAAATGAATCAGAAACAGAATAAAAGAGATAAATGAGTGGCCTTAAATATTGATTCTGGAGATATTTCTAAAGAAGAAGATGATGAGTCGGGTCTAGATGATGTTATTGTTCGGTTGACTAAAAACTTTAGTAGGATGCTTAAGAAGATTAGTAGTAAAGGACAGAATTTTAGGACAGGAAACAATGTGCCTCAATTGAGTGATATGTCCACTGGAAAAACCTTCAACCGAAATCAAAGGTATGATCAGAAGAAGAAAGGAAAAGAAATTCAGTGTAGAGAGTGTGAGGGATATGGGCATATTCAGGCTGAATGTGCAAACACTCTGAAGAAGCAAAAAGGGAAGTCCTTAACTAGTACCTAGAGTGAAGATGAGTCCGAGGGCAGTGCTGAAGATGAGGAAATCACCAGTAATTATGTCGCCTTTGTGGTATCTATGAAGAAGCAATCAGACTACAACACTAGGAGTCATGTTCCATCTGATGTTACAACATCAGTCATGACATCTACCAACAAATTAGACAATGTCAGATCCAGTGTTATGACATCATCCATGACATCTACAACCGAATCAGACTCTGAGGTTGACAATGATGAGGAAGTTAGTGAAGAAGATATTCAAATAACATACCAGATGATGTATGGAAAGTAGATGAAAATCTGCAATATTAACAAAATGTTGAAAGAAGAAAATGTAAGACTAAAGGAAGAGAAAGAGGAAGTCAAAATCAAATTTCTGCAAGTTGAGCAAACCTTTAGAGAGCTGGAGAGTACCCTCAGAAATGTTCTCCTCGGGGCAGAGAAAGCTGAGTGCACATTGAATAAGTGAAATTCTGGGAAAGCAAAATTGGACGATATCTTGAACATGTGTTAGATTTCAGGAGATCGTACTGGAGTGGGCTATAATAGAGGATTTAATTATAACATTTCTACTGCAAAAATGATATAAGTCACGAAAGAACTTGAGAAAATTGGTCAGCACAAGGGCTATGTTGGTAGGAAGAAGTTAACTAGAACTGTCAAAGGTGGATGTCCAGTGTGTGAATATTGCAGAATTGTTGGTTACTCTGAGAAGAACTGCTTTAGTCGTATGCATCATTTCATGGAGGGTAGACCAGTTAGCCCTCTAGGCAGGAAAGTGAAAAAGCAATGGGCAGGAAGACTGAGTTAAACAACATGGTGGCATATACATCTTTAATAGCATCTTCAGATAACATGTGGTATTTTGACAGAGCTGTTCACGACACATGACAGGTAACAAGGAATTTCTTGATGACTACAAAGTCAGTACTGGGGGTCACGTGACTTTTGGTAATGGTCGAAGGAGCAAGGTTGTTGGAAAAGGAAATCTGAATGTAGTCGGAATTCCTAAACTTAAGAATGTTTTGCATGTCGAAGATCTTAAAGCTAATCTTATTAGCATCAGTCAGTCGTGTGATCAAGGGTTGCTCATGAGGTTTACTAAGGAGAAATGTTTAGTTTTTGATGCTAATGAAGAATGTATTCTGATGGGCAAGAGGTCCACCGACAACTGCTATCTTCTTGAAGAATCTAATACTTGTCTGCGGACTGTTGTTGATGAATCTGAACAATGGCATCAGAAACTTGGACATCTAAATTTCAAAACTCTTATAAAGATTTCTAAGCTTGGGGATGTCAGAGAAATGCCTGTTTTGAAAAGAAAGAAGGATGTATATGTGGTCCATGTCAATTTGACAAGCAGCAGAAAACAACTCACAAGCAACTACAGAATATTACGACATCTCAAGTGCTGGAATTGCTTCATATGGATCTAGCTAGTCCCACATCTAAAACATGCATTGGAGGTAAGAAGTATATATTTGTTTATGTTGATTTTTCTAGATTCACCTGGGTGGATTTTCTTAAAGAAAAATCTGACACCTTTGAAGCATTCAAAAAAATGTGTATACGTCTTCAGAATGAGAAAAGAAATGTGAAGAGTTCAACCAAGCAGAAGGAAGTGGTTTGGGAATTCATTGATTTGATGCAGAAGGAATTTGAAATGAGCATGGTTGGTGAACTCAATGTCTTTCTTGGATTACAGGTGAAACAAACCAAGGAAGGTTAGTTATCTCTCAAAGGAATCTTGTTAAGAGGTTTGGGTTAGAAAATTCCAGACATGTTCGCACCCCTATGTCTGTGAGTGAAAAGCTAACAGATATGATAGTGGGAAGTCATTTGATGTCACTATATACAGAAGTATGATTAGAAGTCTCTTATATCTCACTGCCAGCAGACCTGACATATGTTGGGAGATGGGTATGCCCTCGAGGCAGTTTATCTCTGTGTATGTGTACAAACATCTTGTTTGAAATAACAGTAAGCTGTTTGGTAAGAATTTACCTAAGTTAATAATAATGTAGTCAATAATTAGAACTTAGGTAAAGTCCTGAGCTTGATGCAAGGTCAAACAAGTATCGAGATGAATATCTCGATCATGAAGAATTGTTTGACTGTTAGTAGCATAATTCTGAAAACGTTCGTGGTCGTAGATGTTTCGAGAAAAGGATATCGAAACATCGGATAGACCATTGTGTCTTTATCTTCACCCTAGTGTGGTGACGATGATCTCATGGTCGTTCAACTTGGTGAAGTCGAAGATGAGACACATGTGCTCATTGGAGAATGAGTTCACTGAACGATCCAACAAGAGTTATCACATGGTTAACATATCTAATTTGTCAGTGATAACTCTTAGTAATGATAGGCTTGTTGGTCCTTAGACTTGAGGTCATTATATGAACATGTACGTGAACGGTATCACTTAGATCACTGATCTAGCTTCGAGGCAAGGCCTATCAAAAGGTCTTTGGTTGGGTGACACTTGAAGCGTGCGAGGAGAGTAATGACCAAGAGAGGATTCGTCTCTCTGGTTTATGAGGAGTTAGTGTCGCACGTATTGGTTCGGTCTTTAGTCAAAAAAATTGGCCAAAGTATGTTGGAAGAAGTCCAACATTATTTGACTAAAGACCAATGGAGACTAACCAAGTGCAAGCTATTAGTGTTGACAGTTTGACCGTACCCTAGGCTTGACTAAGCGACATAGTTTTGACGAAGTGACTAAAACTGTGGTATTCATCACGGACATAGTCATAGTGGTCCCGAGAATACTCATGTCGATGAGTTACCCACATAATTATGATACCAAAACAGGGACGTCACTTGTTGCTCGTGGTCATTGCCGTCTGGGGTTTCGAGCCCCCACCTGTAGTAGGGTCAGGCTGTAGGGTCTCACACAGAGCGAGACCTCCGTTAAGTAATAGGAAGTCTTTAAGGGAGATAATACATATGATGTGTGCGAATTAATTAATTTGCAAAGTGTTTGCGATATAAGTCTAAAATATTAAAGAAGTGGATTAATGCGTTTGATGCAAGAGACATTAAACTGCAAAGAGGTTGCAGATAGCTTCTAGATTCGGGATAAATGATCCTGAGTGAAAGTGGGAGATGTTATGTGATGTATGCCCACAGTTCATTTGTATTTGATGCAAATGGATTTTAATATTAAATGGAAATTATTTATGTTGCATATGATGCGTACATAAAAGGAAATAAATAATTTTAATATGTTGTAACGTGTTTGTGAGCATATTTTAAATAATAGATGCATAGAAATGGAGAGGATTTTTTCACGAACGTCGGGAAGAAAACCGCACTCAAATCGGGGTTAAAACGGGCCAGAAAGTCTATATAAAAGGAGTTTTTAAATAGAACACAAAAGGTCCATAGAGAAAGCCCAACAGTTTTTTTAAATAAATAAATAAAAAGTTGTGGCCCGCTGAGCTGGGCATTTATTGGCGCCCAAATTCTGGGTGCTTGAAGCACCCAGAAGCGTGCCTGGCACGTGCCCACTGTGACGCGTGCCTGGCAAGCGCCCGAGCTGGGGGTGCATGCCAGTTGCCCCTTTGGGCTGCACACGCGGATCAACATGTAGGGCCCACTCTGTGGGCCCCACAAGTAGGGTTTTGAACCTTAAATTATTATTTTTGGGCGGCTGGAATCTTGAACGAAAATCAGATTTTTGGTCATATTTGAGATGACGTTTGAAGGACCAAACGAAGTCGGAATTGAGCCCCATTTGTTTCTATGCATTCACCGTTCAGTGCTTTTCGATTTGGTATGTGATATCACTTGCAAAGCTCAACGGTGAGGGATGGAAAATTCACTAAAGTTTGGCCTTTGTATAAGGCAAACTTAAATTGATTTTTCTCCTCAAAATTTTTAGTCCTACATCGAATATGGAGAAAAGAGGAGGGGTCAGCCGCATATATAAATTGGGGCCAACCCCCTTCTTGAAACTCACACTAAGTCTTCGATTCGAGTAGCTCCAAAAAGTTTTGAGCACACTTGGATTAAGACTAAAATTTATATTCCCTCTTTCTCCCAAATTCTTACTTGCTCCTGGTCGGGCTCTAGTAAAGCTACGAAGGAGTTCAGATTGGATCCAAAGTTTGACAGAGGATCCACTTAAGGTGAAAATTTCTTTGGCGCGTGGTTGGATCGACGACAAGGGTGTTGCTCATCTCGGGACACGGTTCCACTCGGGAGAAGCGGCTCAGCCCCAACGCGGGGCATTGCTTTCGAGGAAAAAGAAATGTTGCTGAAAACGACGCTTCATATTCTGCGGAAACGAAGTGAAAGGTATGTAGTTTAATTAACATGTATTTATAATTGCAGTTAGATAGATCTATCTTTTGGGGTTGGTCAGACACAACCTCGGGATAATAGAGATTCTGGCTATGGTTATTTCTTTAGGGCTAGACTTATATTGTTTTAAGTTGTTATTCCGTTGCTTTTATGATTTCGTCGTCTGTCCGACTTAGGCTGGATGTCGATTTTATAGCCATAAGGACCCAGAAAACCCATTCAGTGGTATCAGATCAAGGTCTACATTGATCTATTGTTTTGCAATTATAAAGTGCATATGATGCTGCATGTTTCTCCATCAGATAGAGGTTTTTAATTAAGTTATTAAATTGTCGTTCCATGTGATAGTTTTATCTTCAAAAATTGTTTTTTGAAAATTAGATCTAATTTTAAATCATGTGACAGTTTTAATAATTAGATCTTTAAAATTATATGATAATTTTTAATATGAGATATTTTTTAGTTGCATGCTTAGCTAAAATGTTTAGTTGATATTTTTAATGGTTATATTATTCTTGTTGATTATGTGATAATACATGAAAAACTTTTAAGATAGCCGTTAAAAGCTTTCAGAAAATTATAAGATAATTTTTGATGGACATGCTATGATTTAAACTTGTTTAAATATCTAATACATGATTAGGATATCACCCTAAAATTAATTCATTATAATTGATAAGGACATTAATACAAGTTATTTAACCAAACCTAATAATTGCGAATTTTTAGGATTCAACTAGTTGATAGAATTAACTAGTTTTAATGAAGCCATTTCAAGTCGATGTCACACATATGAATAATTAGTATCCTTCATGGATCATGATCCGGTCTAGCGTTTTTTGACTAGTGTTGTAGATCACCCTAGCTCGACTGGGGATAGTGATCCTGGCCTAACCAAATCCCTGGCCGTGTTCCGCTGGACCGAGTTTGCTTTCCCAGACGCTGATAAAATTTATACCGTAGTGCACGGTGTCGTGTGTAGCGCTACAGGTCGAACACATGGAGGCATTCGTTGAGTATCGATTTTCTGGTCCTTGCTCGAAAGCTATGCAATATGATTGGTGATCGAAGAGAGAGTAGAAGAGTGTGAAATTAAGGGGGGAAAGATCTAGGGCTCAGAGTATCCCCACCATTGGACTGGGGATAGGATTGGATTAGTGGGTGATCGATCGTTGGGTTCATTAGGTGTAACGACTGCTTTTCATGTATCTGGATTTAATATAACATAATATATGTTTTGGTGGATTTTCTCCTCTGGTGTGGTTTTCGTCTCCGTAGATTTCATTTTCGATCGATTCGTCGTATTTTCTCGTTTCTTCCTTAGGATCGTCGATTTCGAAGTGTGTCACTCGTGACGGGCTTCATAACGGTCGTATCTAACTATTAGATCAAGCCTAGGAGTCTTAGGAATCGATCCCGGGGCCCCGCGCTCCGTATCGGAACTTTTGGTGCTCATTAGCCGGTGTAAGAAGGGCCACCGACCGACTAGATGACGATCCAGTCGGTCGGCAATCCTTCTTGGACCGACTAGTTGGCTTTCTAAAATTTCTCAGGAGTTACTGTTTATCGTTAGTCGGTCTAAGAACGTTGGTTGACCGCCTAGGTTGCAAACTAGTCGGTCAGCAATGCTTCTTTAACCGACTAACACATCATCTTATTTTTGTATCAGCTACTGTTTACTCTTAGTCGGTCTAAGAACGTTCATCGACCGACTAGATGCTACACTAGTCGGTCAGTATTTGTTCATGGACCAACTAACTCTAAATCCTATTTTCGTTCAGGAGTTACTGTTTGCACTTAGTCGGTCTGCGTTGGTCGACCGACCGACTAGTTGCCAAACTAGTCGGTCAGTGGTTGCTCTTTGACCGACTAACTAGTGTTGAAACCCTAATTTCTGGGCAGCCGCCAGCTCAACCTATTTAAACCCAACCCAAACGATTTCATCTTCTCCAACACGACCCAAAACCCTAAAATCTTCCCCCTTCAGCCCCCATCTTCCTCCAAGCTTCATTTCTTCATTCCAAGCCCTAGAATCATCATCCAACCCATCCATTCACTCCATCTACCTCTCATCTTCCCCAAAATCTCACCAAAACCCATCAAAATCCCCAAATCCCCCAAAACCCTAGTTTCCCCAAAGTTCTCCATTTGCTTCCAGATCTGATCCTAGGGTTCCCCGGAGTGTTTCTTCCGCCTTCTCTCGGTAAGAAATCGATCTACCGTTGTTTTCATAACCTATTTATAATTTTATGAAAACCCTAATTAATTTCATGTGTTTGGTGTTTGTTTCCCCATAACAGCGATTTCCCCCGTAGATAGCATCCGTGTGACGAAGTGGTCGTCATCCCCGGTGCTAGGCAAGTGAAACTTGCCACTTAGGGTTTAGGCCATGTTTTAGGCCATTTTCTTATAGTAGGCGTAAAAGAGGCTAGGCGACGAAATGATACTCGCCTAGGCGCAAATTGGGGAACTAGCTTGACAACGAAGCTAGTTCCAACACATATAGCATGTTGCACAATTTCCATGTCATGTTTACTTTCCATTAACGGTACACAAATTAATTGTCATGTCATTGCATTCTTAAGTGTTTCTGTGATTGCGTAGCTTTGCTACAAATGCTTGTGTTCCTGGCTCGTGTTCCAGAAGCGGGCCATGTGTTGGTTGATAGCCAATGCCCGAATTGCGTGTTTCCGGCTAGGTGCACCCCTACGCCAAATGTTTAGAATGCGAGCTCATGTGCGGGGCAACCCCGGCTCACTTGCTGAGCTCATGTGAGGGGACCCTGGCTCCATTACGTGTGGGTATTGGGGGTAAGAGTTAAGCGACCAATCAACTGGGAGTCTGCCCGATCAGCAACTGCAGTGGTAAGGCGTAAACTCTTGGGTTTGGGGTAGTTGTTAAGCGGCCAATCAGCGAATGTAAAACCATTCAGCTGTAAGGCGTAAACATCTACGAAACAACGTGAATAGTGAATTGATTGAGATTGATAGTAGCGTGGCTACTCTTGTCTTGTCTTGTCTTGTCCTGATGATTGTTCTCTTGTACAAATTGTCTTGCCATGTCTCAATTGTGCACTCATGTTATAACTGCCATGTCATGCATACTAAACTGCTAGGTTGCTAGAGCCTTACTTTTAGTTTCCTTGCCCAAGTCTTTTAGACTTGCTGACATGTGCCCCTTTACTCTTTTGGGTGACACATGTTAGATCCTGAGCCCGAGTACCTCGTTGAGGACGAGGTGTTTGCTGACGCCGAGCCCGAGCTTGTGTTTGACGGGGAGTACGTGGACACTGGGGACCAGTCCTAGTGTCTTCGTTGTGTTTTACTTTTGTTAGACAGTTGTTTCGTTATCGGTGCGTAGCACCCATACCTTGTTATGCCGTTTCTTTTGTTGGCCTTGTTCTGGGCCTTTAGACTCTTTTCTTTTAGCCTGGTGGCTTTTCTGGATGTTGGACTTATTTTCTTGTTGGACAATGTAAGAGATGTGAGATTTTATTTCAGTCTCTCCTTGTGTTATTATTGTTATTCTGTTGTGGTTACAGGGACCTGCTTATGTATTATTGACGCTTATCGGGTTTGGGGCTTCACAGCTCCACTCCCGTGCGGACCTTTTCACGTCTCGCCTCCATTTTAGGGAAGCGGGTCGTGACAGGTTTTGTTGGTGGCCCATGCAGGTCCTTCTGTAACTGCGATTTTTGGAATAGCGATAATAATATTAGAATGTCCAATAAATTAAGTTCGACGTCCGATGTCATAAGCTATGAGTCTAATCTGATTTGTTTTCCGTGTCACTAGATGGCAGGAAGACGTTTCACCCGTGGTGGGGGTAGTGGTGCGACCCCTCATGATGAGGAGCCTGAGCGGGAACCCACCAGCGGTGAGATGATGCGGATGATGCTCCAGATAATGCAAGTGCAGCAGGGCGTGCTTCTGCAAGTCCAGAATGCTCCACTTGCTCGAGCTGCCCGGGCTCTTCCGGATGTTCCTCGCTCTGAGCCAGGAGCGAAGCAATTTTGGGAGCTGGGTGCCGCATATTTTGATGGTTCTGAGGGTCCTCTGGCTGCCGATGAGTGGATTCGGAACATCGAGGACAATCTGAAGATGGCCAAGATCACCCCGGCTGGATGGGTTGATTTGGCGAAGAGGCAGCTCAAGGATAATGCTCGGAATTGGTGGGATGCGGAAGAGAAGTTGTTGGTGGAGCCGATAGCTTGGGCTACCTTCAAGGCCAGATTTGAGGGTGAGTTCTTCCCGAAAGCTGCCAGGGAGGAGATGCTGCAGCGTTTTATCGATTTGAAGCAAGGGAACTCGTCGGTGGACATGTATCACCAAGAGTTCATGAGGCTTAGTCGGTTTGCACCAAAGATGGTGCAGGACGCTGAGGAGAAGGCTCAGAGGTTCCTGCAGGGGCTTGCTTCGGAGCTCCAGAGTTTTGTGACCTCCTCTGACCGGGAGTCTTATCAGAAGGTTCTGGTCGCTGCCAACAGGTAGGAGCTGCTCGTGAACCAGAGAAGGGGGTCTGTTGTTGGTGCTGGGAAGAGGCCTGTGGAACAGGCGAGGGCTGTGGTTAGACCTGGATTCAGGCCTAATCAGTCTGCTCAGTTTAAGAGGCCAGGAGGGCCTATTCTGAAGTCTTGCCATTTCTGCGGCAAGCCTGGCCACGTCAAGGATCAGTGTCAGAAGATTTTGGGCCAGTGTCTGATTTGTGGGGATGCTTCCCATGCCGCGAAGGATTGTCGGCATGCGAATCAGCTGCGGAGGGCTCCTGTTGCAGTTCAGCCGTTGCAGCAGCGAGCGTCTGTTCCTGCTGGACGTGGAGCAGCTCTTGTTCCGCAGGGGCAGGCTTTTCGACAGGCTGTCCCGCCGAGGAGGCAGGCTTTTCTGATGACCGCTGCGGAGAGCGAGGCTGTGGATGAGGTTATCGCAGGTAATCCTCAATCTAGCTGTTACTTTCCTAGCTGGTTTTGATTGTTAGTTTATGTTGTTTGCTTGAACATGGTTGTTTGCTAGACTAGGGTTTGATTGTTAATTGATTGTTAGGTGTGGTTTTGGTTTGCACATTTCCTGCACGAGTCCTCTTTGACTCTGGTGCATCGATGTGCATTATTTCTCGGAGCTTCGTGGAGAGGCATTCCTTGTCGACGTCCCCTCTTTCCAAGAGTTGGAATATCGTTACAGGGAATGGCGTGGTCTCGGTGCATCGTGGTTGCAATTCTTGCTCGTTGGTGGTCTGTGGACATGAGCTTTTTGCTGATTTCATTGTCCACGACATCATCAACTATGATGCAGTTCTTGGGATGGACTGGCTTGCGAGCTTCTATGCTACGATCGACTGTCGGAGAAAGAAGGTGGTGTTCGAGATTCCTGGACATCCAGTATTTGAGTTCAGTCGTGGTAGCAGTTCGCTTGGTCCTGTCAGATTTCGGGCCAGGCCGGTGGAGGCTGTGGCTATGCAGATGGAGTTGGAGTGGCCAGCTGTGGTGCGAGATTTTGGCGACGTCTTCCCCGAGGAGATGTCTGGTTTGCCGCCTGATCGAGCTTTGGAATTTTCTATCAATCTTGTTCCAGGTGCGCATCCAATTTCGAAGGCACCGTATCGTATGGCACCTGCAGAATTGGAGGAGTTGCGGAAGCAGTTGGATGAGCTATTGCAGAAGGGTTATATTAATCCTAGCGTGTCTCCGTGGGGGGCACCGGTGTTGCTGGTTAAGAAGAAGGATGGTTCGCGTCGCATGTGCGTGGATTATCGGGAGTTGAATGCGGTGACCATTAAGAATAAATACCCGTTGCCTCGCATCGATGATATTTTTGATCAGCTTGGAGGTTCGAGGGTGTTTTCTAAGTTGGATTTGAGGAGTGGTTACCATCAGTTGAAGGTGAAGAAGGGAGATGTTCCGAAGACAGCGTTCAGGACGAAGTATGGACACTATGAGTTTGTGGTTATGCCTTTCGGTGTAACTAACGCGCCCGCAGTTTTCATGAATCTGATGAACCAGATTTTCTACGAATTTTTGGATAAGTTTGTCGTTATCTTTATTGATGACATTCTGATCTATTCGAAGTCGGAGGAAGAGCATGCCTCGCACTTGAGGACGGTGTTGGAGATTTTGAGGAAGCATCGTTTGTATGCTAAGTTTTCGAAGTGCGAGTTTTGGCTGGATCGAGTTGCTTTTCTCGGGCATGTGGTGACTGGAGATGGTATTTCAGTGGATCCCGAGAAGATTAGGGCCATCAGAGAGTGGCCTGTTCCGTCGTCTGCATCTGAGATTCGGAGTTTTCTTGGACTTGCTGGTTATTATCGGCGATTCATCAAGGACTTTTCTCGTATTGCTGAGCCGATGACTAGGTTGACGCGGAAGGATGTTGCTTTCGTTTGGTCGGGTGATTGTGAGGGTGCTTTTGGTATTCTGAAGGAGAGGTTGACGACTGCCCCTATTCTTGTTGTGCCTGATCGCAGTGGTGGATTTGAGATCTTTTACGATGCTTCTGGCAAGGGTCTCGGTTGTGTGTTGCATCAGCATGGGCACGTTGTGGCGTATGCGTCTCGTCAGCTCAAGGTTCATGAGAAGAATTACCCGACGCATGACTTGGAGTTGGCTGCCGTGGTGTTTGCTCTTAAGATTTGGAGGCACTTCTTGCTGAGTGAGAAAGTGAAGATTTTCACCGATCACAAAAGCTTGAAGTATATTTTCACTCAGAAGGAGCTCAACATGCGACAGCGTCGATGGTTGGAGCTTATGGCGGATTATGATATTGAATTGCAGTTTCACCCTGGCAAGGTGAATGTGGTTCCAGATGCTTTGAGTAGGCTTCCAGCAGTGATGATTTTGACCTCGCAGTGGAGATTGCAGCAGGATTTTTGCGAGTCTGGTGTGGAGATTGTTCTTCCTGGGGAGGCTTCGTCGTTGATGTACATGCAGGTACAGTCGACGATCGTGGATCGGATTAAGGCTGGCCAGGCTGAGGATCCGAAGCTGGTGAAGATTCGGGAGCTGGTGGAAGCCGGTCTGCGGACTGACTTTTTGATTCATGAGGATGGCTCGCTGAGGTTTGGAGCCAGGTTGTGTGTGCCAGCTGGGGATATCAGAGAGGAGCTGATGGTGGAGGCACATAGTTCGCCGTATTCTGTGCATCCTGGTGGCACCAAGATGTACCAGGATCTTCGTCTGAATTATTGGTGGCATGGCATGAAGAGGAGCGTGGCTCGGAGTGTAGCCAAGTGCTTGGTTTGCCAGCAAGTGAAGGCGGAGCATCAGCGTATGGCCGGGTTACTACAACCGCTTCCGATTCCGGAGTGGAAATGGCAACACATCACTATGGATTTCGTGACTGGACTACCTCAGAGTCCGAAGCAGAATGATGCGATTTGGGTGATCGTAGATCGATTGACCAAATCTGCGCACTTTATTCCGTTCCGAGTGGGACAGTCCACTGAGGCGCTAGCGAGGAGATACATGGAGGTAAAATTCTTTTACACTCCGTTTTATTTCCTTTTCCTAGTTTGGATAGTGATGTAACGTGAATCGTGCAGGAGGTTGTGCGACTTCATGGAGTCCCCGTGAGTATCGTGTCTGACAGAGACACGAGGTTCACATCTCAGTTTTGGCAGAGTTTGCAGAAGAGCTTGGGTACGCGTCTGAGTTTCAGCACGGCGTACCATCCGCAGACGGATGGCCAGTCCGAGAGGACGATTCAGATTTTGGAAGACATGCTAAGGGCGTGCATGTTGGACTTCAAGGGTTCGTGGGAGGACCATCTGCATTTGGTGGAGTTCTCTTACAACAACAGCTTCCAGGCGAGTATTGGCATGGCGCCTTTCGCCGCTCTTTATGGGAGGAAATGTCGATCGCCATTGAGTTGGGATGACGTTGGTGATCGGGAGTTGTTGGGACCTGAGATGATCGTGGAGGCCGTGGAGATCGTCAGGAATATTCGGGAGAGGTTGAGAATTGCTCAGGACCGTTTTAAGCATTGGGCGGATGCTAAACGTCGTCCTTTGGAGTTTCAGCCGGGCGACCATGTGTTCTTGAAGATTTCCCCGAATCGTGGTGTGATTCGTTTCGGGAAGCGTGGGAAGTTGAGCCCGCGGTACATTGGACCGTTTGACGTTTTGGAGAGGGTTGGCGAGGTAGCGTATCGCTTGGCCTTTCCGTCATCTTTGGAAGGAGTTCACAATGTTTTCCATGTGTCGCAGCTTCGTCGATACATTAGCGATCCGTCTCATGCGGTGGATTTTTCGGAGATTACCGTTCGCCCCGATATGACGTATGACCAGCATCCAGTGCAGATTCTGGACAGGCGTCAGAAATCGCTTCGGAACAAGATTGTCAATCTTGTGAGGGTGATGTGGCGACACGGTTCACCTGGAGAGTCTACTTGGGAGAATGAGGATGAGATGCGAGAGCGTTTCCCACTTTTGTTTCCGGACTCGTGAGTTTTTGGAAATTCCGAGGACGGAATTTTTCTTAAGTTGGGGAGGATGTAACGACTGCTTTTCATGTATCTGGATTTAATATAATATAATATATGTTTTGGTGGATTTTCTCCTCTGGTGTGGTTTTCGTCTCCGTAGATTTCATTTTCGATCGATTCGTCGTATTTTCTCGTTTCTTCCTTAGGATCGTCGATTTCGAAGTGTGTCACTCGTGACGGGCTTCATAACGGTCGTATCTAACTATTAGATCAAGCCTAGGAGTCTTAGGAATCGATCCCGGGGCCCCGCGCTCCGTATCGGAACTTTTGGTGCTCATTAACCGGTGTAAGAAGGGCCACCGACCGACTAGATGACGATCCAGTCGGTCGGCAATCCTTCCTGGACCGACTAGTTGGCTTTCTAAAATTTCTCAGGAGTTACTGTTTATCGTTAGTCGGTCTAAGAACGTTGGTTGACCGGCTAGGTTGCAAACTAGTCGGTCAGCAATGCTTCTTTAACCGACTAACACATCATCTTATTTTTGTATCAGCTACTGTTTACTCTTAGTCGGTCTAAGAACGTTCATCGACCGACTAGATGCTACACTAGTCGGTCAGTATTTGTTCATGGACCGACTAACTCTAAATCCTATTTTCGTTCAGGAGTTACTGTTTGCACTTAGTCGGTCTGCGTTGGTCGACCGACCGACTAGTTGCCAAACTAGTCGGTCAGTGGTTGCTCTTTGACCGACTAACTTGTGTTGAAACCCTAATTTCTGGGCAGCCGCCAGCTCAACCTATTTAAACCCAACCCAAACGATTTCATCTTCTCCAACACGACCCAAAACCCTAAAATCTTCCCCCTTCAGCCCCCATCTTCCTCCAAGCTTCATTTCTTCATTCCAAGCCCTAGAATCATCATCCAACCCATCCATTCACTCCATCTACCTCTCATCTTCCCCAAAATCTCACCAAAACCCATCAAAATCCCCAAATCCCCCAAAACCCTAGTTTCCCCAAAGTTCTCCATTTGCTTCCAGATCTGATCCTAGGGTTCCCCGGAGTGTTTCTTCCGCCTTCTCTCGGTAAGAAATCGATCTACCGTTGTTTTCATAACCTATTTATAATTTTATGAAAACCCTAATTAATTTCATGTGTTTGGTGTTTGTTTCCCCATAACAGCGATTTCCCCCGTAGATAGCATCCGTGTGACGAAGTGGTCGTCATCCCCGGTGCTAGGCAAGTGAAACTTGCCACTTAGGGTTTAGGCCATGTTTTAGGCCATTTTCTTATAGTAGGCGTAAAAGAGGCTAGGCAACGAAATGATACTCGCCTAGGCGCAAATTGGGGAACTAGCTTGACAACGAAGCTAGTTCCAACACATATAGCATGTTGCACAATTTCCATGTCATGTTTACTTTCCATTAACGGTACGCAAATTAATTGTCATGTCATTGCATTCTTAAGTGTTTCTGTGATTGCGTAGCTTTGCTACAAATGCTTGTGTTCCTGGCTCGTGTTCCAGAAGCGGGCCATGTGTTGGTTGATAGCCAATGCCCGAATTGCGTGTTTCCGGCTAGGTGCACCCCTACGCCAAATGTTTAGAATGCGAGCTCATGTGCGGGGCAACCCCGGCTCACTTGCTGAGCTCATGTGCGGGGACCCTGGCTCCATTACGTGTGGGTATTGGGGGTAAGAGTTAAGCGACCAATCAACTGGGAGTCTGCCCGATCAGCAACTGCAGTGGTAAGGCGTAAACTCTTGGGTTTGGGGTAGTTGTTAAGCGGCCAATCAGCGAATGTAAAACCATTCAGCTGTAAGGCGTAAACATCTACGAAACAACGTGAATAGTGAATTGATTGAGATTGATAGTAGCGTGGCTACTCTTGTCTTGTCTTGTCTTGTCCCGATGATTGTTCTCTTGTACAAATTGTCTTGCCATGTCTCAATTGTGCACTCATGTTATAACTGCCATGTCATGCATACTAAACTGCTAGGTTGCTAGAGCCTTACTTTCAGTTTCCTTGCCCAAGTCTTTTAGACTTGCTGACATGTGCCCCTTTACTCTTTTGGGTGACACATGTTAGATCCTGAGCCCGAGTACCTCGTTGAGGACGAGGTGTTTGCTGACGCCGAGCCCAAGCTTGTGTTTGACGGGGAGTACGTGGACACTGGGGACCAGTCCTAGTGTCTTCGTTGTGTTTTACTTTTGTTAGACAGTTGTTTCGTTATCGGTGCGTAGCACCCATACCTTGTTATGTCGTTTCTTTTGTTGGCCTTGTTCTGGGCCTTTAGACTCTTTTCTTTTAGCCTGGTGGCTTTTCTGGATGTTGGACTTATTTTCTTGTTGGACAATGTAAGAGATGTGAGATTTTATTTCAGTCTCTCCTTGTGTTATTATTGTTATTCTGTTGTGGTTACAGGGACCTGCTTATGTATTATTGACGCTTATCGGGTTTGGGGCTTCACAGCTCCACTCCCGTGCGGACCTTTTCACGTCTCGCCTCCATTTTAGGGAAGCGGGTCGTGACATTAGGACTCAGGAGAGGTCATCTAACCTAATGGCATTCGCCTACTCCCCCCCCACTCTCATGGTGCATGATAGGTTATTCCCTTATGTTAACTCATACCCCCCGCTCTCGTGATGCAATGATAGGCCTATCCCAACCTATACCGATGTCGACTCTCACCGATACATCGATATACGTCAGGCGCATTACGCTCGATGAATGTCTTCAATCTTCCTCCCGACCACAGTGGCGTTCGAGGATTGGACCTATATTAGGAGTGCTTTAATCGGTGCTCGACTCTTGCCGGTCACACCGTTAGTATGGATCCTCGTAGGGATCGAAACCCCAGATTCGTCTCGACTCTCGCCGTCGGCCAATCCGATCACCCCGAAGGGAGAGGTCAAATCTGCGACGATAATTGGTATCCCAATATACCCAAACTCTTCAATTATCCCAGCAAGCAATCAAAAATACATCCAACACATGACCCCAATCCAATGGGGTTCAACCTATTGCCCTAGAAGAAAACTACTCACTACACATTGCACTAAACATGATTTCTTGTATTTGGTAAGCAGTAAAATCCATGGATTCACAGAGATAAGAACAAAAGATAACACATAAAATAACAATAGAAAAATAGAAAACTTCTATTAAGAAAAGTTAATCTAATACAAAAGTAACTAACTATTACAATGAAAAGAACTGAAAATAGGAGCAATGAAAATCCTTACAAACCCCTTGAGAACCCAGAAAACAACTGAAGAAGTGATGGGTTCGCTCAAAGAGGAAGAAGGGTATATATACAATCGGACACTTGACCAAAAAGCCCCCCTACTGCTCCCAAATCGGCGCCCAGGTGCTTCAGAGATCCAGATCGACGCGACCGCGTCGAAAACGACACGGCCGCATCGTTTGCCTACGTGAATTGGGGGTTGCGGGGTTACAGCGATGCGGTCGCATCGCTAATGACGCAGCCGAGTCGAATGAAGCTTCGCGCCCACGTCAGCATTTAAACGGTCGCGTCCAGCGATCGTTTCATCTTTATCTCTTTTGAAGTATGCGGCCGTGTGGTCTGTAGTCACGCAGGTCGCGTCGATTGTGAACCTTCGAATTACTCCCCAGTGACGCGGCCATTTGGAAATCCTTCACGTGGCCGCATGGAATTGAGTTCTGGGGCTTGATGACGTAGCAGTGTGGAGATAGTCTGCGTGGCCACGTGGAATTGTGCTCTGCTTCATATGCTGTGACACATGCGGTCGCGTCAAATTTGACGTGGCCGAGTGGATCTCAGTTCTTCACAGTCTCCCCCTTTTTGCATCGTTTGATCTCCCGCCTTCGCTTCTTTTGCCCCCTTGCATAGAATTCATGTCATGTGGTCCTAATCATCATGTATTTCCTACAAAGCATAGGAGGGACCAGAAAAACGAAAGAGGAAACAAAAATGGGGTAAACTGGGGGAAACAGTGAAATAAATAACCGAAAACATGCGTGAAAAAGAGAGAAAAGATATATACAATAAACACTCATCAAAATCCCCCAAGCTAAACTCTTCATTGCCCTCAAGGAAGACAAGAGAGAGCGTAGATTGGAGGAATACAATCAACATGCACCTGATGACATGAAACTTCGAGAATTTTCAAAAATCGAGTTTATATACGTGGGCAAGTTGAAAATTTGAATTCGAGAAACTCAAATGCTTCGAAATATTTTCGTCGACAAGAATATGATCCTAGGACGTCATCCCCACTCAAATCTCCAAGCAATACACTAGACGATGGCTATACTCACTTCCTAAGACATTTCCTCTAATCCGTCCTTAATTCGAAGGAATAGGAATCTAAGCTATGCAATGGTCAGAAAGGGGAAAAGTTTGGGATAATGGGATATAGATCGATCTAAGAAATGGCGCTCACGACATATCAAACTTCCTTGATTCTTGAAATTGCTAAGTTTTATTCATGCTTTCACACACACGCACGCGCGCGCGTATACACACACATACAAATATATATAAATTTCCTATACATTTTTGTTTTCTATTTTTTTGGAACTTACGATTGGTCGTGCAATGGGTGTCGGATCGGTGACACCCAAGTCAGGCGGCCTTAGGGCACCGGGCCAAAAATGACCCCTCAGACCTACTAACTCAAACCAAATAGGATCCTTATTGATATGCACTCCTCCAACCTAGAACTTTTTACACGAGGCCCCGACGGTTTCTATCGTGGGGATCCAGTTACTCAGCTTCGCTGGGGGAAGGGTACATAAATTTTTTTTTCCATTCACAATTTTTTTCTTCTTCTCTGGTTTTTTTTCTTTTTTCGGAAAGCATGGGTATACTTAGGCAAAATCGATCCTCAGTACTAAGTGATGTGTGGTTATCCAAGTTTTGAGAGATTATAAGCCATTATACACAACATCGGCTCTACGGTCCATGCATAGAGTGGATTCTTAAGTATCATTCTAGGTCGGTTTCGAGTACTACTATCTTTAGGGATTATGAAGACAGCCAAAGCTAGGGTATTAATAGGGATCAAAGCTAGGGTTACGTCCTATTCACATATTCAAGTCGACATCATGGAAATCAAGTATAAAAGTTTTGAAAACGAATTTCAGCTCGAGATTCCGCGTGAATAAAAGCTTGATTTTGAAAAATTCTCAAAGCGTATACGAATATATACAATTGGATGCACGATGATACAAGATGCATGATGCGAATGCAGATAATTTTGGAGTTTTTGATTTTTTTTCTCATTTTTGGCATTTTGAATGCATATACGAAACATAAACATGATGCATATGAAAAGGGAATGAAAAAGGAAAAATAAGAAAGTGAAATGAAATGAAAGTGAAAAATAACGATAATAACAAGAAAATAAGAGAGAAATGATCACTCCTTATTTTACACCTTTTTTCCGTGTATTTGCATGCCATTTAGATCGCCCAAATCATGTTTTTCACGATATATCGACGATATTGCGATGCTTTTCACGATTTGTTGTTTTTGTCGCATTTCAGGTGATTTGGCGCGATTTGGAGTGATCTCGAGATGCGCTTACTCTAGACGGCCACCGACGACCTCCCCGAGGGATATTTTGCTGTTGGAGAGGAGTGGAAGAAGAATGGACGTCGCAGGAGCGACGAGGATGCCAAAACAATCAGATTGGGCATTTTTTGTGTCCCACTCGGCTGAGTGGAGGAGCTACTCGGCCGACCAGCGAGACACTGCTCGGCCGACCCGTTCAGACACGATTTCCATGTGTACTCAGCCGAGCGACGGAGACCACATCGGCCGAGTGACGATCCCACGTCCGCCCGAGTGGCGCCCAGACGAAGCCCCTCCAAAACATTGAAGTTACAGTTTTTCGGCCACCTGAGCTTCAGAAGACCCACTCGGCCGAGTGGTAACTCCCGTCCGCCCGAGTGCCGTGAAGCCATCGGCCGAGTGACGACAACTCACTCGGCCGAGCCGCCTCCGAAGTGAAGACCCCTGAAGGCCCCGACTTACTGGAAAAGTACAGGGTTTCTCACTCGGCCGAGCGACATTTGTCACTCGGCCGAGTGCGATGCGCTGCCTGTAGCGAAATTTGCGGAAAACATGCTGTGCAGGGGTGTTTTGGTCAGGATTTTTGGACGATTTTTGGGGCTATTTAAGCCCTGTTTTTACCCTAGTTTTGGGAGCCATCTCTTAGATTTTTTGCAGTTTTTTTAGATTACTTTTTAGCTTTATTATTGTGATTGGAGAAGAGGAAAAACTTGGATTTTTGTTGGATTAAATTGAAGAACTCCATTGGTTTGCATCTCTCTTCCCTAAAAATTCTATTTTTATTGTTTATCTCAATATTTGTGATGAATTCCATTGCTTATTTCATTGATCAAATTTGTGATATTGCTATGATTTGTGAGTAGTCACCACGTCTTGGGACGTGGGGATGAACCCTACGAGCCCTATTTCATAATTGTGATGAATTGGTAGAAATTGAGCTAGGATTGTTAATTGAGATTAGATTGGGATCGATTTACTACGGATGGCTAGGTATTCATATCAATTGGGATTTGCAAGAGATTGGATCCCAATTCGATAGGAAACCCTAGAAATCCGAATTGGGTTGGAGTCGGATTTTCGAAGTATCGGTTTGCAAGAGATTGGACCGATATTAGGATTTCCGGGTGCAATTCCATGCCAATACCCGTTTGCAAGAGATTGGACGGGTAGGAACTATCCTAATCTAGATCGTGGACCGAGTTTGCAAGAGATTGGGCTCGGTGCGCGATTGGACGATGATGTTGATCCTAATGCTAGCTTCCCTAGGCTAGGGTTTGCAAGAGATTGGACCCGAACCTAGGAAAGCTATAGACCGGCAACAGCGCGAGAGCGTGAGCTTGGTTCTACATTCAGTTGCAACTAGTTCATCCGAATTCTCATTCTAGCAATTTTAATACCGACGAACCACTTTTATGAAATACGGTGAGTAGCGGGGATTCCCCATTCCCTAGATGTTCTTTATTTGATTTGATACTTCGCACATTTGTCTGACGATTGTGACAGGATCGCCCAAGGCAATTATCTCTCTTGAATAGCCAGGTTGATTAGGAACAAGCACGGTCATTCGTCCTCCCTGTGTTCGATACCCGCTCGCCGCTATACCATGCGCTTGCGGTAAAACTACAACCGTCGCTCCGGGACGTGTATCCGGGGTGCGACCAAGTTTTTGGCGCCGTTGCCGGGGATGGCGTTTTGACGGTGTTTGGCATCGACCACCCGGTTATTTCTTCTTTCTTTCTTTCTTCATCTTCCTCTATATCTTATTCTAACTTTATTCGCAGCCCTATTTGCATATTCTCCCCGTATTTTGCATAAGATCTTAACAGGGAGAATGGAGGATGCACTGCCAACAATGGAACTCAGTCGGGAAGACTATGACTCCTTCACAGACCTCCTTAAGGAGCTTGTCGACGAGGTCCACGCTACCGGAGCATTTGCTATCGATATCAAGGACCCCGACGAGCAACTATTCGCTAGTTTTGTGATGGACCAAATCTCCCCGGAGGGGACTGTCGGAGGCAATGTCAGAGTTGATGTGGTCGACGACAAACTGTATTTCGAAGACAATAGAGCAAGTGTCGGAGAACACTATACTCCCAAAGAATCCTTCGAGCAAACCGACATTCAGGGAGTTACACTCTATGACGCTCACTCCTGCTTTTATGAATCGTCTGATGTGCTTCTTGATTCCAGGTACGAACCGGAGCAGAGTGAAGGTTTTGGCGATGCTAGCACCGAATCGGAGAGCACCTATTTCGATGCCTCGTCCTCACTAAGTAGCGAGTCTGACTCGTCACAAGAAAGCACGCCACCTGAACATGAGCTAAACCCGGATGACAAGGAAGGGGCCGAACTCATGCGAGCCGATGAAGTGGAAGGAGCAGCGCCTCTTCAGGTGGAACTTAAACAATTACCTCCGAATCTAAGGTACGCCTTCTTGGGTAGCAAATTAACTTTCCCGGTGATAGTAAACTCCCACCTCACGCCGGACCAACTTGAAAAACTCCTAGATGTTCTTAGGAGCCACAAAGATGTCCTGGGCTACACTATCTCTGATCTAAAAGGGATAAGCCCTAGGCTTTGCACGCATAGGATCCATTTGGAGGATACAGATGCCACCTCCATTGAGCCTCAAAGGCGGCTAAACCCGAACATGAAGGAGGTGGTTAAAAAAGAAATCCTAAAACTGCTAGAAGCCGGCATTATTTACCCTATCTCAGACAGTAGGTGGGTTAGCCCCGTTCACGTTGTTCCCAAGAAGGGGGGGATAACGGTCATAAAAAATGAAAAAGGTGAGCCCATATCTACACTTACCGTCACGGGATGGCGAATGTGCATCGACTATAGGAAACTCAATAAAGCTACCCGAAAGGATCATTACCCATTGCCCTTCATTGATCAAATGCTTGAACGCCTTGCAAAACATAAATACTTTTGCTACCTAGATGGGTATTCGGGATTCTTCCAAATCCCTTTGCACGAAGATGACCAAGAAAAGACAACTTTCACTTGCCCCTATGGCACCTATGCTTACCGTAGGATGCCGTTTGGTCTTTGTAATGCCCCCGCCACTTTTCAGAGGTGTATGACATCCATATTTTCCGATTACATTGAGAATATTATGGAAGTTTTTATGGATGATTTCTTGGTCTACGGAAGCGAGTTTGACTCTTGCTTGGAAAATCTTACTAAAGTCCTGAAAAGGTGCCAACAAAACAATCTCACTCTCAATTGGGAGAAGTGTCACTTCATGGTCACGGAAGGTATAGTTCTCGGACATCTTGTTTCCTCGAGGGGAATTGAGGTAGATAAGGTGAAAATTGAGGTAATCGAAAAACTTCCTCCTCCTATTAATGTCAAGGGCATTAGAGGCTTTCTTGGTCATGCGGGGTTTTACCGCCGCTTCATCAAGGACTTTGCCTCGATTGCCCGACCACTCACCTCCTTGCTCGCTAAAGATATGCCTTTTGATTTTTCAGGAGAATGCTTGCAAGCCTTCAACACCTTGAAAGAAGCACTAGTTACCGCACCCATCATACAACCGCCGGATTGGAGCCTTCCTTTTGAGCTAATGTGTGATGCTAGCGACCAAGCCATTGGAGCGGTATTAGGGCAAAGAAAAGATAAGAAGCTTCATGCGATATACTATGCAAGCAAGACATTGGATGACGCGCAGAAAAACTACACAACTACCGAGAAAGAGCTTCTAGCGGTCGTATATTCCATAGAGAAGCTTCGCTCCTACCTCCTCAGTTCCAAGGTGATTGTCCACACCGACCATGCGGCATTGAAGTATCTTTTAAACAAGAAGGAGGCCAAACCT
The DNA here is from genome assembly GCA_030789695.1 of Scilla litardierei. Taxonomy (NCBI): domain Eukaryota; kingdom Viridiplantae; phylum Streptophyta; class Magnoliopsida; order Asparagales; family Asparagaceae; genus Scilla; species Scilla litardierei. The sequence continues at coordinate 253,805,017 of CM061133.1, forward strand.
CGGTTGATTAGGTGGATACTCTTGTTGCAAGAATTCGACCTAGAGATAAGAGATAAGAAGGGTACGGACAACGTCGTGGCGGATCATTTATCTAGGCTCATTCGCGATAAGGATGATGAGAGCTTACCTATTGACGACACGTTTGTTGATGAGAGGCTATATGCGGTAAGGACCGGTGAAGTACCTTGGTACGCGGACTTCGTCAACTACTTGGCTTGCGGAATCAAACCGCATGGGATGTCCACGCAACAAAAGAGGAGATTTATGCATGAGGTCCGTAGCTATTTTTGGGAAGATCCTTACCTTTTCAAGATATGCAAAGATACTGTCATCCGTAGGTGTGTTTCTAAGGAGGAGGCGACATCGATCATTTTGCATTGCCACGGTCTACCGTGCGGAGGACATCATGCCGCCTCTAAAACAACCGCTAAGATCTTGCAGAGCGGGTTCTTCTGGCCGACAATGTTTAAAGACACCCATAACTTTGTAAAGGGGTGCGATAGATGCCAACGGACCGGGAATATCTCCAAGCGCAATGAAATGCCAATGAGGCCCATCCAAGAAATTGAGCTTTTTGATTGTTGGGGAGTAGACTTCATGGGACCATTTCCATCGAGCAATGGCAACAAATACATCCTATTGGCCGTCGACTACGTCTCCAAATGGGTGGAAGCAATTGCCACCCCTACTAATGATGCAAGGGTCGTCTCCAAGTTCTTCAAGAAAAATATCTTCCCGCGCTTCGGAGTGCCTCGTACCTTGATAAGCGACGGGGGAAGCCACTTCATAGAGAACAAGTTTGAAGCCATGCTAAAGAAGTACGGAGTAAACCATAGAGTTGGCATGGCCTATCACCCCCAGACGAGTGGCCAAGTGGAAGTCTCAAATAGAGAGATCAAGCAAATCCTCGAGAAAACCGTGGATCGGTCTAGAAAGGATTGGTCAATGAAGCTAAACGATGCTCTATGGGCATATCGTACGGCCTTTCGCACTCCCATAGGCACCACACCGTTCCGACTAGTTTATGGGAAGGCTTGCCACTTGCCGGTAGAGTTGGAGCACCGCGCATATTGGGCCATCAAGACCTTTAACTACGACTACAAGAGTGCGGCGGTGAGGCGACTCTTGGACATCAACGAGCTTGACGAAATAAGGAGAGACGCCTATGAGAGCTCGAGAATCTACAAGGAAAGGACCAAGATTCTCCACGATGCCCGCATAACCGTCACGGACTTCAAAGTAGGAGACAAAGTCTTGCTCTACAATTCCCGGCTCCGACTATTTCCCGGTAAGTTGAGGTCACGTTGGTCCGGACCTTTCACCATCAAGCATATACAACCGGGAGGAGCTTTCGAGTTGGAGAGCAAGGACGGTTCCACGTTCAAAGTAAATGGTCAAAGGCTCAAGCACTATTCCGAAGGAATCCCGACGGGCGAAACCAATAGGGTATATTTGCTTAAGGAACGGTCGGATGATCTCATGGACCTCCTTGATGAGGTGATAGAGGAGGCCATTCCCCACTCAATTGGCGCTCTTTTTGATGAAGATTTTGAAGAAGGCCCGGATTTAGGCCATGAAGAGAATAAAGATGATTCCCCCGACCTCTCCGCTGAAGATGATGAAGGCGACGCTGATGTCGCGAGGATTCGAGAGCTCTGCAAGCTCTCGAAAATAAAGTCTCCAAAGAAAGCTCCACCGGTACGGAGACCGGCATCACCGGTTAAGCCGTTGACCGGAGCAAACGCTAGCTTGGGGGAGCCTCCCCCCAACACTATTCGAGACGAGAGACCACCGCGGGAGAACACGACGCCGCCACGTCCAAATCCAAGCGCGCTCCTCGGAAAGTTTGATGGGTGCATCTCATATGCACCAAACATCCCGCATTGATTGAAAATTATAGGGGGTCGAGCTCACGACCTTAAAAGAGCGCTTGTCGGGAGGCAACCCGACGGTTTTTGCTTTATTTTTACTTTTTCTTTATTTTTGTTTTAGAAATTTTTAGTGTTCTGAGTCGTTCGCCCAAAAATTTTGTGATAACGGGTCCTATTTTTCTTGACAGGAGAGGAGATAGGTAGATCCACCATAAGGAGGATGAACGAGACGACGAGGAGCGCCCCAAGAAGGCGTTCGACGCTTAGGAGGAGGATGAAATCGACCGGAGGAAGAAAGACGGATATTAGAGCCCAAACGAAGACAAACAGCAGAAAACAAGGCTCACTCGGCCGAGCATACTAGTCACTCGGCCGAGTACAGAAGTTCGTCCGGCCGAGCCGCTCACGAACGAGGGAAGTCTGCTGTACCCAACTCTCTGTCTATTTTCCTCATTTCATTAGAACTGCCACTCGACCGAGTATAGATTCCCACTCGGCCGAGTACAACGGATACCCTCCTAGAGCGAGTCATGCCGAGTAGCTTGAGTCACTCGGCCGAATGGACTTACTCCACTCGGCCGAGGCTGGCAAAGCCACTCGGCCGAAGCGATAGCAGGGAGGAAACTTTCAATGGTCTCGCTCGGCCGAGTGACCACGTCACTCGGCCGAGTCGTAAGTTTTATTGTATAAGGGCCGAGGGGGGCTCGTTTTTCGAAATCGCAAACACCCCCAAACCGCCCGACGCTTCAGTTCCCTCGCCCGAATCCCCTTGCTCGCGCCCATACTCGCCCGCTCGCGCCGCCGCTCGGCCCGCCACCGCCGGCCGACCCCCGCCGCGACTCACCCGAGTCGCCGCCGGCGGCAGCCGCTCCGGCCATCTCCGGTATCGTTTATTTTGCCTATTTTCGCCTATTTTCGTGTATTTCTTGAGGATCCATGTGCTAAACGCCCCCCTAACCCAAATCAATTCCTATATCTATCCATTATACCCCTATTGCTCCATACATTTTGATTATTACTCGCTGATATCGCTTTTTCATGCGCAGGTTGCTTTTTGGAGCTTAGGGGAGCTCAGGGGAGCTTCTACGGGCTGTTTTGGACTTCGTGGAGGCGCGGACTTCGCACGCTTCCACCGCTTAGCACTCGCGGTGTGTTTGGGTATACTCTTTCCACTCTTTTACACGCACCGCACTTTTTTCACTTTTTCGGCGCGCGCTCGGGGCCAATAGGCCGCCCCGGACACGGCCGCGGTCGACGAGAGCTTCCGCCAAGCGGAAGCGGTCGGACGAGCCCGGCCCCTCCCACTTGGTAGAGGACTCTCCTCTGCCTTCTCCCACACACCCCGCACAGCCTGCAGGCCCCGCACACCCCGCACAGCCTGCAGCGCACCCACAGCCCGCACAGCCCGCACATCTACTCCCCGCCGCTGCACAGCCACCACCACCGGCTCCACTGGTCGGGCCGCTCGGGATCACGTTCCGAGACGACGCACACCGCGCCGTCTTCGACCGTATCTCCCAGCGCTCGATCGTACCCTCCAGGTTTGCACACCTCGCTGACCTTGGACGCCTGGGGGTACTAGAGGGGATACTCACGTTGTACGACAACGTGGGTTGGCGCGACTTCCTTCAGGTGTCGGCGGACACGTTCACCCGCCCGACACTCGAGGTTTTGAGTTCGATCGCCCGGACCGATGAGGGATGCTCATTCAGGTTCATGGATCGAGAGTGCCAGGTCACTCTCGATATGATGAGAGCGTTCTTCTCATGGCCCGCCGTCCCCGGAGCCGATCGCGGTTACGGCCCTACCCACATCCCCCCACCTTCCTTCAACGTCGGTGCCTTCTGGGCCAGGATTACAGGCCACCACGCCGCCTTTGACCCTAGTAGGGCCAAGGCCTCGGCCATTGTCCACCCCTGCCTACGCATTGCCCAGCGCCTCATGGCGACCACCTTTTTGGCCAGATATGAGCCGGGCACGATGTCTACGCCAGAGCTTTACATGCTCTATGCGATGACACGTCCCAGAGCTCTATCTAGGGATGGACACGAGCTTGTCCCCGCCGTCGTGATCGACATTGCGGCTTGGTTTTTAGACCGCATCATTGTATCGGTGGGCGCTCGCTCACCGATCTGCTGCGGCGGTCTGATCACCCTGCTTACCATGATGACGGGCGAGGACCTGCCTGACGACCTGCGGTGAGTATCGGGCCCCACTTCTTTGTCGATTGACGTCATGGCCCGGATGAAGATGCTTCGTCCGCATGGTGAGTGTCATTGGGTCTGGTTGCACGGCCCCTACGGGGCCGATTACATGATTCTCCCGAGCCCTGCTCGGACTCAGATTGCACCAGCCCACGTTGACTGGCTCCCAGAGATGGATGTCCTCATCCCCGCCGCCTACGTGCTCGAGGCCGAGGAGGCCGAGCAGGCCCACGCTACCCACGCTGCCCAGGCTGCCCCCGCAGACCCTGCTGCACACCCTGCCGAGCCTGCCGCCGACCCTGTTGACCCAGTGGCCCCTCAGCCCATACCAGATGTTTCCACTGCTCCTGACACCTCTGTCCCCACCTCTGTCAGTGTCACGAGTACCTCAGCTGAGCCCACTTCCACCACTTCCGCGGCTGTCAGCTCTGTCACCACCACACCCACTACCTCCGCTGGCCCTCTGTCTGCCGAGCCGATTTCCTCTGCCCCACCCGAGCGCCCGCCGACCATAGTTGAGTGCGGAGAGTCCTCAGTCTCCACCGCCGCCGTATTCTCCGAGAGCGTCGTGGCGTCTGTCCACACTTCTGTGCCACAGACCTCTCTGGCCACCTCGTTGCCACTTTTGCACGCTTCCTTTGCTACCGCTGCCTCTACTTCTCACCAGCCGGTGTCCCGGCCCCACACTGAGGCCAGGCCCACATTTGCTGGCGCGGCACCTTTTGTCCCCTTCCCTGCTGAGCCCGTTACATACTCCACACGCGTACGCCAGCCTCGCCCTGCGCAGCCTAGACCGGTGCGTCCCTCTGCACCACCCCCGCCCGACACTGTACTGCAGAGCATTTGTGCTCTTGAGTTGGTGGTGGGCGGTCTCAGAGGTGACCTTAGGACCATGTCCTCCACCGTCTCTACGATGGCTGAGCGCTTCGACCTGATCCCTCAGATCCACTACTGCCTGACACAGATCTTAGAGCATCTCCTGCGCGTACCCCCACCCACCCAGCAGGTTCCCACACACACTTCCACACACACTAGACCTGCTTCCACTACCACACCCACCCCCGCTCAGCAGCCTACACCACCACCTCCTCCTCCTCCGCCTCGGGACGGAGATGGTGCAGCGCCACCTTCTTAGGCACCCCTGATGCCTTAGTCTATTCATGCCGTTATGCTGCCCGTTTCTGCTGGGTCCCGTTGCATTTTTGTCCGCCCCCCTCCCCTCACTTATTTTGGGATTCTCATTTTGCCGTATCTATTTATATATCCTTTTTGGGAGAGGGAGAGTTTTTGGTGACACATTTATACTCGTATCACTCATATCTGTGCATGCATCATATCCGCATCATATTTTCATTTCTTTATTTTTCGTTTTATTATCTTTTTTCTTTCCATCATGCATGCATCCTCACTTGCCCCTCACATTACTTGTCTCTCTGTGTGCCACACTTTGCACATTGAGGACACTGTGCCGTTTAGCTTGGGGGAGTGAGTTCTCACGTTCTTTTTCGTTTTGCCAATTTATTTTTAGTTTTTCATGCCACTTTCCGCTTTTGCACTTATTTTCACTTATTTTCATCATTTTTTCTCATTTTACCATGCATCACGTTTTTCTTATTTCTCTGCGTGCCGCATTGCATAGTTTTATTTTTCCTTTATCTTTATTTCTTTCTTTTTTCATCTCATGCTAGAGATGAATTTTCTGTGATGACGTCTACGTGGAGTTAGCTTATTCTATATGCATGCTATATTTGTCATGTCTTAGATTTTATTTCTGATATCGTATGCTATGACTTGCTTTGCATTTAGAAATAGTAACCCACACTTTCACCACATGAAAATGGATGAAATTTTATTATTAGCTGAGCCTGAATATTCATATGTATGCTATCACAGAAAACACACCAAGATTCACGCATTGAATGCCTATATCTGGAGTACTGATTTCTTTTCCTTTATCACTTCTATATGCATGAATTGTACACTTCACTTCAGGATGATTGAATGATGTTAGCTATGATACGTCTGGATTAGTTAGCTTTTTTGTGATCAAAACTGAGTAGATTAGATTACCCTGCTGAAGTTGTCGTGCATGTCTTATAGAGTGAGCCGAGAGTTATATATATTTCTTTCTCCACAAATCTTGAACATCATTTCTCTACTTTTAAAATCATTGGTAAATCTCCCCTTAGTGATTCTATTTTATGGCATTTCCCCCGCTATTAATTCCTAGCTCCAAATCTCTTGTTCAAAAAAAAATGAAAGAGAGAAAGACATTCTTGTATATCATTATCTCTCTCTGAGTTGGGATCATTGTGTATACATTGCTTATTGCAAAGAAAAAAAAGAGAAAAAAAATAGAGGAAAAATCCTCAATAAAAGATCCCATCTCACTTCCTTCCTTTCTTCTTTCTTTTTATTGCTTTTGGAGCTATATATATATAAAAATGGGGATGTAAATATTTTTGTGCCACCACGCTTATAGATAAGCTTGGGGGAGGGGATCCATTGATGAGTGAGAGAGTGACTACTTGACATTGTGGCCGACGCCCCGCGTGATGTGCGCGGCGGCGCGGTGTCGTTTACCGCAAGTTTCACGGTTAGTGTAGGGTGCGGGAATATCGAACTCAGGGAGGCGAGGTTGTGCTTGGGTCAGGTAGGACCTAAATCACCCCGAGGGGCGAGCTAGCCCGAATCGGTGGTTGGTTGTCACGAAAGGAAATGAAAGCGTATGAACAAAAAGAAAGTAAACCCGGGACTTTGGTATCCGACCCGACGAGAGACTCTCGCCGCTACGGCCTACGGGTATAGATAGCGATCGGGATTAGGGTCTAATGGTGAGACGTTTCCTCTGAAAGTGGTACCGGCGTCCCATGGGCCCGATATTCCGGTCGGTGCCCAGGATGATACACCGGACTTCCCGGATTCGATCAGTGGGCACTCCCGTGTCCATAAACACTGATCGATCCCGGGAGCACTAAGTCCGCAACGATATCTCCCGACGTCTCATCCTGCCGCTCCCGCGTGCTAGGATTCGGCGTCTACGCTAAAGGCGTGAGCTTTGGCTAGGGAGTCAACCGCCAAGTTTATTCCCCCTTGGCCCGACGGTCAAAGGCGGTCTTTTTCCCGCCGATGACAATGAAACACCCCGCGTAACCGTTAGATTCCTACTCCCTATCGATTTCCTAACCCTATGGACGCATCGGGAAGAGCCCCCGAAGGGGTTTCCACCAAAATCCCAGATTTGGGAACTACTCACAAAAATTCATGAAAAAGCAATCTAAATGAAATTTAACCGTTAGAATCATAATCCGACAATTGCAATGCGGAAGTAAAGGAGTAGTAAAGACAATACTAAAAAATTAGAAAGATCTGAAAACTTACTTAAGAGTAACAATTACAGCCGTCACAAGGAAATAAAACAGTAAAAAAATACAACTCTCTCGTTTCTGGAACCCTATGGGTCATATATATAGATTTTCGGATCAACCGATCGGGTGACAAGTCAACCGATCGGTTGATCCGTTACAGATAAATCACAGAAAACGGCGAGTTTTCACCCGATCTCATGAACCGATCGGGTGAGTTCTTGAGCGACCGGTTGGATCTTGGAGGAGTCGGGTGAACCGGTCGGTTCGACGCCCGTGTCTTCAGCTCTTTTTCTCAGCTACAGATGAACCGATCGGGTGAGAGTCACCCGATCGGTTGGAATTCTGCTCGAAAAGACAGAGAACAGCCGCCCGCAGAACCGGTCTGTGAACCGGTCAGGTGACTTCTTCGTGAGCTGCGGTAGCGGTCGGTTGGTGCACGCGTGCATCACCCGATCGGTTGGAGATGACCAACCGACCGGGTGAGGGGCAGAAAGATGAGTACTTCGCCGTTTGACCCCCTGGATCACGTGTGACTTCTCCCGTTGCTCCGGGGACTTGGGATATCATCGTAAAAGGTCCCCTACGTGGTCGAACTCCTGCAATCATGGACAAACAGAGAAAAGTGAAAGAAAACGGGAAAACATACGAAAACGAACAAGAGACGGCGGAAAACACGGAGAAACACAAAAGAAAACGTGCGTGAATATATGAAATATAGACGCACGTCAAAATCCCCCAAGCTGAACTCTTCCTCGTCCTCGAGGAAGACGAGTGAGAGTGGGAGCTCGGAAGGGAAACATAGAGAGGAAGAAAGAAAAAGAAAACTCTAAGCCCTAGATCGTCCATCAGAGCCATCAAAATAAAAAACGACACACCCCAGCAAGCAAACGCCAAATCACACCACTAAACCTAGGAAAGCGAGTCCAAATAAGTGTCGTGGGTCCACGCAGTGAAGCGCGAGTGAGCGTGGTCGTGTGCTAGCAAATGGTGATGCTTTCTACGATGTGCTACGAGGCTCGATATACACAAATCCAAGATATGACCCAAATATCGAATCGAATTGAATTAAGCGGCGAATATAAGTTCGAGCATGCATGAGAATAGAGAGAATAGGAGCGTATCATGCATCGGGGACTCCACAACTAGGGTTAAGGAAATCATGCCACTATAGCCTAGATACTAGCTAAATAGCTCCTAAGCCAAGTGTCTTTGATAACGACGGGGGTTGAGATGATGTGGAGAAGAACACTCGGTGCAAATTCTCGCCTTCCCTTTATTCTTGGCAAGTATGAAAATATTCACACGGGAATTTTTTTGGGTTTTGGGTATTTGCATATTTTTTTGGCTTGTTGGCTATACAATTTTTTTTCTTTTCTTTTTGGGTTTTTCATTTCTTTTCTCCCATTTTTTTGGATTTTTGGGTTTTTGGCTATACACTTGTGTACTCTCCCAAGTGGGAGAACAGTACACGACGAGGGGATTTGCACCATGTAAAACAAAAAAGAAGTCGAAATCTAAACACTTGGGCAAAGGGAACTATTCTCGCTAAATAGAGCTCAGGCTAATTGGGTTATCCTAGTCCTTAGTTGTGGAATCCCGACGCATGTGAAATGAAGTATACGATATATATATAGCATGCATATAGAAGCAAATACCGCATATTCAATATCGGAGCATGATAATCTAGGGGTCATTCCTGGACAGGTATATAAAGTAAAATCACAAGGCAGAAGCACACCAATTGCTAGTCACGACACACGACTCACAAAAAGCTAAGTGGACCCACGATGCGTGAAATGCAAGAGGACTCGAAATCCTAGGGTTAGTGAGTGTGATTATCGATGCAATGCTAGGTGTGTGTGATTTTGTGGCGATTCATCATAGGATTCATTTCTAGGAGAAAGAGCTAAAGAAAGAAGGAAAAAGAAAAAAAAGAAAAACACGATGGAAAATGACTCGAATAACGTAGAAAAACAACACAAATGACGCACGAAGTGCGACTCCCCCAAGCTGAAACTTGCATTGCCCTCAATGCAATAAGAGTGAGTACGAGAGGGCAATGAAAAGGGGGGGGGGAATACGCACAGACACGAAAAGAAATGAAAACCAGGAAAAAAAAATAGATGAAAATGAAAAAGAGAGAAAAATTGAGAACAAAATCAAACAATACGAAAAGAAAAGTAAAGATAAAATCACACGACACGACACTCAAAAAGTGAAAAACAAGCACACACACAAAAATGAGAAAAACAAACAAAACACGACAGCACACCAAAACAGACGTCCCCCAAGCTAGACCAGAAAGTGCTAGCGAAATGATATGATCAATGAAATCCAGATAAGTGCAAGGGGGAGTCAAAAACAAAAAGAGGGGAAATCAGAAAGCAGCAGAAGGTGAGTCCTCGTCATCCTCGGAAGAGGGCGGGGATGGGTGGTCGGGGGAGGCAGGGGGTGTGCGGAGAAGTGGGGAATGAGGTGAGGGTATAGGGGCAGTGGTGGTGTGAACTATGGGAGGAGTGTCTGTGGTGGTGGGTGGTGGTGGTAGGAAGGCGATCAAGGCTGTGGTGAGAGGAATAGAAATGGAGGAGGTGGATGTGGAGGTGACGGTAGTGGGAGGTGGTGGGAGGGATCTGGAGCGTACCGGTAATTTCCTCCGGCGCACGTATGGAGTGACGGAGGAGGATGGAGGTAGCGTGAGTGCGGTGGAAGTGGTCGGGAGGGGTGAAGTGGATGCCGGGATGGGATGTGAAGAGGGAGGAGAAGAATGTGGTGAGGGGGGTGATGGAAGTGGAGAAGTGTGGGAGGGTGGAGGAGAAGATCGCCTGGGTGGTGAAGGTGGAGGTGGTGAAGGTGGAGGCGGTCCGTGGATATGAGTAAGAAGGCGGAGAATGGCGGCCACATTCCTCTCAAGTGCGAGGAAACGTGGGTGAGTAAGAAAGGAGGATGGTGATGGGTCCGAGGAAACAGAGGACATGGCGAGCTCACGAAGCGCGGCGACCTCCCTCTCAAGTCCTAGACGGGCAGATACCTGACGGCGACCAAAAGACGTAGACTGGCGCGAGGCAGCGGTGGTGCCGCCAGGTAAGGTCGAAGAGGTGCTGGCGGCAGTGGTCATGCCAGCACAGGAGACAAGGCCAGAAATGGCCGCAAGGAGGTGCTCAGATGTGATCGGTCCCGGAGCAGAAACGGGACGACTCGGGCCAGCCCCTAAATCTCCCACAGACGCAGGGATATCCTGCTCGCCTAAGTGGGCGGCAGGGGACGGTGATCTGCGGGCGTCTGCGGGAAAGAAAGGAAGATTCAACCCAGCTAAGAAATCGGGATCAGGAGGGAAAGTCCAATCTCCCACGAGAGCAAGGGTCATGCGAGCGGGGTTGGGCAGAATGGTGTAAGGGGCTGGGGGGTGGCCATAATGAAATATGAAGCGGCCATCCGAGCGGGGCTTGATCATGTGGATGTGCCGCAGGACATCAATATCGAGATGTGAGGGTCCTGCGGCAGCTGGAAGATTATTAGGGATGGTGATATTGAATTGGGCGTGAGAGCATATGATCGTGATGATGCCCCCACAACAGAACTTCCCCTTCCTGGCCCGGCTGATCTCGAGTAGCTTGTAAACAAGCCAATCGCTACTATGGATGGGGACGGTAGGGGCTCTGAAGCTGACTCCATCATCATCCCGGACATAAGGAAAAGTCATGGCCCAAAGGATAAAAAGGTCAGGGATAGTCACAGTACCAGACTCGTCCCTAGGAAAGAATGCGGATGAAATGATCCTGTGGGCCAATCTAAACACGGGATGAATGATGGAGGAGGCCTTGGCCCTTCCTCGGGGGTAGTCGCGGATCAGCGTGAGGCGGAACCAGAATTGATCGACATCAAACTCGGGCGTGTACCCGTAGTGTCGGATGGCATCATCCCCGAGATTGGGAAAACCAAATATATCATTAATCGTATTTAGATTTGTGGTGACACTACGGTTACGCACCCTGAATCTAATGATCGACCCGGACTCCCAGACAAGTGTAGAGAGGAATTCGAGTGTGAGGGCCGGGTAGGATATGGCATGTGTATTAAGAAAGGCTAACCACCCCAAGTTAGCGAAAAGAGATTCGACCTCGGTGAAGACACCGAGATCGACAAGTGTACGTGCGTGCGGGAACTTGGTGGATAGATGCCCTCGAGCATCAAGCCTACGGTAAAAATCTTTGTGCTCCTGGTTCCGAAAAATATACCCGTGCGGGCCCAACATTGGGTCCACAGGGGGGATAATAGGTGGAGGAGGGCCAAGTGTAAGTGCTCGTGTACGGGAAGGGGGGCGTGTTTGTTTTCGTCTCTTTCGAGACAGCTCCTTTTCCCTCATGATACCCTTCCCCTTATCCTTATCTTTAGCCATGTGTGTGTGCGAGCAAGAATTAGTGCAAAAATCGTGGATGCACACCAATCACAAGCAAACGAGCAAGCACAATAAATAGGGCAAATGTATAAAATAAGCTTAGGAGCGAGTTTACCCAAGCGGAGTGGCGGAGCTTGCTCGTTGATGCCCCAAACTGTTCAGCGAGAGTAGCGTGGAGCCGCGGCGAACTCCTTCGGCGAAATTTTTCGAAATGGAGGTGGATTTGGGAAAATTAGGTCAAAAATCTCGGAATGGGAGGAGAGAGAGGGTGTAGATGATGGAGGGGTTGATGAAGGAGGTGGAGAGTGGGAGTAATGGGGGAGTAGGGGACGTGGGGGAGTGGGGATCGGTTGTTGGAGAAGAGGGGAAGGCGAAACGACGGCGGAATTTGCGATCGGGCGAGGGCGAAAACGAGCGGGTGTCGGGGGGTTTATATAGGGTTTTAAGTCGAACCGATCGGGTGACTTGTCACCCGGTCGGTTGACGGTTGGGTCGAAAATCTTGCCGAAGAAATGCTACAGGCGAACCGATCGGTTGACTTGTCAACCGATCGGTTGGCTGCTCCACTAAATTTCCCGAGAACTTAGGGCTTCTCACCCGGTCAGGTCAACCGATCGCGCTCAAACTCAACCGATCGGTTGATATTCCTCAAAATTTTCCGAGAGTTCTCCCCAGCTCACCCGGTCTGCCACCCGGTCTCTTCATTACTCAACCGATCGGTTCATTCGAGGACAGATCTCGGCATGTATCTGATACATCCCAACCGATCGGGTGAGTTATCCCCCGATCGGTTGGGGCTTGTTTCCTGCAAAAACCAAGAAATTTGATTAAGTCCCCTAACGGATGTTCCCGCGGCTGACTTTATTTATAGAAATAGATAAAGTAAAGTAAAAAATAATGCTAAAAATTAGAGAAAAAGTTTAGAACATGGGTTGCCTCCCATGAAGCGCACTTGTTTAACGTCGTTGGCTCGACGCCCGCAAGAGATGCTCATGGTGGCTGATACGGGTGATGCCCAAACTTAGGCATCTCTTCCTTGTTGGAGCTGAAGACGCTCGGGGTAGTCAGCGGCTGGAAAAATACTTGCTCGACCACCCTCCCTTTGTTCTTGAGATCCGGGGGCTTTTCCTTGGTGTTGGCGCTTCCCGCCATCTTCTTTAGGATTCGGACCTCGTCTTTAGTGAGGTCCGTGAGCTCTTTCCCCGTTCTCTTCACAGGAGGAAACTTGGGGAACCCGGGAGGGGTCGTTCTCGCTGCACTTGGTTTTCCAGCAGCTTCTTCGTCTTCGGGGCCTTCTTCATCTTCAGAATTCCCCAATTCATCGGGGGGGTTTCTCAGGAGAATCTCCCAGGAGTTCTCCTCTACAGCTTTTTCTTCTTCTATCTCAAGCAGATTACACCGGAGGTCATCAGGAGGGTCGGGGTGCTTCATGGATAGTCCCAGGTCAAACTCAACTTTCTCTCCGCTGACGTTCAAGGAGAGTTTTCCGTTCTTCACATCTATAAGAACGCCAGCAGTGGCCATGAAAGGCCGTCCCAGGATGATGGGGGTGTGTGCGTCTTCGGGCATGTCCATGACTACAAAGTCCACAGGCACATGCACCCCTCTCACATTCACGGGGAGATCATCAACAATTCCCACCGGATATTTGACCGACCGGTCAGCTAGTTGTAGGGTCATCCCGGTGGGCTCCAAATCACCCATTCCTATCCTTCTATACATTGACAAGGGCATCAAGCTAACACTCGCTCCTAGATCGACGAGTGCACGATTAATCTTCACAGCCCCGATCGTGCAAGGGATAGAGAAGCTCCCCGGGTCCTTGAGCTTTGGCGGGTTATCCCTCTGGATAAGAGCGCTACATTCTGCCGTCAGCACCACTTTCTCTTTTCTCGACCCTTTCGTCACCAAATCTTTCAAGAATTTTGCATAGGAAGGGATTGTCTCAATTGCCTCCAAGAAGGGGATTTGCAGGCTTAGGTCCTTGACCATGGCGAAGAACTTCCCATATTTCTCATCAATTTTTGCTTGAGCCAACCGTTGGGGAAATGGCACAACGGGTTTATAAACTTTTGGGCTCTCCTCCTCCTTCTTCTTCTCTTCTTCGGACGCTCCCTCCGGAGTCGTGGGATTTGATGACGAAGCACCGATGTCGTTTAATTTTTCAGTCGGTCTCTCAACGACCAATGGTGCTTCCGGGTTGCTAGGGGGCACTCTAGTAGGAATTTGTGTCCCGCTTCTCAGAATGATAGCGGACACATTCGCGTGCTCGTGCACGAGTGCCGATGTTTGTGTTGCTCCTCGAGGGTTCACCTCCGGTTGTGGCGGCAATTGGTTTTGTGACCTTGCGAGGTTCGCCACCTGTAACCCCAGCTGGGTTACTTGGTCCGTGAGGGTCCGCTGGCCCATTTCCAGCTTTTGGTTGATCCTCTCCTGGTTGGTAATATATTGAGTCAAGAGAGACTCAACCGAAGAGACGGCCCTCTGCTGGCCATACTGCTGCTGCTGGAACGGCTGCTGATTCCTGGGAGCGTACGTTTGTTGCTGAGGTTGCTGCTGAAATGGTTGCAGCTGACCCTGATTCTGCGGTGGTCTAGCCGGCTGATAGATTTGTTGCTGCGGCTGCTGAGGCGGCGAGGGCTGAAATGGTGGCCGGTAACTGAAATTCGGGTGGTTCCGGTTGTTGGGAGAGTAGGCCGGGTTGGAATTTGTCCTTGGCGGATATGGCGCATTCCCCGTGGGGTTGTAAAATAGTGCGCTCGCCTGATCCAACGGTGGTGAGATGTCACCACCGTCGAATTCTCCAAGGAATTCGGACTCTACTGCAGAAACTTGCTGTGTACTGGCTCCACCGGCTCCAACCATCAGTGCGGAGATCTGGGTCGAAAGCAAGTCAAACTTGCTCGAAAGTTTGTCGACGTCCTCGACTCTGTGTATACCCCCAGTTCTTGGTGTGGCTCTCTCGTCACACCACCGCTCATTGTTTGATGCCATGTTTTCCAGAATATTCCCGGCATCTTCCTCGCTTCGGGACATGAAGGAACCCCCAGCCGCGGCGTCCATAGAAGATTTAAGGTCATCCCTCAGCCCATTGTAGAACAGATTGATAATCTGCCACTTCGGAAGCTCATGATGAGGGCATCTTCTTTGCATCTCTTTATATCTCGTCCAAGCCTCATGCAAGGACTCGTGGCTGGCCTGGGAGAAGGAGGAGATCTCACTCCTCAACTTCATGGTCTTCCCCGGAGGAAAGAACTTCGTCAGAAAAGCATTGGAGAGTTTCTCCCAGGTGTTGAAAGTATTGGGGTCCTTCCCCCTTAACCACTGCTTGGCCTTGTCCCGCAAAGAGAAAGGGAACAGCTTCAGACGGATAGCCTCTGTAGTGACACCATTAATTCTAAAGGTGTCACACTTCTCCAAGAAGGAGTCTAAGTGCTCTATCGGGCTCTCCATGGGCGCACCCGCAAACTGGTCCTGCTGGATCCATGTCACTAGAGACGGCTTCAGCTCAAAGCTTTGGGCCGCAATAGCTGGAGATCGGATGGCAGAAGTCGACTCGATGGATGGCATCGAGTACTCCAGCAGAGACTTGTGAGGTGGGGTGTTCTCCTCCATGGATTCGGGATCTTCCCTTCTTCGCTTCTCGGCGGCCAAACGCCTAAGGGTGGCGTTAATCTCTGGATTGAGGGGGATCAAGTCGTCAAGACTCCTTGAACTCCTGCGCATGAAAAACAACAGACACCCGTGAAGCGACAAGTGGGAAAGAAACAGATAAAATAAGAAATAAAAATCTCTAGGATTCGGCGTCTACGCTAAAGGCGTGAGCTTTGGCTAGGGAGTCAACCGCCAAGTTTATTCCCCCTTGGCCCGATGGTCAAAGGCGGTCTTTTTCCCGCCGATGACAATGAAACACCCTGCGTAACCGTTAGATTCCTACTCCCTATCGATTTCCTAACCCTATGGACGCATCGGGAAGAGCCCCCGAAGGGGTTTCCACCAAAATCCCAGATTTGGGAACTACTCACAAAAATTCATGAAAAAGCAATCTAAATGAAATTTAACCGTTAGAATCATAATCCGACAATTGTAATGCGGAAGTAAATGAGTAGTAAAGACAATACTAAAAAATTAGAAAGATCTGAAAACTTACTTAAGAGTAACAATTACAGCCGTCACAAGGAAATAAAACAGTAAAAAAATACAACTCTCTCGTTTCTGGAACCCTAGGGGTCATATATATAGATTTTCGGATCAACCGATCGGGTGACAAGTCAACCGATCGGTTGATCCGTTACAGATAAATCACAGAAAACGGCGAGTTTTCACCCGATCTCATGAACCGATCGGGTGAGTTCTTGAGCGACCGGTTGGATCTTGGAGGAGTCGGGTGAACCGGTCGGTTCGACGCCCGTGTCTTCAGCTCTTTTTCTCAGCTACAGATGAACCGATCGGGTGAGAGTCACCCGATCGGTTGGAATTCTGCTCGAAAAGACAGAGAACAGCCGCCCGCAGAACCGGTCTGTGAACCGGTCGGGTGACTTCTTCGTGAGCTGCGGTAGCGGTCGGTTGGTGCACGCGTGCATCACCCGATCGGTTGGAGATGACCAACCGACCGGGTGAGGGGCAGAAAGATGAGTACTTCGCCGTTTGACCCCCTGGATCACGCGTGACTTCTCCCGTTGCTCCGGGGACTTGGGATATCATCGTAAAAGGTCCCCTACGTGGTCGAACTCCTGCAATCATGGACAAACATAGAAAAGTGAAAGAAAACGGGAAAACATACGAAAACGAACAAGAGACGGCGGAAAACACGGAGAAACACAAAAGAAAACGTGCGTGAATATATGAAATATAGACGCACGTCACATTGCACGACAACCTAGGCTAAGTAATATTCTATACTCGGTGAGATTGTTTATAGCTTTACGAAATCCAGAAATCTAAGCCTAGCGTTCATTTCATGAAATCCATACTTTTCTATTCTCTCTATTCTATAGTGTGATACTCTTATACTCCAGATAGAAAGCGTTCACTTGATAAGTGTGTGATCTGTGATTTGTATACCGCTTTAAATGATTCAGACAATGTTAATTTTAAAATTATTCCGTTCTTCATGATTATACCATTGTTCGTGGGTTTTCTATCTCTATTTGCACAATTATGCTATGATATCAAAATAAAATTCTTTGACAGGTATTTCTCATTCGGTGCATGCTATAAGAGTAAGTGAAACCCACGTCCTGAGAAAATGACCTAGCATCCCACCTCTTCGCTTCTTTCTTTCTTTCTTCTTCATTTTCATTTCGTTTTCATTCTTCTTCGTTTTTCATTTTTTTCGTTTTTCACCGTTTTCGTTTTCCGAATCCACCGTGTTCGCCTTTTACTTATCTTCCTCGAGGACGAGTAAGAGGCAAGCTTGGGGGATTTTGATCACTCCTTATTTTACACCTTTTTTCCGTGTATTTGCATGCCATTTAGATCGCCCAAATCATGTTTTTCACGATATATCGACGATATTGCGATGCTTTTCACGATTTGTTGTTTTTGTCGCATTTCAGGTGATTTGGCGCGATTTGGAGTGATCTCGAGATGCGCTTACTCTAGACGGCCACCGACGACCTCCCCGAGGGATATTTTGCTGTTGGAGAGGAGCGGAAGAAGAATGGACGTCGCAGGAGCGACGAGGAGGCCAAAACAATCAGATTGGGCATTTTTTGTGTCCCACTCGGCCAAGTGGAGGAGCCACTCGGCCGACCAGCGAGACACTGCTCGGCCGACCTGTTCAGACACGATTTCCATGTGTACTCGGCCGAGCGACGGAGACCACATCGGCCGAGTGACGATCCCACGTCCGCCCGAGTGGCGCCCAGACGAAGCCCCTCCAAAACATTGAAGTTACAGTTTTTCGGCCACCTGAGCTTCAGAAGACCCACTCGGCCGAGTGGTAACTCCCGTCCGCCCGAGTGCCGTGAAGCCATCGGCCGAGTGACGACAACTCACTCGGCCGAGCCGCCTCCGAAGTGAAGACCCCTGAAGGCCCCGACTTACTGGAAAAGTACAGGGTTTCTCACTCGGCCGAGCGACATTTGTCACTCGGCCGAGTGCGATGCGCTGCCTGTAGCGAAATTTGCGGAAAACAGGCTGTGCAGGGGCGTTTTGGTCAGGATTTTTGGACGATTTTTGGGGCTATTTAAGCCCTGTTTTTACCCTAGTTTTGGGAGCCATCTCTTAGATTTTTTACAGTTTTTTTAGATTATTTTTTAGCTTTATTATTGTGATTGGAGAAGAGGAAAAACTTGGATTTTTGTTGGATTAAATTGAAGAACTCCATTGGTTTGCATCTCTCTTCCCTAAAAATTCTATTTTTATTGTTTATCTCAATATTTGTGATGAATTCCATTGCTTATTTCATTGATCAAATTTGTGATATTGCTATGATTTGTGAGTAGTCACCACGTCTTGGGGCGTGGGGATGAACCCTACGAGCCCTATTTCATAATTGTGATGAATTGGTAGAAATTGAGCTAGGATTGTTAATTGAGATTAGATTGGGATCGATTTACTACGGATGGCTAGGTATTCATATCAATTGGGATTTGCAAGAGATTGGATCCCAATTCGATAGGAAACCCTAGAAATCCGAATTGGGTTGGAGTCGGATTTTCGAAGTATCGGTTTGCAAGAGATTGGACCGATATTAGGATTTCCGGGTGCAATTCCATGCCAATACCCGTTTGCAAGAGATTGGACGGGTAGGAACTATCCTAATCTAGATCGTGGACCGAGTTTGCAAGAGATTGGGCTCGGTGCGCGATTGGACGATGATGTTGATCCTAATGCTAGCTTCCCTAGGCTAGGGTTTGCAAGAGATTGGACCCGAACCTAGGAAAGCTATAGACCGGCAACAGCGCGAGAGCGTGAGCTTGGTTCTACATTCAGTTGCAACTAGTTCATCCGAATTCTCATTCTAGCAATTTTAATACCGACGAACCACTTTTATGAAATACGGTGAGTAGCGGGGATTCCCCATTCCCTAGACGTTCTTTATTTGATTTGATACTTCGCACATTTGTCTGACGATTGTGACAGGATCGCCCAAGGCAATTATCTCTCTTGAATAGCCAGGTTGATTAGGAACAAGCACGGTCATTCGTCCTCCCTGTGTTCGATACCCGCTCGCCGCTATACCGTGCGCTTGCGGTAAAACTACAACCGTCGCTCCGGGACGTGTATCCGGGGTGCGACCAAGAAACCAAAAATAAAATAGAAAATCAGCGCAAAAGTGCTCCTCCCCTAAGCTAAATCAAGCGTTGTCCTCAATGCAAAGAAAACACATGGAAAACATCGTGAGGACAAAGAAATAATGAGGGGAAGGAGACCCAGGTCCATCTCCCCCAAGCTAAATAAAACCATGCCCAGAAAATATGAATGTGTGATATACATGGGCCATGTGATATGGGGATGCAAAATGAAGTGTCATCCAATCAAGCAGGGCCACCGTCACGTGGTGGCTGGGTGGGTGAGGTGGGTGAAGTGTGTGAAGCTGATGGGATGGATGGGTCAGCTGAAGGCTCAGCTGCCATGTCAATGTGGGGGTGGGGATGGGGTGGAATGAATGAGCTCAGACTTTACTGGTGGAGGTGGAGGTGGAGATGGAGATGGGGATGAATCCTCAGTGGATGAGGAGACGATAAAAATGGTGTCCTCAGGTGGTGCGAATGTTCGAGGAGATGTGGAGACACGTGCAGGTGATGGAATATGCATGGCAGGAGCAGGAGAAGGTGGTGCTCTAGAGGTGGGTATGTCAGTGGCCTCCGTGGTGTGTGGTGACGAAGCGGTTGAAGCCACGGGATCGGGATGGGGTGAGGGTGATGGAGTGGTCATAATCTTGGTCTGTGGGGATGGAGGTGAGGAAAGAATGGGAATGATGCGAGGTGTGATGACGGATGTTTCCACGAGCTCCTGAGATGTCTGGGATGGGATGGAAATGTGTAGTGGGGTGGTGTCGATATGAGGGGGTGGAAGTGGAAGGAATATCCACATGAGGGGTGGAAGTGGATGGAATGTTCACATGAGGGGTGGAAGTGGAAGGAATGTCCACATGAGGGGTGGAAGTGGAAGGGACTGTGGGAGTCTGAGATGTGCGGGATGGCCAAGGCTGGATACGAGTAGGCAGGAGGTGTGGTGCAGTAGTAGGGTAATGGCCTTGACTATAATGAGACTGATAGACCTAATCAAACTTTGACTGAAGAGTCACGACAGCTATGGTGAGGCCATCAAATGAAGTCATGAACTAAGAGAGGGTATCTCTGAGCTCAGTTAGGGTGGAGACAGTTGTGGATCTGATCTGCCTAAACTCCTCCTCTAAATAATGCATACGCTCGAGATGTGAGAGTAATGGAGGAGGAGTGCTGCTGCTACCCTCGACGTAGTGTCAAGATCTCATATGGAACTGACGGATGAGAGTGTTGAGTATTGGACTTCTCCCTACTTGGTGTTGATGACGAGCAAACATAAATACGTGTGACTAATCTCCTATTTGCAGTTAATCTATTACCTAAGCATATCATGAAGATCAATTAGCAATGGATGTCACTCAAGGATCAATCAAAGCATGAAAAGTAGATTGGATGATCAAAGATGGTGATTGAAGCTCGTAGAAGACTTCAAGCTCATTCTTTGGATATAAGAGAGAGGCTACTACAAAATGTAATCTTTTTAATATCTTCTAGTATGTAGCTTAGAAGTAGAACTTTGTTGGAGCACACACATATCTTTATTTTTTGTCCTAGGAAATCATTAGATTACATTTCCTAAGCCTCAAAGTCACATTTCTCAAGCATGTGCATTTTGGGATTTCAACAGGCGACTGATGAACGTTTTACAGGCACCTGTCTCCAAACAGTCGACTGTGATTTGTTCTACAGTCGCCTGTTATGCACATACTTTATCAATTGGTTTTGGGCTTTTAGCTTTAACTCTATCCAGGCGACTACTGTACAAAACACAGGTGCATGTCTGAGTTACAGGCGACTGTAATTTGTTAGTTAGTCGCATGTCTCTCTTATGCCCAAAGATCATTTGCTTCTTCAAACGGCCAGACGACTGATGTTGCATTGACAATCGCCTGCCCAAAGCACATTCGACTGTGAATGCTTCAACAGTCGCCTGTCGATTCTTTCTCTGCAACTCTGCTCTTTGGAAAGTTTTACTTATTAGGGACAGATGACTAATGTTGGTTTCACAGTCACCTGCTCATGGCACAGGCACCTGTGAGTTCCACATTAGTCGCATGTCATGTCTTCCAAAATTTTCTGAGTTTTCTCAACTTACTCATGTTGCGGCCAGTCGCTTGTAGAAGGGTTTTCAGTCGCCTGTTAGGTTTACAGGTGCCTGTCATTCCTTCATCAGTCAACTGTCCTACGTGGTAAGTTACCGTTTGAATTCTCACCTATCCTCGACACAGTGTAGCAGTCGACTGTGATTTCTTCACCAGTCGACTATCGAGTGTGTAAATTCTATCCGTTGGTTTTTTCTCCACGGATTTGAAAGGGGGTTTTGGGAATTCTGTTTGATGGTTTTGGGGAACCTTTAAAGAGCGCTTATACTGTTCCATTGAGGGGTTGCTCAGCTTCTTAATCATCTCTTGAAAACCCCTAGCTTTCAACTTCAAGTTTTTCAAAGCTCTCAAATTGAAAAGCCCTAGAATTCCAATGTCATTCTCTCTTGCTCTCCAACCTAGAATGAAAGTGATATCCTCTAGGCAATTGGTGGAGACAAGAGAAAGGGCTTTTTCTCTTCTTGGAAGATATTTCAACACACAACACACTTGCTCCTTCAAGTTCTACTTCAAGGCATAGGTGATTGTAAGTGTTGCTATTTCGTTATTTCATATATTTCTATTAATTTTACTCTCGGTTTGATAGAGTGGTTTTCTTGATCCCAAGTTATGGAAGTCAAGAACATCGATTGTGTTTCGATTTCACTTGTAGGGTTGCTACAAGTGGGTTTAAAGGAAAGCTCAAGTTAGGTTTCTAACTTGAGTATCCAGATGTATCCGGGTGGAAGGGACGTATGATTCCCGGGAACAAGTCGGGTGTTGACTTGGGTAATCCGAACCCTTGAAGCATACTTTGTGTTAGCTTTGTTTCAATTTGGGTTTATTTATAATTCCACATTTATTGTTGGTTAGGAATTTAAATTGGTATAACTATTGTTTAAATTTTATAAACACTATTCAAGCCCCTTTCTAATGTTTTCCTCATAGCCATAGTCCTTACAATTGGTATCAGAGCGAAGGTTTTTAGCTATGACATCCAACAAAAACAACAACATTCCTCCACCTCCTTCATACAACAATCACGATCGTGATGGTGCGTCTACCGTCTTCGAAGGACAATCAACGGTTCGTCCTCTGCGTTTCAATGGCACGAATTTCGGCTATTGCAAGTGCCGGATGGAGACATTTCTTAGGATTGCTTCTCTTTGGAGAACCCTTCATAAAGAATATGTTGAACCCTCCGAAGAGGATTTTGACAAATGGACTCCCTCCGAGAAGTCCACCGAAGTGAACAATACCAAGGCAATGAACGCTCTTCATTGTGCATTGGATCCGGATGTATTCCATAAGAAATGCACATGTAAGAATGCATATCAAATATGGAATCATCTAGTCATTACACACGAGGGAACGAACTGTTGGGAGATGAGTATGCCCTCGATGAAAATTCATCCATGTTTATCTAAACAGACATCTTGTACAAAATAACAGTAAGTTGTTTGGTAAGAATTTATCTAAGTTAATCATAACGTAGTTATCATTAGAAATTAACTTAGGTAAAGTTGACGTGCGTTTATATTTCATATATTCACGCACGTTTTCTTTTGTGTTTCTCCGTGTTTTTCCGCCGTCTCTTATTTGTTTTCGTATATTTTCCCGTTTTCTTTCACTTTTCTTTGTTTATCCATGATTGCAGGGGTTCGACCACGTAGGGGACGTTTAACGATGATATCCCAAGTCCCCGGAGCAACGGGAGAAGTCACGCGTGATCCAGGGGGTCAAACGTCGAAGAATTCATCTTTCAGCCCCTCACCCGGTCGGTTGGTCATCTTCAACCGATCGGGTGATGCACGCGTGCACCACCCGGTCTCTGACGCAGCTCACAAAGAAGTCACCTGACCGGTTCACAGACCGGTTCTGCGGGCGACTGTTCTCTATTTTTTCGAGCAGAATTCCAACCGATCGGGTGACTCTCACCCGATCGGTTCATCTGTAGCTGAAGAAGAAGAGCTGAAGACACGGACGTCGAACCGGTCGACTCACCCGACTGCTCCAAGATCCAACCGGTCACTCAAGAACTCACCCTACCGGTTCATGAGATCGGGTGAAAACTCGCTGTTTTCTGTTATTTATCTGTAACGGATCAACCGATCGGTTGACTTGTCAACCGATCGGTTGATGCTTAGGTCTATAAATAGAACCCCTAGGGTTCCAGAAACGGGAGTTGCTGTTTTTCTACTGTTTTATTTCCTTGTGACGGCTGTAATTGTTACTCTTTTGTAAGTTTTCAGATCTTTCTGAAATTTTAGTATTGTCTTTATTACTCTATTACTTCCGCATTGCAATTGTCCGATTATGATTTCAACGGTTGAATTTCATTTAGATTGCTTTTTCATGAATTTTTGTGAGTAGTTCCCAAATCTGGGATTTTGGTGGAAACCCCTTCGGGGGCTCTTCCCGATGCGTCCATAGGGTTAGGAAATCGATAGGGAGTAGGAATCTAATGGTTACACGGGGTGTTTCATTGTCATTGGCGGGAAAAAGACCGCCTTTGACCGTTGGGCCAAGGGGGAATAAACTTGGCGGTTGACTCCCTAGCCATAGCTCACGCCCTTAGCGTAGACGCCGAATCCTAGCATGCGGGAGCGGCAGGATGAGACGTTGGGAGATATCATTGCGGGCTTAGTGCTCCCGGGATCGATCAGTGTTAATGGACATGGGAGTGCCCACTGATCGAATCCGGGAAGTCCGGTGTATCATCCTGGGCACCAACCGGAATATCGGGCCCATGGGATGTCGGTACCACTTTCAGAGGCAACGTCTCACCATTAGACCCTAATCCCGATCGCTATCCATACCCGTAGGCCGTATCGGTGAGAGTCTCTCGTCGGGTTGGAAACCAAAGTCCCGGGTTTACTTTCCTTTCGTTCATACCCTTTTATTTTCTTTCGTGACAACCATCTACCGATTCGGGCTAGCTCGCCCCTCGGGGTGATTTAGGTCCTACCTGACCTAAGCACAACCTCGTCTCCCTGAGTTCGATATTCCCGCACCCTACACTAACCTGAAACTTACGGTAAACGACACCGCGCCGCCGCGACGCAAGCGGGGCGCCGGTCAAGTTTATGGCGCCGTTGCCGGGGAGGCAACGTGCTTGTTATTTTAGGATCTCTTGAACCCTCGTGTCTAGCTCATATCCCTACCTCGCGATAATTTTCGCACTCTCTACACTTTTAGATTTCACTTGGATATACTGTGGATAGTAATTGTATAGAGCTGATTGACTGGATCGCCGTGCTTCCATCGCAACTTGCGGTTCCCGTTTATGCAACCTGTGCTTTTGACGTGTTTGCCACTTGTGCAGTTCTCTCTCTCTCCTTTCGTATAAGGTCCAGGCCCCACGGCAAATATGTTGCATGCAGTTTCAGGAGACATCTGGGATCACTCTCACCATATCCGCTGTTTGGCGCGGAGCTTAGCAGAATCACTGAACACTTCGAATATACTATCCCTCCTGTCTGCCTCCTTGGAAGGCCAAAGATATCGAGATGCGTAGGAGCACCTTGCCACGGCAACTCCCTTTCCCCACGGAGAAGTGGCGTATATCGACAACCATGGTCTCGAATGTAGTGAAGAAGAGTTAACCGCAGAGTTGTGTCAGGAAAACCACCCGACCAGGTTTGGAGGCAACGTCGAACAGGAATCAATCTATTCCTTACAGACTTCTATTGAGCGTCCCCGGTCTTTGGACAATGGAGAAACTGGAAACGGTTGCGAAGAATCGTCGATGACTGAAACCTGTTTTCACCTACAAGCCTTCTTCCCGGATAGTTATGATGAGCTCGGAAGAGACCCGATGCATCCCTCGATCGTTCCCACTATACCCTGCGAAACTTCGCCGTGCGGAGCCACGGCCGAGGATGAGATTCCGGATGCCGGCTTCAGTGAAATCCACGAAGAACTCTTTTCCCTTGAGGATGCTCAGCTTGAAAGGTATGCGTCAAGGCCCCAAGAAGTTGAGATGAAGGAATTACCGCCGGGGCTTAAATATGAATATTTGGGAGCAGGCTCGACCCTTCCGGTTATAGTCAATTCTTCACTACCCGAAGACCAAATGACCAAACTTCTTGGAGTCCTAAAAAGGTTTAAAGGAGTTTTCAGATATGCAATTGAGGATTTAAAAGGGGTTAGCTTAGGCCTCTGCTCGCACAAAATTCTGCTTGAAGATGAGCAAGCCTCCTCGATTGAGCCACAGCGGAGGTTAAACCCCATAATGATGGAAGTTGTGAAGAAGGATATTGTTAGGCTTCTACATGCCGGTATTATATACACTATCTCCGATAGTCGTTGGGTTAGCCCGGTGCACGTTGTACCCAAGAAAGGGGGGGTGACGGTAGTTCGCAATGAAAAGAACGAGCTTGTGCCAACGAGGACCGTCACGGGGTACAGAATGTGCATTGACTATAGAAGGCTAAACAAGGCTACGAGGAAGGATCATTACCCCATCCCCTTTATTGACCAGATGCTCGAGAGGCTGGCGAAGCATAATTATTTCTATTTCATGGACGGGTATTCAGGATTTCTTCAAATCCCTATTCATAACGATGACCAGGAGAAGACGACTTTCACTTGCCCGTTTGGGACGTATGCCTATAGAAGAATGCCGTTCGGACTATGTAACGCCCCTGATACATTCCAAAGACTCATGTCCGCTATCTTCTCCGACTACTCCCAAGATATCATGGAGGTTTTCATGGACGACTTCTTGGTCTACGGAACTAAATTTGACTCGTGCCTCAGTAATCTCACTAAGGTCCTGGAGAGATGTCAGGAAAAGGGACTAGTCCTAAAATGGGAGAAGTGTCACTTCATGGTCCAAGAGGGAGTTGTGATGGGACACGTCATCTCTTCGAGGGGAATCGAAGTTGATAAGGCTAAAGTCGAAGTGATTGAAAAACTTCCACCACCGCACAATCTTCGAGGAGTCCGTGGTTTCTTAGGACACGCGGGATTTTATCGCCGCTTCATAAAAGACTTCTCGAAGATTTCCAGACCTCTGACCTAGCTCCTCGTGAAGGACGCACCTTTCGTCTTCAGCGAGGAGTGTATGGAGGCCTTCCGCACTTTGAAGCAAGCATTGATTTCCGCACCCATAATACAGCCGCCAAACTGGAAACTCCCCTTTGAGCTGATGTGTGACGCTAGTGATTATGCGGTTGGTGCCGTCCTAGGGCAGAGGAAAGATAAAAATCTTCATGTAATATATTATACGAGCAAAACCCTTGATGCCGCCCAAAGAAATTATACTACCACGGAAAAGGAATTGCTCGCGGTGATCTACGCCATGGATAAGTTCCGACAATATCTCGTTGGCGCCAAGGTGATCGTACACACGGATCACGCGGCTCTTAAATACCTATTGAACAAGAAAGAAGCCAAGCCATGACTCATTAGATGGATTCTCCTCCTCCAGGAGTTTGACCTGGAAATCAGAGACAAGAAGGGGGCGGAGAATGTTGTTGCCGATCACCTATCCAGGATGCCCACTCTCGATTTAAATGCTACACCGATCGATGATTCACTCCCTGACGAGCATCTCTTCTCTGTCTCTTCCTCCTGGACCCCCTGGTACGCCGACATCGCAAATTATCTGGCTTGCGCCATCGTTCCCCACAATGTGAGCTTTCAGCAGAAGAAGAAATTTTTCCATGAGGTCCGCAAATTCTATTGGGATGACCCCCACCTATACAAAACCTGCAATGATGGGGTGATACGAAGATGCATCCCTAAAACTGAGGCGACTTCCATTATTTCCCACTGCCACGGGCAGCAATGTGGAGGGCACGCGAGCACCTACAAGACCACCGCGAAAATTCTCCAGAGCGGATTTTACTGGCCTACACTCTTCAAGGACACACATGTTTATGTCCAAGCCTGCGATAGGTGCCAAAGAGCTGGGAATATCTCCAAAAGAAATGAGATGCCTCAACACTACATCCTTGAGATAGAGATCTTCGATGTATGGGGAGTGGACTTCATGGGACCGTTCCCTTCTTCCTCTGGGAACCAGTATATCTTGGTGGCCGTAGACTACGTGTCGAAATGGGTTGAAGCGGTGGCCAGTCCAACCAACGACTCCAGAGTGGTGGCCAAGTTCTTTAAAAGCAACATCTTCCCGCGGTTCGGTGTGCCTCGTGTCCTGATCAGCGACGGAGGAAGCCACTTTATAGAGAAGAAATTTGAGGCCCTCTTAAAAAAATATGGGGTACAACACCGGGTGGGGCGTGCCTATCACCCGTAGACCAGCGGTCAAGCGGAAGTCTCTAACCGGGAGATTAAAAGCATACTAGAAAAGACGGTGGCCAATTCCAGGAAGGACTGGTCATCAAAGCTCCCCGACGCGCTTTGGGCTTACAGGACAGCATTTAAAACTCCTATCGGTACCACTCCCTACCAGCTCGTCTATGGGAAAGCTTGTCATCTTCCTGTGGAATTGGAACATAAGGCATATTGGGCGGTTAAGAATCTGAACTTCGACACCAAGAAGGTAGGAGTGCACCGGTAGCTACAACTCAACGAACTCGACGAAATCCGGCTCAACACCTATGAGAACGCCAAGATCTACAAGGAGAAGCTGAAGCGGTGGCACGATAAGCGAATCTTAAGGAGGGAATTCAAAGAAGGGGACTTAGTTCTCCTGTTCAACTCACGGCTGAAGCTCTTTCCTGGGAAACTCAAGTCAAGATGGTCGGGACCATTCCGCGTCACCAAAGTTTTCCCGCATGGGGCTATCGAGATAATGGGAAGGGATGAGCCATTTAAAGTAAACTGGCAGCGTCTGAAACACTATGCAGTAGGAGAACCAAAATTCTCTCCGGTCGGATCCCTCACGCGCGACAACTCTTCCTCTAACCATCCGGATCCTAATTGACCACCGCTGCGGGCGTCGAGCCAACGACGTTAAACAAGTGCGCTTCATGGGAGGCAACCCATGTTCTAAACTTATGCTTCGTTTTGTAGTATTTTTTCCACTTCATTTTTTCTCTATTTTTATAAATAAATCCAGCCGAAACAACTTCTATGAAGGAACTCAGGCATTTCTTGGGTTTTGCAGAAAAACAAGGCCTCAACCGACCGGGTGGGTTCCCACACGATCGGTTGGGATGTGTCAGATATAAACCAAGAACTGCCCCCGAATGAATCGATCGGTTGGAAAATGAGGAGACCGGGTGACAGACCGGGTGAGCTGGGGAGAACTCTCGGGAAATTTTCGGGGAAAACCACCCGATCGGTTGAGTTCGAACGCGATCGGTTGAAGCAACCGGGTGAGCAGCCCTAAATTCTCGGGAAAAACTTGGTAAGCGGCCAACCGATCGGTTGACATTTCAACCGATCGGTTCGCCTGTCGCTGTTGACTGACTGAACTTTCGAAATTTGGCTACCCGATCGGGTGGGTTCCCACCCGATCGGTTCACTTTCGCCCCTATAAATAATCTCGATACACGGCGACCGCCACCCGACCTCAGAAAACCCCCTTCATGCGATTTCACACCCTCCAGCTATGAAATCGACTTCCTCGACCCCACATACTATCCCTAAACCCTCATCCCCACTCGCTCCCATACTTCCCCACCTCCGCCACCTCGCCATAGTCGACATTCCATTATCAAAACGCCCAAACCCTAACCCTAGCCCGAAAATTTTCAAAATTCTGTTCTTGTCAGTTCAACGGGCGGCGGCTTCCCGGATTGTTTTCTCCTACTACACGAGACCCCCGGGCGCTCAATCTCGCTACATCGATGGGTAACATTCTTCCACTCTGCACGTCGTCAACTTTATCTGCATTATCCTAAATTGGTGTGGTATCTCCTTCACTTGCCCTATATTCATCTTAAGTTCGCCACCCACGTAGCCGCCATGTCTAAGAAGGGGAAAGAGATTGCATCATCTTCGCGTCGTGATCCGCTCCACGGCCCCTTTTCCCCCTCTTTCCTTGGCATAAACCCTTCTACGGAAGAGCAGTCTGACCGTTTGCGAGCACTGCTTCATCGTCCGATGAGACCCACACTCTTCGCCGATCGCCCCACACTTGAAGCTCTAGGGCTTTCGAACGGCGTAGCGAGAATTTTCAACTGTATCGGGTGCCATACCCTCTCTCACATCCATGCTCACACACACAGAAATCTCATGCTTGAATTCCTCAGTTCCCTCGAGTTGTTTGATGGAGGTTTCTCCTTCCGCGCTTTCAATTATGACTTTTCTCTGGGTTTCATCGAGGTGAACAATATGCTTAATCACCGTCACCCCGATCCTAATACTGAACATTCCACCCACGATCGAACTGACATCTACTCTCAATTTCGGGCTGATGGTGTTTGGCAACGATTTACCCGGTACACCACCTTTCCACCCGAGGCTCCTGCCTCCTACATTATTCACCCGTGTTACCGCCTCGCCCATTGCATCCTCGCCAACACTGTTTTCGCCCGCGTGGATGTGTCCACTGTATCTAGGGATGAGCTCTTCTTTCTCTATGCCATGTCCGATGACAGGATCCTTGGGCACGTCCCTATGCCTATAGACGCCGCTCATTGGATCATCCATGAAATTTTCGCTGTTAGCCGCGCCACTTCTGGTTCCATCTGTTGTGGTGGGATGATCACTCTTATTGTCAGTTGTGTTCTGAGGGTACCTCCTGACCTCCCTATTTTGCCTGGGCGTAGCCGTATTGATCGTGATTACTTGATCGACATCAATATGCTCACTCCCTTCGGTGAAGACCGTGCTGTCTACCTCTACAGCCCCGCCTGCGAACCTTTCGCGATCCTGCCACCTTTGGCCCCTTTGCGGGTACCCTATACCCCGTCTCACCTTCCTTGGGAGTTTTACCCCAATCCTTGGTATTCTCCATTAGTGCATCTGCCACCCTTGGATCCTCCCGATTGGCACCCCACTGTCGGCCCACCTAGTACGATCTTCTTCCACCACAGCCCCCCGGTGCACATCGATCCTCCCGTGCTCCAGCCTGTCGCCCCTCCTTCACCCATAGGCACACCCTCCTCTTCCTCTGAGGATTCTTTCATTCACTATTCCCCTCCCTCCTCCCCCTCCCCCTACCATTCCAGTACCAGCGATTCCGATTGACTCCCCCTTGCACATCTCTGCATTTCATTGATCACATCATTTCGCTAGCACTTTCTGGTCCAGCTTGGGGGACGTCTATTTTGGTGTGCTGTCGTGTCTTGTTTGTTTTTCTCATTTTTTGTGTGTGTGTGCTTGTTTTTCATTTTTTGAGTGGCGTGTCGTGTGCCTTTTATTTTTATTTTCGTATTGTTTGATTTTGATTTTGATCTTTCTTTCTTTTTCAATTTTATCTATGTGTTTTCCTCGTTTTCATTTCTTTTTGTGTCAGTGCGTATTCCCCCCCCATTTTCATTGCCCTCCCGTACTCACTCATATTGCATTGAGGGCAATGCAAACTTCAGCTTGGGGGAGTCGCACTGTGTGCGTCGTTTTAGTCCTTCTTTTTCTGTTTTTTGTGTCGTTTTCATCGTGTTTTTATTTTTTCTTTTTTTTCTCTTTCTTTCTTCTTTTTTATCTCTTTCTCCTAGAGATGAATCCTATGATGAATCGCCACAAAGTCACACACACCTAGCATTGCATCGACAATCACACTCACTAACCCTAGGATTTCGAGTCCTCTTGCATTTCACGCATCATGGGTCCACTTAGCTTTTTGTGAGTCGTGTGTCGTGACTAGCATTTGGTGTGCTTCTGCCTTGTGATTTTACTTTATATGCCTGTCCAGGAATGACCCCTAGATTACCATGCTCCGATTTGAATATGCGGCATTTCTTTCCACTATATGCATGCTATATTTATATCGTATACTTCAATTCGCATGCGTCGGGATTCCACAACTAAGGACTAGGATAACCCATTTAGCCTACGCTCTATTTAGCGAGAATAGTTTCCTTTGCCCAAGTGTTTAGATTTCGACTTCTTTTTTGTTTTACTTGGTGCAAATCCCCTCGTCGTGTACCGTTCTCCCACTTGGGAGAGTACACATGTGTATAGCCAAAAACCCAAAAATCCAAAAAAAAGGAGAAAAGAAAAGAAAAACCCAAAAAGAAAAGAAAAGAAAAATTGTGTATAGCCCAAAAATCCAAAAAAATACAAATGCCCAAAACCCAAAAAAATTTCCGTGTGAATATTTTTTCATACTTGCCAAGAATAAAGGGAAGGCGAGAATTTGCACCGAGTGTTCTTCTCCACATCATCTCAACCCCCGTCGTTATCAAAAACACTTGGCTTAGGAACTTTTTAGCTAGTATCTAGGCTATAGTGGCGTGATTTCCTTAACCCTAGTTGTGGAGTCCCTGATGCATGATACGCTTCTATTCCCACTCTTCTAATGCATGCTTGAACTTATATTCGCCGCTTAATTCAATTCGGATCGATATTTTGGGTCATATCTTGGATTTGTGTATATCGAGCCCCATAGCACATCGTAGAAAGCATCACCATTTGCTAGCACACGACCACGCTCACTCGCGCTTCACTGCGTGGACCCACGACACTTATTTGGACTCGCTTTCCTAGGTTTAGTGGTGTGATTTGGCGTTTTCTTGCTTGGTGTGTCGTTTTCGATTTTGGTGGCTCTGATGGACGATCTAGGGCTTAGAGTTTTCTTTTTCTTTCTTCCTCTCTATTTTTCCCTTCCGAGCTCCTACTCTCACTCGTCTTCCTCGAGGACGAGGAAGAGTTCAGCTTGGGGGATTTTGACGTGCGTTTATATTTCATATATTCACGCACGTTTTCTTTTGTGTTTCTCCGTGTTTTTCCGCCGTCTCTTATTCGTTTTCGTATATTTTCCCGTTTTCTTTCACTTTTCTTTGTTTATCCATGATTGCAGGGGTTCGACCATGTAGGGGACGTTTAACGATGATATCCCAAGTCCCCGGAGCAACGGGAGAAGTCACGCGTGATCCAGGGGGTCAAACGTCGAAGAATTCATCTTTCAGCCCCTCACCCGGTCGGTTGGTCATCTTCAACCAATCGGGTGATGCACGTGTGCACCACCTGGTCTCTGCCGCAGCTCACAAAGAAGTCACCCGACCGGTTCACAGACCGGTTCTGCGGGCGACTGTTCTCTGTTTTTTCGAGCAGAATTCCAACCGATCGGGTGACTCTCACCCGATCGGTTCATCTGTAGCTGAAGAAGAAGAGCTGAAGACACGGACGTCGAACCGGTCGACTCACCCGACTGCTCCAAGATCCAACCGGTCACTCAAGAACTCACCCTACCGGTTCATGAGATCGGGTGAAAACTCGCTGTTTTCTGTTATTTATCTGTAACGGATCAACCGATCGGTTGACTTGTCAACCGATCGGTTGATGCTTAGGTCTATAAATAGAACCCCTAGGGTTCCAGAAACGGGAGTTGCTGTTTTTCTACTGTTTTATTTCCTTGTGACGGCTGTAATTGTTACTCTTTTGTAAGTTTTCAGATCTTTCTGAAATTTTAGTATTGTCTTTATTACTCTATTACTTCCGCATTGCAATTGTCCGATTATGATTTCAACGGTTGAATTTCATTTAGATTGCTTTTTCATGAATTTTTGTGAGTAGTTCCCAAATCTGGGATTTTGGTGGAAACCCCTTCGGGGGCTCTTCCCGATGCGTCCATAGGGTTAGGAAATCGATAGGGAGTAGGAATCTAATGGTTACGCGGGGTGTTTCATTGTCATTGGCGGGAAAAAGACCGCCTTTGACCGTTGGGCCAAGGGGGAATAAACTTGGCGGTTGACTCCCTAGCCATAGCTCACGCCCTTAGCGTAGACGCCGAATCCTAGCACGCGGGAGCGGCAGGATGAGACGTTGGGAGATATTGTTGCGGGCTTAGTGCTCCCGGGATCGATCAGTGTTAATGGACACGGGAGTGCCCACTGATCGAATCCGGGAAGTCCGGTGTATCATCCTGGGCACCGACCGGAATATCGGGCCCATGGGACGCCGGTACCACTTTCAGAGGCAACGTCTCACCATTAGACCCTAATCCCGATCGCTATCCATACCCGTAGGCCGTATCGGCGAGAGTCTCTCGTCGGGTTGGAAACCAAAGTCCCGGGTTTACTTTCCTTTCGTTCATACCCTTTTATTTTCTTTTGTGACAACCATCTACCGATTCGGGCTAGCTCGCCCCTCGGGGTGATTTAGGTCCTACCTGACCCAAGCACAACCTCGCCTCCCTGAGTTCGAAATTCCCGCACCCTACACTAACCGTGAAACTTGCGGTAAACGACACCGCGCCGCCGCGACGCAAGCGGGGCGCCGGTCAAAAGTCCTGAGACTTAATGCAAGGTCAAACATATATCGAGATGAGGATCTCGATCATGGAGAAGTGCATGACCATCAGTAGCATAAGTCTAGAAACGTTCGTGGTCGTAGATGTTTCGAGAAAAGGATATCGAAACATCGGATAGACCATTGTGTCTTAGTCTTCACCGTATAGCGGTGACAATGATCTTATGGTCGTTCGACTTGGCAAAGTCAGAGACGAGACACAGGTGCTCATTGGAGAATGAGTTCACTGAACGACCCAACAAGAGTTATTATATGGTTATGTTTGACCAATCTGTCAATGATAACTCTTAGTGATGATATGCAAATTGGTCTTTTGACTTGAGGTCATTGTACGAACCTGTACGTGAACGGTGTCACTTTATCTCTGACCTAGCTTCGAGGCAAGGCCTGTCGAAAGGTCTTTGGTTGGGTGACATTTGAAGCGTGCGAGGAGAGTAATGACTAAGATAAGATTCGTCTCTCCTGGTCAATGGGAGTTAGTGTCGTAGTGTTAGTTTGGTCTTTAGTGAAAACTCTGGCCAGAGTATGTTGGAAGATGTCAAATATTATTTGACTAAAGATCGATGGGGACTAACCGGCTTCGAGCTATTGGGGTTGACAGTTTGATCGTACCATAGGCTTGAGGTTAAACGACATAGTTTTGACGAAAAGATTATAACTGCAGAATTCATCACAGACACAGTCAGGGTGGTCCCGACAATACTCATGTCAATGAATTTACCACATCAGTATGATATTGAAACAGGTACGGTAACTGTTGCTCGTGGTCACTGCCGTCTGGGGCTTCGAGCCCCACCTGTAGTCGGGTCAGGCTGTAGGGTCTCACACAGAGTGCGACCTTCGTCAAGTAATAGGTAGAAATATTAGGGAGAATATGCAAGGGATAAAAACTGCAAAGAGTTTGCAGTTAGCACCTGCATTCGAGATAAATGATCCAAAGTGCAAGTGGGAGATTTCATTTGTATAGGATGCAAATGGATTTTATAAGTCGCAAAGAGTTTGCGATATAATAGACGTGGAGATTTTTGCATTTAATGCAAAGGGGAATGTAATACGTCGTAAATTGTTTACGTGTGTATTTAATTAAAGAAACACATTGAAAAGGTTACCTGGATGACGGGATCGTCTCGGGCTAAACGCAAGTTCAAACCGCATCAAAAACGAAGTCCAAACGAGCCCAATTAGTTTATTTAAAGGCGTTTAAATAGAAAGCCCAAATGCAGCCCAAAAGAAAAAAGCCCAAAGCTTTAAATGTTAAAGCAATTTTTTAAATAAAAAACGGGGGGGGGGGCTCACAGATTTTGGGCCTGGCCAAATGGCCAGGCCGTTCAAAATTAGGCGCCCAAAAGGGGCGCCTAAAATGCAGCGCCAGCAAGGGGCGCTGGCACGCACCCACTTGGGGCACATGCCTGGCACATACCCATTGGGCGTGCCAGCACACTCTGCACACATGTGGGGCCCATGTTGTGGGCCCCACTTCTAGGGCTTTATGCCCAGAAATATTTCTGGCGGCCGATGTGTTCTTGTTGAAACACGTGGTGTTGGGCTGATCTTTGGACATACGTTTGAGGGGTCAAATGGACTCAGATTGACGCACCGTTTTTTCCTACACGTTCACCGTTCAGTGCTCTTCGATTTGATAAATTGTATCAAATGTGAAGCTCAACGATGAGGGAGTTAAAATTCATGGAAGTTTGGCCTTTCGTTAAAGCAAACTAGCTTGAATTATTTAACTCCAAAACTTTACATCGGAAGTGGAGTAAAGATGAGGGATCAGCCACCTATATAAATAGGGGCATGCCCCCTCCTTTAAACTCGTCCCAAGCTCTAGATCCGAGCGGCTCCCAAAAGTTTGGAGCACGCTCGGATCTAAGCTTAAAATAAATATTTTCTCTTCTCCCTAAATTTCTTCATTGCTCCTGAAGGGCTCTTGCAAAGACACGAAGGGGCTCGGATTTGATCCGAAATCTTGACGGAGGATCCACTTAAGTGAAACTTTCTTCGGTGCGTGGTTGGCTTAGCGACAAGGGGGTTGCTCGCCTTGGGACGCGGTACTGTTCGGGAAGTGGTTCGGCTCGGGACCAGGAGTATCTTGGGAAGCAGTTCAGCTCGGGACTAGGAGCGGCTCGGGACACGGTTCGATACACCTTGCCGGTGCAAGCAAGGTTTTGGGTATGTAGTTTAATTAAGCATAGT
The DNA here is from genome assembly GCA_030789695.1 of Scilla litardierei. Lineage (NCBI taxonomy): Eukaryota > Viridiplantae > Streptophyta > Magnoliopsida > Asparagales > Asparagaceae > Scilla > Scilla litardierei. Next base: position 253,840,698 of record CM061133.1, read on the forward strand.
ATTTATAATATTGCAGTAGCTTGATCTATCTTGGGATGGTCGGACCCAACTCATGATAGTTGAGATCCTGGCTCGGGTCTTGATATCCTTAAGGCTTTTTAAATAGTTTAACATTTATCGGCTGCTTACTTTCCTTTCTTGCCTCTATCGTCCGTCCGACGTTGGACGGGCATAGAAATGTGCCCTAGGGGTCCCTCAAACCCCATCAGTGGTATCGGAGCCTAGGTCTGCATCTGATCTAAGGACTGCAGTATTTATAAATGCAAGTATGTTTTTTAAAATATATAAAAGATCTGTTTTTAACTTTATATGATAAATGTTAAAAATGGAACAAACAAGTTTTTTAGATGCTTTAAATTTTATGTGATAAAAAAATTTTGGCATGCTTATTTTAATTTGATAATTTTTAAAACATAAGTTCATGTAATAAAATTATATGATAATTTTGAACATGAAGCACTTAATTTTATTAGATAAAATTTTTATATTTTAAAATTATGCTTTAAGTTTATGTGATAAATTTTAAAGGTTGCATGTTATGTTTGTTTAGAAACATAAAGTTAATTATGAGATAATTATGCACTTAATTTCATATGATTTAATTAAGTTGTTAATTTTAATGGCTATGTTTTATTTTTGCTTATTTGATAACTCAAGAAAACCTTGTTAGGTTAGCCATTAAAAGCCATCTAATAATTATATGATAATTTTTAGATTGCTTCTGCTATGATTTAAAAACTGTTTTAAATGCCTAATGTACGATTAGGATAGCACCTTTATAAATCATTTCTTATAGTTGATAAGGAATTAATAAAAGTTATTAACAAATCCATAAAATTTTGAATTTTAAGGATCCATTAGTTGATAGAATTAACTAGTTCTAATAAAAGCCGTTTTAGTCTATGGCACGTGTATAAAAATGATAAGTTTCATTCAATGGACCAGGATCCGGTCAATGTGCTTGGCTAAGTTTGTTGGATTACCCTAGCTAGCCTGGGGATAAGTGATCCTGGCTTAGTCAATTCCCTGGCCGTGTCCGCTGGACCGCAATGACACGAATCATGATTATATGACACCCTGGACTATACCTAAGTCTAATTACGTTAAAAATCTTTTTCAAGATTAGCCGTAGCCCTCCTTGTTTTAGAGGTTGGCAACTATAGGTTCTTCGTTACAATTGTCGAGCACACTCAAACTATGACATAGACACTTTAAGGAAACCAACTTCTCAATACATGTGATGTAGTCTAGACTTGACCCAAACCGTCGTGTCGTGAATACACCAAGCACATGCATAAGTTAAGCTAGACACAAAAATAAGGGTCCGACTAGACTAGTCATTATGGTTTGAATGAGCACACTCATAATCATAAGTGGATAGGGGTAAAAACCAATAAGAGAGTCATATATGATATGATTGATGAAGAGTCATCTACCAATCATAGAGTTAAGCAATTTGTTGAGCACACTCAAGGTTGTGAGACTCAAGGTGGTTGGATCTCTTACCCATTAATTTAATTTAATTAAATCGTTCATTATTATGTCTTTAAATGATCGAAAAAATAGTGGGAGGATATAGTTAGTTAAAATCCATTCTATCTATATTTAATATTGAACATATGCTAAACTATGGTAAGTCTATGTTTACAAATGGAATCAAAAACATAATATTCTAAGAGAATAAGTTAACTGGTCCAAATGGTTAGTTAATGAAATATCAACTCAAATTCTAATTGATAGACTAAATTATGTTCTTATTGACATTAAATGACCTTCTTAAAGCACAGGCTTAAGGAGAATGATTTCCTTAATCTCTGGGTCCAAAAAATAAATGCACGCTACCTATCACTCGCCTCTATAAGGGGCAGCTCGAACATACTGATGTTTAAAGCATATTTCTCCATACAATTTGTTGAGTCAACTCAAGGTTGTATGGAAAATGGTTTCGATCCGCAAGGTTCGAAACTTCGATCAAATTGTTTGATTCGAAGATGAGTGCACAAGCGTTACAAGACCATGTATCCAAATTAGATCTTGAGTCAAGCAACTTGTTGAGTCAACTCAAGGTTGTGAAGCTCAAGTATTTGGATACGTTAGGTGCTTGCACAACTAATAATTTTGTTGGGTCGTATAATATCTCAATGAGATTTAGAAAAGGAAGAAGGCACTATGGAAAGTCAATTGAGAAAGATAGTTTTATTTATCATTAGTAAAGGCATAATTAGGAGGAACTTAAAATGTGACATATTTGATGTCACATATTTAGGATAACCATTATACAAAAGAAATAGATTGTCTACATGTTGGAAAAAGGAACAATTGTTGTTTCTTGGACCATGTAGGACGTCTATCACATTTTTGACGAATGTCGTCACATTGCTTCTAAAGCAATGTTTTATGTGAGTAATTTGTATAACGATAATGTATTAAATGTTAATACATGAATACGCAAGATAATAACAAAACTTATATGGCAGAATAGACTAGGTCGTTCCAAAGAGACTAAGCTTCACAAGTGACATAAAGAGGGGTATGACCTCTCGTATCATGATTCTACAGACACTTGTGAATCTTGTTTCAAAGATATGTTGGCCCAACACCTTTTGTGAGACAGTGGGAGAACGAGTTGGAAAACTCACGGTCTTGTACATACGGATGTATTCAGACCTAAGTCTAAATTAGCCTAGATAAGTTATACTTATTTTATTACGACACGTGTTCTTGATGAAACACACGTCTGATAAAATAGAGAACAAGATGACAGAGGTATTTGAACTACTTCAATCAGATCAAAGAGTCGATCACTTAGCTGCATAAATCTTGCGTAAATTAAAAAGAAATGTGATTTTCTCTCAGGTCAATTCTTTAAACACATCGGTGTGTTAGAGAGCATGAATCGCACTTTGTTAGACATGGTGCGATATATGGCATATGACTCTGAGTTACAATCCTTCCTCTGGGTTAAGTCCCAGATAGTAATGCCTAAGTTTTGATAAGGTTTTATAAGGACCTTATCAATAAGATATTCATTAAATCAATCGTTAGGAAGTTGAAGGCTTACTCGAGTCTCGTAAGACGAAGAGTCAAGTTAGTCATCATAGTCGATGATGGCCTAGACAACTTCCAGGATGTAATTCGGAGTATGTACTCTAATTAATAACTTGCTGCAATCGGAGAAGGTCCATGCACATAAAATAAAGTATGGACTTTAGTTTATGTGCCCAAAGAAAGTGTTTCTTATTGACGGCAAGAAAATCTTCAAGTTAGAAGATAGGTGCAGAAAGAAAGTAGTGAAGTAAAACTTGTGTTGGCTGAGACCGGTTTTCATCCTAACTCCTATAAACGGATTATGATGAAACTGTCTCGCCAACAGATTTGTACAGATCTACTCGGACCGAACTCGATGTAAATGCTCATGATGACCATGAAAACTAGAGCATTCATTTATAGTTCGTTTTCTAAATATGATTTAGAAGAACAAACTTATATGAATTGGCCAGAGAGTTGTCAAGGTCTGTGGGAGCGAATAAAATAATGCAAGGCATCAAGAGGCTGGACATATGTTTTGACAAAGTGGTCAAAGAGTTTGGCACTTTATCGGAAATGATTGTGAACCGTCTAAATGACCAGTAACTATTTTAAAATTATCGTCGTAAGGTAGGATGAGCTGGATGAGATCTAGGAAAATTAAATATTATGGAATCCAAGGGACCAAGTAAATTATTTGGATGAGATTCAAATATGTTGTCTAAGATAAACATAGAAACCCTTTTAAGTCTATACAGTAGACGTTTTAGCAGATCCACTCACGAAGGCTCTACAACGTGATGTCTGGAAAGAATTATGTGTAAATGTGGTAAGAGATACCGGGATAAATGGGCCTGAGTGCAAGTGGGAGATATTGGGAGATGTGTATACCTTCGAGGCAAATTCATCTCTGTGTATCTAAACAGACATCTTGTTCAAAATAACAGTAAGCTGTTTGGTAAGAATTTATCTAAGTTAATCATAACGTAGTTATCATAGAAATTAACTTAGGTAAAGTCCTGAGACTTAATGCAAGGTCAAACATATATCGATATGAGGATCTCGATCATAGAGAGGTGCTTGATCGTCAGTAGCATAAGTCTAGAAACGTTCGTGATCGTAGATTGTAACGACCACTTTTCGTTGTACGTGCACGTGCTTTTGTCCGTGCACGTGTTTGTTTTAGACCTTGTTTGTTTGTGAACACTTTCGTGTGATATGCCGTTGTGAACGTCTCTGAGAGTATTAAATAGTGGCACTAATTTGGAACGACGCTTCTCGAGTCATTTTCCCACAATTTAATCTTACTCGATGAGACGTGGCGATTTTCACTTTTGACGGGAGACGTTTCTAATTTTAGTTTCGTCGTCCAACGTCGAAATTGAGATCCGTCTTCTTAGTTAGCTCACTTTCGTCATCACGATCACCTCGATATTTATTTTATAATTTTTGGAGTTCATTTGACCACTTTTATATTTTTAACAAGTTTTATAATATTTTTAATAATTAATTTTTAAATTAATTTCGGCCAAATAAAATTTATTTGAGTTTTAAACGTTTTAAAGAATTTTTGAGCCAATTTCCAGCTCATTTGGACCAAGTCAAATCCTTGGGTGAGTTGGAGAAGTTGAGATTTAAATTTTAAATTATTTTAAACTCCTAATCTCATTAGGATTAGCCCTAGACCTAGTCAGCCCATCTACACTATATAAACAACCTCTAGGAAGACCTATTTTCGCAAGAAAATAACCCTAGCCACTTCCAAAACCCAAATTTGACGTTGCGACGAATCGTCGCAACGTTGCGACAAGCAGCTGCCGCACGACCGATGGAATCAGCTCCGTTCCCCCGCTCAGACCGGTCGCCCGCTCCGCACCAACATCGCTCCGCACCCGCTGCTGCCGCCCACTCCGTTCGACCGCACCGACCGAGAGGGTCCCTCGGTCAGACCGAGAGACCCGCTCCGCACAGCCGCATCCCCACTCCGCACCAAGCCCCGCAACGCTAGCCGCTCCGTCGCCCCGCATCACACCGTGCCCGACTGACAAAAGCGCCCGCATCGCCCCGCGTTGCAACATTGCAACATTGCAGCGCTGTGCTCCCCGCATCCAAGGCGCCCGACCGATGGCCTCCCCCGCTCCGACCGAGAGAACCAAGCGCTCCCCCGCACTGCTGCACACCCCAAGCGTTGCACAAGCCCGTTCCCCCGCACCGACCGATGGAGCCCCCCGCATTTGGCTGTGTACGACCGAGAGCAAACGTCGCAACCCCGCACCCGTCGCACCACTTGTCACCGTGGGCCCCCCAAGTTCTCCAGAGGTATTGTGGGTCCCCCAAAGGTCCCTAGGACTACTGTGGGCCCCACCTAGGTGCTTTCTCTCCGACGATTCACCGTGCACGACGTTGCGACACGTCGTAGCCCGTCGTCGCACGTGCTAGCTTTGGAATCTGGAACCGTTGCTCCGGTTGATGCTCTGAACTTTCCATCGAGGAAACTATATTGGAATCAGGACTTGGAGCGCGTTCTCTTATTCCAACCCCCGACGTCGCTACCCGACGCCGGTGTAGCTTTCGCGTCGTGTTGAGGTAACGCTTTGCACCCCTATGACCCCCAACCCATTGCCTGTTAATCAAGACTAAAATTGATGTTTTTAAAGTATTTTAAATTTTTTAAATTCACTAATCAAGATTAATAATATGGACTTTAGGCCGGTGGACTTGTGCACGTAGGATAATTGTGATTTTGGACTCATTGGACGGTGTGCTCAGACGTTGTACTTGCAGGCAAGTGAAACTTGCCAACTCTTGTGTAGGGCCATGTTTTTAGGCCACTTCCTTGTTTTCAGCGTAAAAGAGACTAGTCAGTGAAATGATAGCTGGCTAGACGCCTACTTGATCTAGTTTGACAACAAAACTAGATCCGTCACCTAATTGATCTAACTTAACAACGAAGCTAGATCCAACCCTTTAAACTTGTTGTTCATGCATACTAAACTGTTACGTTTACTTTCCTTATCTGTACGCACTTTTAACTGTCATGCATTGCATCTTACATGTCATCCCAGTTGATTGTTGCATTCGTAGCACACGCTACAATACTTGTACTCCTTGAATACTACTTCCGAGGAAACGGGCCTCATGTGTTGGTCAAAAGCCAATGCCCGGTTTCCCTGGACCGGCTAGGTGCACCCCTATGCCATACTTGTTAAAAACACTTCCTGGCTCGTGATCCAGAAGCGAGCATTACCGTTCGGGGGTAAGGCCCTGGCTCGATACACGTGGAGGGGTAGGGATAAACGTTCACTTGAGATTAGGAGTGGCCTGATCCGCCCTCTAGCCAAAAGACGGAATCTCTGTGCACGAGGTGCTTACTTTCCTTGTCTTGTACTTGTCTTGTGAATGATTCATGTAATACTTGTCATCCATGCCATGTTTAAATGCCATGCTCGTACTTTACTTTACCTTACCTCACCTGTTGCACTCATAACTTTAACTGCCATGTCATTGCATCATGCTAGAACTGCTAGGTTGCTTTACTTGTGCCTACTTTCAGTTTCCTTGCACAAGTCTCTTGTAGACTTGCTGACATGTGCCCCTTGCTCTTTTGGGTGTCACATGTTAGACCCTGAGCCGGAGACCGTTGCTGAGTACGTGATGTTTTGCTGACGCTGAGTCTGAGTCCATGATTGCCCGAGAGGAGTTTTGTGGACACCGGAGACCTTTCTTGGTGACTTTGCTGAGTTCCTTTTGTTTTAGGCCTTGTTGTTAGTTGTCGGTGTGTGGTACCTTTTGTTTTGTACATTGTACTTTTGTTGGCCATGTTTGGGCCTTTAGACTCTTTTTCTTTTAGCCTGGTGGCTTTTTCTGCGATGTTGGAATTTATTATTATGGATATTATGAGATTTATCTTTTGTCTCATTTTCTTTTATTATCTTTGTTTCGTAATGCAATTGCAAGGACCTGCTATTATTGTGTAATTGACGCTTATCGGACTTGCAGCTTTGTAGCTTCAAGTCTGAGCGGACCTTCTCACGCTTCGTCTCCACGTTTTTGGGAAGCGGGGCGTGACAGGTTTTGTTGGTGGCCCATGTAGGTCCAGTCTTGCAATTGCGAATTAACGAAACAACGATAATAACGGAATGTCCATTAAATAAATTGCAACATCCGAGTCATAAGCCCCGAGTCTAGTCGTTTTCTTAGGACACTAGGAGTAAGAAGGCTTAGTTAGGCGTCTGTGCTTGCTAGATAGAGGCCCTGACTGTTAGTTAGACTCCCTGTCAGCAATTGATTTAATTGTTGTAGGAATTACCTTAGTGGTCCTTGTCTACCCCTGACCATATTAGACTTCTAAAATTTCCTTTTTGTCGTTCACTTGGGTTCATCGATTCCAGACCAAGCTGAACGCATTTCACTACCGTCCAGCCCCTTAGAAGGTCTTAGCGCCTAGTCCCTAATCTTTAGTTGGTCGACCGTAGGAGTCTCCGTAGACTTTCCTGATCCATATCCTAGGCGTATGTATGATTTGATCATTCGACCAATTTCCTTGCCTCGATTCACGAGATCGCCTCATGACGATCGTCGTCAATTTTCAAACACCTCCATTGCAAAACCTGAACCTTCTGAAAGTATTTTTCAATCTTCTCTTCCACTAAGTTTAATTTTGTTCAAAATTTTAAAATACCTATACTTCATACTCCCTCATTGATTGAAATTTTTAAAACGTTTGTCAGAATATTTGAATACTAGCTTATAGTATTTTCCCAGCCTATGTTTTTCGTACTTATGCAAATGCGTCGTCCCTTCATATATTAATTTTATTCTGAATCGTACTTTTATTCAACTTGTAATTTTCCCTCCTGATTTATGCCATTCATATACTTTTCAAGACACACGGAATTTCAGCTTTCAGCAAGTTGGTTTTTGCTCGTCGTTTCCGCTATTTCAGATTTTTGCAAAATTACTATTTTCATAACCACTTCCTGATTTAGACCCTCCATGATTTGATTTTAAAGACTTGCTATTCGATTTCGATAATTCTACTAATAAGTTAATATTATTTTTCCGTGCACCATACATACTTTCAACTATTTTTATATCCGTACCAGACTTGTTGTGCTCGTATATTAAGAACCTTGTGTAAATCGGTTTTTCATTTTTGGCAAACCCTGGTTCTCTAAAAGTAGTTTCAAATCGATCATTTTAAATTTTCCATAGCCTAGAGTTTTGAAGGCATTCAACATGAGTTTAAATTCTTCCGTTACTTGATTTCATTCTTGACTTTCCAAAACTTTTTGTCAACATTATATTAAATTACTGACGGAAAGAATTTTCTAAACCATGTCCTTAATATTCGTGTAAATGATTTTACTTCCTTTTAAAAATTTTAAAACCAATAGACCATTTTCTTTTATTATGAATGTTCGACTCAAATTTATTTTGAACAACTCGTTTTATCGACCTCCAATATTTCTTTTCAGACTGGGATTTCAACTTTTGAAGAACGACAGTTTTCAAAATCCACGTATTTTAGCTTATGCTATTCACCATATTTTCTTTTCTGTATCCTATTTAAGCATCACTACATCTCCCTTTTTCCTTAACCTAAACATCACCATTGAGTTAATGTTTCGTCTAACCAAGCTGCCTCCTTGTATTCGTCCTATCTGAATTCGTGCTTATCGATCCTTCTCTCGTCACGCTTTCGACCTCCCTCTATTGCTTAGGCTTAAGTGTCCGTCAATGTCTGTGTCAACCCTTAATTGTTAGTAGACTCTTGGACCTTTGTGAGGTGTCGTTGTGCACGTACCTAACTTGTGTACGTGGGCTTGAATGAGTGTACCCCCATAGTATATTGATGCTTGCCTATTGTGTGGTATACATATATATATACTCGGAGTTATTCGTGATAGTATGAAGTTGTTGTGTGTTAGTAGTTATAGATTGTTGTGTGGATAGCTATACTATACTAGAGATGCCTGTGTATATAAGAGTTAGCATTGAAATATCTAAGTTGTGTATGTAGTAAGAGATACTTATAATGGTTGAAATAAAATGATTGGTAAAGCTATGTATATGCTAGGTGTGATGATAATAGGTGTACATATAGATAAGTAAGTAGGCCTATTGAGTGACCTATATATTAGTACGTATGTGTATGTGCTCGTATGTACGATATGTATTATGCTTAGACGTAAGTAGTTATGTTTTGTTGCCTGAGTATATAGGTGATATGCATATGATAGTAGAATTATAATTTTGATTGGTATTGCTTGCTTTGGGGGATGTTGTATGCGTGTATACCGTGAGGTATACACGACTATTGCACATCTTAACTGTGTAGGTATAGGTGTTGGTATACTAATTATAGGTAGTAGGCTATGGTGTGAATATATATGTTACATGCGTGTGACTATACGATGAATACGTATGCATGTATTAAGGAGTGTATTATAATTATACGTGTGCTGATGTCTGTATTATTATTATTATGGTATATAGAGTGATTGAACTATGTAAGTATTACCTGACTAAATATTAAGTGTGATTGACTTATGGTATGCATATGGTTGTATTGGTAGACATATATATAAATATTGGAGTGATATTGGTATAGGTATGAATGCCGTGTTACGTATATAGAATATTCTGATATGTGTATTGAGTCTCACTCAAGCTTGAGTGAGTATACTCTAAGTATATTGAATGTATGATTGTAGTTTGAATATAGCAATGCTTGATGTATGTATAGTGATAGAAGTGTTTGTGCCTGGTTGTGCTACGCACATGATTGTGGGTCTCTACGCCAGTATATAGTTATAGGTGTTGGTCTTGTGGTATAGTTAATTACTAAGGACTTGCCCGTGTGAACATATGTGTACTAGCTAAACTAGGTGTGTAGATGTGATAGTAATATAATGGTATGATTGGTATGCGTAAATGAACTGTTAGCATGTATGGGTGTGCACCATGCACGGGTAAGTATGTGCTTAGTTATAGGTATTGATGACTATGGTATATGTGGCGTGTCGTAAATATAGTTATAGGACCGAATGTGATGCGAATATATGGTGAAATTATTGCATGCATTTGTATGACTATATAATGAGTGAAATATGGTAGTAGTGAATATATATTAGATATAGTAAAATTTGACTTAATAATGGTATGGTATTTCTGCATGTGTTGACGTGCTTGGTGTTGGATGAATACTAGGAAATATTAGAGGGTAGTATACCATCGATGATGGTGCATAGGTAGCTATCTATATGTAGAGCAATGATTGTATTGGCTAAGTGTGAGACTATCCTTATGTGAGTATCTGAACTATTGTTTTGTACTAGGTAAGTAGTAGTTATATAAGGGATGTATGTTTATATATATATGATTGAAATACATGTATGAAGTTGACTGGCTATAATAAGTATAAATATATGACGTACGTGAATGTATATATATACGTGTTGGTAGTGTTTATGTTTGACTACCTAGTGCATACATGAGCACCTGTAATGACTATACCTGGTTTGAATTATTATGTGACTTGACTGGGGTAGTTACTAGAACGATTAAATACGTTAGAAAGTCCGAGGACGGACTTTATTCTAAGGTGGGGAGGATGTAACGACCACTTTTCGTTGTACGTGCACGTGCTTTTGTCCGTGCACGTGTTTGTTTTAGACCTTGTTTGTTTGTGAACACTTTCGTGTGATATGCCGTTGTGAACGTCTCTGAGAGTATTAAATAGTGGCACTAATTTGGAACGACGCTTCTCGAGTCGTTTTCCCACAATTTAATCTTACTCGATGAGACGTGTCGATTTTCACTTTTGACGGGAGACGTTTCTAATTTTAGTTTCGTCGTCCGACGTCGAAATTGAGATCCGTCTTCTTAGTTAGCTCACTTTCGTCATCACGATCACCCTGATATTTATTTTATAATTTTTGGAGTTCATTTGACCACTTTTATATTTTTAACAAGTTTTATAATATTTTTAATAATTAATTTTTAAATTAATTTCGGCCAAATAAAATTTATTTGAGTTTTAAACGTTTTAAAGAATTTGTGAGCCAATTTCCAGCTCATTTGGACCAAGTCAAATCCTTGGGTGAGTTGGAGAAGTTGAGATTTAAATTTTAAATTATTTTAAACTCCTAATCTCATTAGGATTAGCCCTAGACCTAGTCAACCCATCTACACTATATAAACAACCTCTAGGAAGACCTATTTTCGCAAGAAAATAACCCTAGCCACTTCCAAAACCCAAATTTGACGTTGCGACGAATCGTCGCAACGTTGCGATAAGCAGCTGCCGCACGACCGACGGAATCAGCTCTGTTCCCCCGCTCAGACCGGTCGCCCGCTCCGCACCAACATCGCTCCGCACCCGCTGCTGCCGCCCACTCCGTTCGACCGCACCGACCGAGAGGGTCCCTCGGTCAGATCGAGAGACCCGCTCCACACAGCCGCATCCCCGCTCCGCACCAAGCCCCGCAACGCTAGCCGCTCCGTCGCCCCGCATCGCACCGTGCCCGACCGATAAAAGCGCCCGCATCGCCCCACGTTGCAACATTGCAACGTTGCAGCGCTGCGCTCCCCGCATCCAAGGCGCCCGACCGATGGCCTCCCCCGCTCCGACCGAGAGAACCAAGCGCTCCCCCGCACTGCTGCACACCCCAAGAGTTGCACAAGCCCGTTCCCCCGCACCGACCTATGGAGCCCCCCGCATTTGGCTGTGTACGACCGAGAGCAAACGTCGCAACCCCGCACCCGTCGCACCACTTGCCACCGTGGGCCCCCCAAGTTCTCCAGAGGTATTGTGGGTCCCCCAAGGTCCCTAGGACTACTGTGGGCCCCACCTAGTTGCTTTCTCTCCGACGATTCGCCGTGCACGACGTTGCGACACGTCTGTAATGACCCTAATTTCTATATACGCGTATTTATTTTTGACATAGATACGTCCGTATATTTTTGGGGAGTATGCCCATATTTTTCTTTTAATTATTTGATGTAGGAATTTATTTTAAAAGACTTTAAACTCATTTATTGAATTTAGTAAAGGAGAGTATTTGGAAAAATACATGTATTTGGAGTGTATGTAGTATTTCTCCATGTATTTTGATTTTCTTAAAAATTCAAAATCCACATTTTTCTTACCATGACAACACACTTGCTATGTGTCATGTTTTTAATTAATATGAGACACATGGCTTATTAGGTGTAAGAAGGAGAGGGTTTTAAGGAATCCTAAAATCTAGGCAATGAAAAACAAAACCAAGAAAAGAAAAAAAATCTCATTTCACTCTCTCCCTCACTTTCCATTTCTGGCCGAAATTGTGCATGCCCCTTTTCTTTTATTTTGTTTCATCTCCTTCCTTAAAACACACTTCTAAATAATCCCTCTTCAAGCACTAAAAAGCCCACAAATTTCCCTTCACATTTCAACACCAAATGAGCCCAAAAAAATAGCCCAAAAATCCAACAAATTGGAGACAAATTAGGAGCTTGAAGGAAGGAGATTTTGAAGGAGGCTCAAGTGTCATCAAGGACTAAGAAGGGCCCAAGATCATATTTGGAGGACTTTTTACAAGGTAGGAACTCTAATCACATAGTAGAGTTTGGTTTAGGATTGGTTTTCTCATTAATTTAGTAAATGTGACAATTTGATGTTAAAATTATGTTGAGTTTCATATGTGGAATTAGTAGGAATCTCAACTCCACTTAGTAGGATACACATCTCCACCTTGGAGTTCAATTGCATGCATGTTTGCTTGGAAAAACTTATCTTTTGTGTTCATGAATCTGTTCTGAAATTTCCAGCAGTTTTATCCTCTGTTAAAACAGGCATATCTCCCAACCTAGATCAAAATAAAATCTGAAATAAATATATTCATGTAGATCTCGAAATCCTATCCTAAAATCATATAAGATATGATATATGTTCAATTCGTAAACTAGGAGAAATGGAGCTTTTTCTGCAACATGTCGAAATTCTGGCAGTTTTGACATCCTGCACTAAAATGGTGATTACCACCTCTTAACTTGATGAAATTAGGTGTTTTAGGACATTTTGGACAACTACTCTTCAAGATACACAATACCATATTTTTCATTTTACCCAGATCTGATTGTAAATAGGATTAAATCACTGATTAAGTTGATGCAATGTTTCTGTTTTTCTGCAGAATTGCCATCTTTTACTAATTTGAGCACAATAAATCACACATGTCATATTATTTTCTGAAATTTGGTGTGGTGATGCAAAACTGTCATACCTGCAACTTTGCAGCTTTAAGTTTTCCTAAATTCTAACTATAAATGCCTTTAATCTGGCCTTTAATCTGACTGATTGTGCATTTCCAGTAACCTGAAATGGTTTGGGTGATGTTGTACTATGTGTACATGTTCATATTACCTCTCGTATGCCTATGTATTTTATTACCTGAACTAATTGGCCATTATACCATATACTTGTCGAATCACTAGTTGTGTGGTTACATAAGATGATCGGTTTGTTGTGGAATATGAAATGTGGAAAGGAAAGAGAGGTGTGAAGATGGAGAACATGAAGGAAATGGATAATTTGACTATGGAAACATTTCTCTTATGTTGCTTTTCGTATATTCTTGGTTGTGGTTCTTTTACCCCAATTGCTCATGTGTTTTATTTTATCTCACATGAAATTGATATAAGGAAAATGATTAAGTCCTCCCCAGAGGAGGGTGACACGGGGTTTGGGGGAAACACGGGTAAATTGTAGGTGTTAAGAAGCGGACACGATATGATTTCTCACTCGCTTCGTCACTCCCGGAAGGGGGAGTTGACTAGAGTTAGAGAGGCCGCCGGTGCGCTCGTGACGCACCTGGACGGTAATTGATGGTTTTCTCCGTTTGACCCACAGAAAAACCGAGATGATTCTCACTCCGGTACCTTGTCCAGTCGGGTATGGAGTTACGAGAGGCCCCTCCAGTGCTCGTGTCACTGGAGTGGTACCACGTTTCACCCACCCTGGGTGAAGTCCGCTCTCTTAGCAGCCTATGGTTTATCCGGGTTCCAAATACAGAACAACAATTTAATTTACTTAATTTAATCATTTGTTACTTCAGTTCTGTTCACTGTTTTTTACTTTCAGCACTTATACTCTGTTTTTAATTTCTGCGTAAAATGTGATGATGTGACACCTGTGGTTAGTTAGTTAGTTAGGGAGACCAGTTCTAAACTGGGTTCTACTAGGGAGATTAGGAGTTCATACTGGGTCACGCGTTGACGTGTCCCATCCCGTGGTTTACAGGTGCGAGTCCCGAGCAGTCTTCGCGTGTTCCAGAGCCGGAGGTCGATGCCAGTGCTACCGAGGTAGTGCCTTCAGGAGACTTTGTACAGTTAGATTTCCCGGGGTTAGATTAGTGGGTGCGTCGTACCGGGTGTGTACTTTTGTACTTTTGGGTTGGGGTTTCTTTTGTTGTACCGCTTTTTGTACCCCGTTGTACAGATGATGTATGTATGTATGTAATATATGGACTTATGTGATGAAATGTAACTTCAGTGTTGATGTATTTACTTTTCAGTACTGCGTTTTTATTTCTGTTGGAGCACTTTTCTTCTATGTGTACTACTCCAGTGTTATTGCAGTGGCCTGCTCGTATTTAATATTAAACCACAAAAAAATGCCTAGTAGTATTTAGATAAGAGGGCTCAAAGCCTGAGTCTGAATACTACGGCGACCTCGTCAGCTACGCCCCCGTACTTGGGTGGGCGGGGCATGACAACGTCGTAGCCCGTCGTCGCACGTGCTAGCTTTGGAATCTGGAACAGTTGCTCCGGTTGATGCTCTGAACTTTCCAGCGAGGAAACTATATTGGAATCAGGACTTGGAGTGCGTTCTCTTATTCCAAACCCGGCGTCGCTACCCGACGCCGGTGTAGCTTTCGTGTCGTGTTGAGGTAACGCTTTGCACCCCTATGACCCCCAACCCATTGCCTGTTAATCAAGACTAAAATTGATGTTTTTAAAGTATTTTAAATTTTTTAAATTCACTAATCAAGATTAATAATATGGACTTTAGGTCGGTGGACTTGTGCACGTAGGATAATTGTGATTTTGGACTCATTGGACGGTGTGCTCAGACGTTGTACTTGCAGGCAAGTGAAACTTGCCAACTCTTGTGTAGGGCCATGTTTTTAGGCCACTTCCTTGTTTTCAGCGTAAAAGAGACTAGTCAGTGAAATGATAGCTGGCTAGACGCCTACTTGATCTAGTTTGACAACGAAACTAGATCCGTCACCTAATTGATCTAACTTGACAACGAAGCTAGATCCAACCCTTTAAACTTGTTGTTCATGCATACTAAACTGTTACGTTTACTTTCCTTATCTGTACGCACTTTTAACTGTCATGCATTGCATCTTACATGTCATCCCAGTTGATTGTTGCATTCGTAGCACACGCTACAATACTTGTACTCCTTGAATACTACTTCCGGGGAAACGGGCCTCATGTGTTGGTCAAAAGCCAATGCCCGGTTTCACTGGACCGGCTAGGTGCACCCCTATGCCATACTTGTTAAAAACACTTCCTGGCTCGTGATCCAGAAGCGAGCATTACCGTTCGGGGGTAAGGCCCTGGCTCGATACACGTGGAGGGGTAGGGATAAACGTTCACTTGAGCTTAGGAGTGGCCTGATCCACCCTCTAGCCAAAAGACGGAATCTCTATGCACGAGGTGCTTACTTTCCTTGTCTTGTACTTGTCTTGTGAATGATTCATGTAATACTTGTCATCCATGCCATGTTTAAATGACATGCTCGTACTTTACTTTACCTTACCTTACTTGTTGCACTCATAACTTTAACTGCCATGTCATTGCATCATGCTAGAACTGCTAGGTTGCTTTACTTGTGCCTACTTTCAGTTTCCTTGCACAAGTCTCTTGTAGACTTGCTGACATGTGCCCCTTGCTCTTTTGGGTGTCACATGTTAGACCCTGAGCCGGAGACCGTTGCTGAGTACGTGATGTTTTGCTGACGCTAAGTCTGAGTCCATGATTGCCCGAGAGGAGTTTTGTGGACACCGGAGACCTTTCTTGGTGACTTTGCTGAGTTCCTTTTGTTTTAGGCCTTGTTGTTAGTTGTCGGTGAGTGGCACCTTTTGTTTTGTACGTTGTACTTTTGTTGGCCATGTTTGGGCCTTTAGACTCTTTTTCTTTTAGCCTGGTGGCTTTTTCTGCGATGTTGGAATTTATTATTATGGATATTATGAGATTTATCTTTTGTCTCATTTTCTTTTATTATCTTTGTTTCGTAATGCAATTGCAAGGACCTGCTATTATTGTGTAATTGACGCTTATCGGACTTGCAGCTTTGTAGCTTCAAGTCTGAGCGGACCTTCTCACGCTTCGTCTCCACGTTTTTGGGAAGCAGGGCGTGACATAGATGTTTCGAGAAAAGGATATCGAAACATCGGATAGACCATTGTGTCTTAGTCTTCATCGTATAGCATTGACGATGATCTCATGGTCGTTCGACTTGGCAAAGTCAGAGACGAGACACAGGTGCTCACCCAATAAGAGTTATCATATGGTTATGTTTGACCAATCTGTCAATGATAACTCTTATTGATGATATGCAAGTTGGTCTTTTGACTTGAGGTCATTGTACGAACCTGTACGTGAATCGTTTCACTTAGATATCTGACCTAGCTTCGAGGAAAGGTCTGTCGAAAGGTCATTGGTTGGGTGACATTTGAAGCGTGCGAGAAGAGTAATGACCAAGATAGGATTCGTCTCTCCCGGTTAAAGGGAGTTAGTGTCGTAGTGTTAGTTTGGTCTTTAGTGAAAACTATGACCAGACTTTGTTGAAAGATGTCCAACATTATTTGACTAAAGATCGATGGGGAGTAACCGACTTCGAGCTATTGGGGTTGACAGTTTGGCGGTACCCTAGGCTTGAGATTAAACGACATTGTTTTGACGAAGAGACTATAACTGCGGAATTCATCACAGAAACATTCAGGGTGGTCCCGACGATACTCATGTCAATGAGTTAACCACATCAATATGATACTGAAACAGGGACGACAACTGTTGCTTGTGGTCACTGCTATCTGGGGCTTCGAGCTACACCTGTAGTAGGGTCAGACTGTAGGGTCTCACACAGAGTGTGACCTTCGTCAAGTAATAGGTAGAAATATTAGGGAGAATGTGACAGGGATAGAAACTGTAAAGAGTTTGCAGTTAGCACATGCATTCGAGATAAATAATCCCGAGTGCAAGTGAGAGATTTCATTTGCATATGATGCAAATGGATTTTATAAGCCACAAAGAGTTTGCAATATAATAGATGTGGATATTTTTGCATTTAATGCAAATGGAACTGTAATGCATCGTAAATTGTTTATGTGTGTATTTAATTTAAGAAATGCATTGAAAAGGTTACATGGATGATGGGATCTTCTTGGTCTAAATTTAGGTTCAAACCGCGTCAAAAACGGAGTCCCAACGAGCCCAATAAGTCTATTTACAGGTGTTTAAATAGAAAGCCCAAATGGCAGCCCAAAAGAAAAAAGCCCAAAGCTTTAATTGTTAAAGAAAATTTTTAAATAAATAGGGAGGCTAACAGCTTTTGGGCCTGGCCAAATGGCCAGGCCGTTCAAAATTAGGCGCCCAAAAGGGGCGCCTAAAATGCGACGCCAGCAAGGGGCGTTGGCACGTGCCCACTTGGGGCATGTGCCAATGCACTCCACTTGCGCGTGGGGCCCATGTTCTGCTAGGGCTTCGTGCCCAAAAATATTTCTGGCGGCGGCTGTGTTCTTGTTGAAACACGTGGTCTTGGGCTGATCTTTGGACATACGTTTGAGGGGTCAAACAGACTCGGATTGACGTGCCGTTTTTCCTACGCGTTCACCGTTCTGCACTCTTCGATTTGATAGGTTGTATCAAACATGAAGCTCAATGGTAAGGTAGTTAAAATTCATGGAAGTTTGTCTTTTCGTTAAAACAAACTAGCTTGAATTATTTAACTCCAAAACTTTAGTCTCACATCGGAAGTGGAGTAAAGGGGAGGGGTCAGCCGCCTATATAAATAGGGGCCTGCCCCCTCCTCTAAACTCGTTCCAAGCTCTAGATCTTAGTAGCTCCCAAAAGTTTGGAGCACGCTCAGATCTAAGTTTAAAATAAATATTTTCTCTTCTCCCTAAATTTCTTCCTTGCTCTTGAAGGGCTCTAGCAAAGCCACGAAGGGGCTCGGATTTGATCCGAAGTCTTGACGGAGGATCCACTCAAGTGAAACTTTCTTTGGTGTGTGGTTGGCTCAGCGACAAGGGGGTTGCTTGCCTCGGGACGTGGTGCGGTTCGGGAAGCGGTTCGGCTTGGGACCAGGAGCGGCTCAGGAAAAAGTTCAGCTCGAGAAAGGGGGGCGGCTCGGGACGCGGTTCGGTACACCTTGCCGGTGCAAGCAAGATTCCGGGTATGTAGTTTAATTAAGCATAGTATTTATAATATTACAGTAGCTTAGATCTATCTTGGGGTGGTCGGACCCACCTCAAGATAGTTGAGATCCTGGCTAGGGTCTTGATATTCTTAGGGCTTGTTAAATAGTTTAACATTTTTCCGATGCTTACTTTTCTTTCTTGCCTCTATCGTCCGTTCGACGTAGGACGGGCATAGAAATATGCCCTAAGGGTCCCTCAAAACCCATCACGATAAGGTAAAGTTGTCTAAATTATATGTTGCAATACAAAATTTCGATATGTTTTATATCAGGATAATGAGAACATTGCAACGATGTACGGACGCTTCACCGACATCACCAATGAGCTTGAAGCACTTGGACAAGTCTACACCCAACAAGAAAAGGTGAGAAAGATAAGCATGGGAATGACCTCAAAATGAAAAAGAAGAGCAATCGCCATTGAAGAGGTCAATGACATGAAGAACTACACCGTGGTGAATCTCATCGGTATTCTCATGTCTTACGAAGTAAGAAGGGAGAACCAAATGAAGAGTAGAGCAATGATGAACCCAATGGAGGCCAAGAAGAAAGCGCTAGCATTCAAGGCTACTTCTTCATCCTCCGATAGTGAAGAATCCGAGAACAAAATGGACTTGGAAGAAATGGCACAAATGGTGAATAAGTTCCAACGCTTCTTTCGCAAAGGTAAATTTCCTTCCAAAAATAAATTTGATTCCACTAACAATACCTCGTCTCTTTGTTTTAAGTGTAACAAGCCGGGGCACATCAAGAAGGATTGCCCAATGCTTAGAAACAAAGAAAAGTGGAAATCTCCAAAATACCACAAGTCCGACAAATACAAGAAGGACAAGAAGAAAGGACTTGTTGGGACGTTCGACGATTCAAGCGGAGATTCCTCTAGTGAATTCAAGGATGAAAAGGGTGAGAGTGCACATATGTGCTTCATGGCCCAAGAAGATCCACTCTCCGATGAGAGTGATAGTGACAATGATGAACCCGAGGTAACCATAGATGAACTTCGTATTGCTATCGAAGAATTATTTTCTAAGTATCAATCTATTATGCTTAGATATACTATTTTAAAGAAATCTAATGTTAGCAAATCATACATGCTATGCATCATCAACAATGACACTATTGTTGATACACTTATACTTGAGAAAGCCACTTTGGTTTCTCAAAATGACATCTTGAGAAATGACGTAAACTCCCTCAAATATCAACTAGATCAAACTTATCCTAAAGATAGTATTGATCTAGGTTCACATAACACACAATTGGATATTGAGAATGATTCTCTTAAAATCCAAGTGCACGAGCTCAAAACACGTGTGTCCACTTTGGATACCCATATTTCTTCTCTTAAGGAGAAATATGAGCTCATGTCCTCCCAAGTTAAAAAGATTTAACAAAGGAAAAGGGCAATTGGATGAATTGCTTGCAAACCAATTTCCGGCCACAAATCATGTTGGACTTGGTTATGTGGAAGCAAATGCATTCAAATCTCGAACATCCTATAGTGGTGTAACTATAGATTTTGTGAGTCCATCCTCCAGTGCATCTACTAGTGGTGACAAAAACACTATTGGTAGCAAACCTACGAAGAAGCCCACCTGTTACGACCAAAAGATCGTGATAGTCCGACTTCCATCCAAGCTCGCCCGACAACCGGCCGGCTTGCCCCCACCTTAACAAAGGCCCGCTAGTCAAGCGACAGAGCGCTCCTCGCCCCAACTTCGTAGGCCGATCACTTATTCCTTCAGGTCCGCTAGACGCCCATCGACCCCAAATTCCGACACGACGAGGGAGAGGGGACATTCCATCTCAGCTAGAGGAGAGGGTGCACTCCGCCTCGACCAGGGAGAGGGCGCACCCTGCCTCGACAGGTGGGAAGGGCGCACCCCGCCTCGACTGGCAAGAAGGGCGCACTCCGCCATGCTCTCTGCCAGCTACGCACCCGTTCCCCTCTGAGCTTGCTGGGCATAGCACGCAAGGCACGCGACCGGACCGCACGTCTTCAGTCAGGAGCGACCTAGCGACTCGTCTACGGCCTCGCTCCTCAAACGTACCCCGACGACCCTTCGTCACGTCGGACACGACAAACAACCTAGTACAAGGATGCTACTGACACTTCCGCCGCTCGACAACCTGACAAAGTGACCCCTGGCAGCTGCGCCCCCTGACACTTGGTACTTTCGGCCCTGACACCCTGACAAAAGAAACCCTGGCCGTTGCGCCGTCTGACAAAAGCATGGCTGACACCTCTGATCCTGACATCCTCGTCCGAAGCTTCTACTGACAGATGGGCCAGCTCAGCACGTCGAGTCAGCACGCCAAGTCAGCCTCACCTAACCGCCTCCATCAGGTATAAATACCCCTTTCCCTCCATCGGGGAAAGGGGTAGGCAAATTAACTCTGAATCTTACTACTCACACATAAGAGCAAAGGTCTTCCATATCTTTGTTCTTCCACAACCGATAGCTCATTATGTACGGTCGACTCACTCTTAGTCCGACCTGCGTGCCTGGCCCCCGTTTTAAGTCCTATTACTAACTTAGGCATCAGAGAGGCTGAGGATTGGACCCCAACCCGGCTTTTCTGACGAGCTGCTCCTTGTGCAGGCCAGCCCATCTTCACAAATTGCGCTCCACTCCTACCTCCGACAGTGAGGTCATTGGGCAAAGTCCTTACGGAATCGACTCCGTGGTCAGCCTTTGTAGTGCTCCCAGCCTCGTCACTACACTCATTACCTGTTAAATAACCTACCCTAATCACCTCCGAATCATAACCATCGTGCCCTTGGTTCCCCTTAATACAAATTCATTGTATGCGAGTTCTACCCTGCAACAATTGGCGCCATCTGTGGGAACGAAGGGTCACACCCATGTCTAACTCCATACCCATCAACCGGAACCCAGACCACGACAAAGATCCTATGGACCAAGAATCACATTCTCACCCAATGACTCCAGTGACTAATCCACCCCCGAGGTGGAGGTCGAGACTGTCCAAGCCTCGGCCTGTGCTGTACAGCAGAGCTTCGAGGCCTTCGCTAAGATGATGGAAGGCTTCGCGGCAACCAGGACCGAAGCATCACCCTGGCCCTTCTGAACCCCCGAATGTGAGGCGAAATCTTCACCCTCAGTTCAATGGGCAGAGAGGGCTCACCGAGGAGACAGCGGCCTAACAAAGGCTCTTGGACGAAGAGATGGAGGTCGCACGGCTGCGCGGGCGCCAGGAAGAAGTGACTGCTGCTCAGATACGTCTAGATGAAGCAGCCGAGGCCGCCCAACAGTCCCACCTCGATGAGGAAGCCGCTCATCTCCAGCTCCGTTTCATTATCACGGATCGCGAAAGGCTCAGGTGGGAGAATGAGGAGAATCGGGAGATCCCGGAGATGTCGACCTCTGGCCAACGGCGCAGGAATGTGCATAGCCCGCCCTCTGCCGGGTCCCTGCCTAGAGGGTGGAACCCTCCACGATGGCCCCTCTCCCTGCTGGATCGGGGAGACCGCTGCCACCAAGGCTGAGATCGAAGCCACACCCAAGATCGCTTCGACAAGGAAGCCATCCGTCAGCAACTCCGCTTCCTTGTCGCCGAGCGTAAAAGGCTCCGAAGGGAAAATCAGGAGCATCGGGAGATCCCAGAGGTATCGACTTTGGGTCGGCGATACAGGAATGCCCGAAGCCCGCCCTCAGCCGGATCACCACCGTGCGGAAGGAGTCCTCCGCGACGACCACCTCCTCCCTCCCCGGGGTGTGATACCATCGACAGCCAAGGAGGGACTGAAGCCGAACCCTAGAGAGGTGGATGGAGCGCACGCCTGAGCGCCCGCTTACCCTGAGGAAGCCACGCCACTGGCGCGATGGATAACTTTGGCCCCGAGACCTGCAAGGTTCAAGGCCCCCCACCTAGCGACCTACAATGGAAAAAGCGACCCCCTCTCACACGTGCAGCAATACCGAGGGGCGATGGAGATACAGGACATGGATGACGCATTCCTTTGTCGGGTTTTCTCACAGAGTCTGCGGGACTCAGCCCTGGAATGGTACTACGGCTTGCCTGTGAGGTCCATCGAGAACTTTGGCGAGTTATCTCACAAATTCTGCCAGCAATTCTGGGCCTGGCGCACAAGGAAGAAGCCCACGGACTACCTCTGTACAATAGTCCAAGAGGAAGGGGAGACGATTAAGAAGTACCTGCGCCGCTTCTAGGACGAGAGGCAGGGTGTGGTGGCCTGCGGCGACGAAGTCCTCATGCTGGCCTTTAAGGCTGGCTGAGAAACCGAAGCCTCCACAAATCCTTGCTCCGAGACCCGCCTGCCGACTACGACGTGCTAATCGCTCAGGCGGAGAGGTATACATTAAGAGAGGAGGCTCTCGGTGCAAAGAACAAGGTCACCCAGGCGGGGACATCCCAAGGCGAGACCCGGTCCTATCCCAGCCCGAGGCAAGAAGATAGGCCCTGGGGCCGACCAGCTGGCTCAGCTAAGACGTTGCCTAGTAGGGCGTCGCCCTCAAGATCACCCAGACCCAGTGCGAGAATTCGCCCCCGCCAGAGAACCCTTGCGGGTGACCCCGAGGTTGGAAGGACCACTGCTGGCCCAATACACGCAGCTCAATGCCCCAATGATAGAGGTGTTGGCCGCGACGACAAGGGCAGGTCTGCTACCGGACCCACCTAGAGAAATGAAGGCGGACCCGACGAGGCAAGATCTCCAAAAATACTGTCGATACCACCGGGATCATGGTCATGATACCAATGATTGCTTCACCCTTAAGAGAGAGATCGAGCGGTTGATCCAAGCAGGTCACCTTGGCGGCTTCATCGAGGGTAGGAGGTTGATCCGAGAAGAGAGAGCTCCGCGACATTCACAAAGGCCGAACCCACCCCCAAGCAATGAGCAGGAGGAACCTCGCCCGCCCAGGGCAGCCAAGCACATAGACGTGATATGCGGTGGACCGTCCTTGGGGGAGCATCGGCATCAAGCAAGAAGGCGTACGCGCGGTAGGTGATGGCGGCAGACCTCGGCGGTGGTGCGAAGCGGAGAAGGGTGGCTCGACCTCCCATTACTTTCACAGATGAAGACCTGGAGGGATTCGAGTTACCACATGACGACGCCATCGTCATCGAAGCTCAGATCGGGACGACCATCATCAGCCGCCTCCTGATCGACACCGGAAGCTCCCACGACATTCTGTTCATGTCGACGGTCTAGAAGATGGGGCTAAAGCAGGCAGACTTAAGGCCTTGCACGGGACCCATTGTCGGCTTCACTGGCCACTCGGTTCCCATTGCTGGGGTAATCACCTGCCGGTATCGCTCGGGGAAGAGCCGAGAGTCGTCACACGCATGACACAGTTTGTTGTCGTCGACATTGCGTCGGCGTACAACGGGATCATAGGGCGACCTTACATGACGGCCATTGAAGCGCTCCCTAGCCTGCTCCATCAAATGGTCAAATTCCAAACTCTGCGAGGGGTAGGGCTAGTGCGGGGGAGCCAAAAGCTATCACGGAACTGCTACGTGGGGTCGACCAAGCATAAGGGCCCGGTGCAGGCCTTATCGGTCGACCTCCTCGATGAGAGAGAGGACTATTGTGACCAGCGGCCAACTCCTATGGAGGAGGTCGAAGAAGTGTCCGTGTTCGCGAAGGGCAAGACTGTCTCTATTGGCACGAAGCTCCCGGCCTCTCTGAGGGAGGACCTCATCAACCTCCTCAGAGAGAACGTGGACATATTTGCATGGTCGCCCTCAGACATGCCTGGATTCGATCCAGCGGTGATCTCCCACAAGCTGAATGCGGACCCAGAATCTCCACCGGTCCGGCAGAAGAAGAGGAGTGCTGGAGGAGAGAAGATGAGGGCAGCGGGCGAAGAAGTGGAGCGGCTTCTCCAGGCCAAGTTCATCAGGCCGGTGAGCTATCCGGATTGTCTTGCCAATGTCATCTTGGTGAAGAAGGCCAATGGGAAGTGGTGCATGTGCGTCGACTTCATAGATCTAAACAAGGTGTGCCCGAAGGACAGCTTTCCGCTGCCAAGGATCGACCACCTAGTCGACCAGGCGTCCGGTTACGACTTGCTGAGCTTTATGGACACGTTCTCGGGCTACAACCAGATCCCGATGGCGAGGGAGGATGGGAAGAAAACGTCTTTCATCACCGACAGGGGCACCTTCTGTTACACGAAGATGCCATTCGACTGAAGAACACCGGGGCGACCTACCAGCGGATGGTGGACATGATATTCAGCTCGCAGGTCGGGTGGAATCCGGAGGTCTACATCGACGATATGCTGGCTAAGAGCAAGAAAGCCCCGGACCACCTTGTCGACCTGCAGAAGACGTTCCAGAAGGTGTGCCAGTATGACCTGAGGCTGAACCCGACGAAGTGCATCTTCGGCGTACAGTTGGGGAAATTCCTTGGCTTCAAGATAACGAAGCGAGGAATTGAAGCGAACCCCGACAAGGTGTCAGCCCTTGTCAATATGGCAGAGCCTCGGACCATCCGGGACTTGTAGCGGCTGAACGGCAGGATCGCGGCGCTGGAAAGATTCCTATCAAAGTCAGTGGAGAGATCGCTCCCATTCTTCAGAGTCCTGTGAACGGCCCTCGGCGCAGCTAAAATTGATAGAAAAGTGATCCAGTGGGATGACGCCTGTATAAGAGCGTTCGCAGAGCTGAGGGCTTACTTGCAGAGCCCACCGCTGCTCGCTAAACCCAAGGAGGGAGAACAGCTGGGGTTGTACCTTGCCACCAATGAAGAGGCTGTCAGCTCAGTCTTAATCAAGGAGGAGAAGGGCGTGCAACAGCCGGTCTACCATGCGAGCCGGATTCTTCGAGAGGCAGAGACTCGTTACAGCCCCATCGAGAAGGTCGCATACTGCCTGGTCACAATGGCGAGGAAGCTCCGACTGTACTTCTAGGCCCACCCCATCGCTGTCCACACCAACCTGCCCCTCGAGAAGAACCTGAAGAGGTTAGATCGGTCGAGCAGAATGCTCAATTGAAGCGTCTAGCTCAGCGAGTTCGATATAGTATACAAAGCCCAGACGGCAATCAAAGGCCAGGCACTGGCAGACTTCGTGGTGGAGTGCACTGTGGAAGACCTTCCAGACGAGCTACCGGGCGCACCACCGACGGCTGCATCTCTGAGAGTGATGGGGTGGCCGGACCCTCGAGGCCCGTCCAAGAAGAGGTGGGCAGATTGTGGACCGTTCATGTCGATGGGTCGGCCACTGGATCTGGGATGGGGGCAAGCATCGTCATCTAAACACCCGACGGATGCCTGCTGGAGTATGCCATGTGCTTTGACTTTCCGACAACCAACAATGTCATGGAGTACGAGGCCGCAGTCAACGGGTTGAAGATCTGCCAAGCTATAGGGGCGACGAACGTGCTATTGCTTAGTGACTCACGGCTCATCATCCAATAGGTTCAAGGGAGCTTCGAGGCCCGAGATGAGATGATGAAGCGCTACCTTAAGCGCATCCAAGCTGAGCTGCAGAAATTCAAGAAAGCGGAGGTCCAACACCCACCTCGATCCAACAACCTCCGGTCTGACGCCTTGTCAAAGCTGGCCTCCTCCTCCCCGGCCGAGATCAGGAAGGCCATCTACGTCGAGAATCTGCTGACGTCCACCATTGAAGAAGAAGAGTTAATGTGCGTCGGCCAGACGGCGACGTGGATGACCCCAATAATGAAATACTTTGAGACGGGGGCCCTGCCTGAGGAGCAGCTAAATGCCAAGAAGATCGAAAGGCGGGCCTTATCGTTCGCGCTCTTTGACGGAGTATTATACCACCGGCGCCGCGCGAGCTTCGACGTCCTGCCTTACCTGAAATGTCTGGGGCCAGAATAAGCTGAAAAGTTCATCCGCAAAGTGCACGAGGGCTTCTGTGGAAACCACTACGACGGACGCACTATCGCCCATAAGATAGTGCACCAGAGGTACCACTGGCCAACTATGATCCACGACACGGCCCGGTACGTCAAGAAGTGCGAGGCGTGCCAGAAGTTTGGCAGACACACAGCGGCACCTCCAGCTAACCTGGTGCCTATTTTAAGCCCGATCCCGTTCGCCAAGTGGGGGCTCAACATCCTCAGACCCTTTCCAAAGGCCTACAGGGGAGGAAATACCTGGTCGTCGCCGTGGACTACTTCACCAAATGGGTCGAGGCCGAACCTTTGGCACGCATCGCATGGACTGACATGAAGGGCTTCATTTGGAAGTCCGTGATCTGCCGCTTCGGGATACCCTGCTCCATAGTGACGGATAACGGAAGGCAGTTCGATTGCGAGGGCTTCCGAGATTTCTGCTCAGACTGGGGGATCAAGCTTCATTTTGCATCTGTTGCCCACCCTCTGTGCAATGGGATGGCGGAGGCAGCGAACAAATGCATATTGAGCCCCCTGAAGAAGAAGTTCGATGACACTTTCAGAACGTGGGTGGAAGAGCTACCTGGCATTCTCTGGTCATATCGCACCACCCACAAAGCCTCGATCGGAGAGAGCCCGTTCATGCTGGCATTTGGGTCCGAAGCGATTGTTCCCGTGGAGGTTGGAGAGGATACTCTTCAGCTTCGGTACTTTGACGAAGATATCAATGTGGAGGGCCTCGGCCTCATCCTCAAGCTCGTCGACGAAGTAAGAGATCGGGCTCTGACGAACCTTGTACGACACAGCCAAAGAATGGCCCGGCACTACAACTCCCGAGTGAAGAAATGGAGCTTCAAGATCGGTGACTTAGTCCTCAAATACGCCACCTTCAAGCCCGAGACTGCTCACCGAGGGAAGCTGGCAGCAAAATAGGAGGGGCCCTAAGAAATCATCGACATCGTCTGTCACGCCCCGCTTCCCAAAATGGACGGAGGCGAAGCGTGACAAGGCCCGCTTAGGCCAGAGCTGAGAAGCTCGGACCCAATAAGCATCTGTAGAGATACCATTTTAAAAGATTTTTCAGGTTCTTGCATTAATATAGTTCGAAACAACAGAAAGTACGGAAAGGTAGTCGCATTCATTAAATTTAAAGATATAACATCCGACAAGTATAAAGTCTAAAAAGAAGCCTAAGCGTGGCAACAAACTATCTAAAAGAAAGCTGAAAGTAGTAACCTCTGAAAGTGGCGACTAAAAAGACCTCTAGGTCTGGTCCTCGTCGGGCACGTACTCTGGGTCGACGTCCTCGGCTCCTCGTACACCAGTGAATCTGCCTCGTCCACGAACTCTGACTGAGCACCTGACGTACAGCACCAAAAGAAGGAGCTGTACGTCAGGTAAGGTCTACAAAAAGGGTTAGACCGAACTGCAAGTGTATCAACTTTTAGACAACGTTTTACTAGTTGATTAACATGCTGGGGTTATAACTGAGTAACAAACAGAAGTAACGCAGCAGGAAAGCAAGGCGCAACAAGTAGTAGTCGTAGCGTGTGCTACCAACTACGGGACTAACCTACAGGCGTCATGACAAGACGGGACGTGACGGGACAAGACAAGACAAGACGAGTGAGACACGAAAGGGTTCACGCCTTACGGTTCGAGGGGGATCAGACCCTCTTGTCGTGCGCACGCTCAACCCAACCCAAACCCAGGAACTCAGGACAAGATTTACAGGGATCATTTCTGCTAGGGAAACATCCGAAATGCCCGAAGGCTTTTTGTGTAACAGGGATCACTTCCGCAAGGAAAGCATCCGAAACGCCCGAAGGCTTTTTGTGTAACAGGGATCACTTCCGCTAGGAAAGCATCCGAAACGCCCGAAGGCTTTTTGTGTAACAGGGATCACTTCCGCTAGGAAAGCATCCGAAACGCCCGAAGGCTTTTTGTGTAACAGGGATCACTTCCGCTAGGAAAGCATCCGAAACGCCCGAAGGCTTTTTGTGTAACAGGGACAAGACATGACCAGTGTACGGGAGAGTTATTCTAGGGTGTCCACACGCACGCACACGCAAGATAGTCCTATGGTGTCAACAGTTGTTGTTTGTCGAGCTTAGACTTCGTCGTCAAGTCTAAGTCGTCAGGGGCATCCCGAATGTTATCATTTCACGTCTGGTGTTATACATTCACAGACTAACAGTTCTAGCAATCTAAGACCAAAGCACGGTCAAAAACGCAAGTGGGTACACTTGCCTGCGATGGCGAGCGTGTCGTCCTCTCGAAGCGTCTCGTCCAAGCGTCTCGTCCAAGGAAGTCCGTCTGAAATATCGCCACGGCGACGGTGTCAGGTCTCAATTTCATCAAATCCTATTAGGGTTCGTTTCTAGGTTATCGGGACTACCCTATTCATCAAAAGTCACAATTTGATGTTTTATCAACCTAAATCGACCACTACCCTATGTGCACAGAAAATTGTCCGATGGTCGATTTCTACAGTGAGCACCGTTTTACTGGTGCAGAAAATAAATTTAGTTACAGTTGTCCGATTTTAGTTAGGTTTTCAGTTTCGCTACGGTGTGGGTTGTGCTACGAGTTAGGGGTACCAACCTGAATGATGTCCATGCGTAAATCTGGCGTCAGGTCTGAAAACAGTGGCGCTGCTCGTGTCCCCGACTGCGGGTAGCGCAGTGGAGGTCATCTCAGGATCGCCTCAGGATTGTAACGGCTGCGGGTAGCGCAGCCGAGATGTCACGGCTACTGGTACGGTATCGAGATTGCTTCGGTTACAGGTAGCGCGGATCCATCGTAAATTTACTAGATAAATCAAGCGAGCATAGCATGTTATCATCTGTGTCAAGTTCCCCAAGCTCCAACCAGGCTGCATCATCACTTCCCCTATCCTTCAACCTATCCAATCCCTGCCGCAACATTTCCAAAACTTTTTCATCGATTCCATTCTGATGCTGCCCTTCTGGCTTAACATCTCCCTCTATAGAATCTGATTCAAAGTCAAGATCAACACCCATCAATGCCGCCATCCTTTGCGCTAATCATGCGACCTCTTTCAACTGCTTGAGGGTGTCCTGCAATCGAAAAGGTCCAAGCGTGATCGATCAAGAAGACATCAGACTCCTTCTCCATAGACACTACTGAAAGTACGAGCCCACGCTGGCGGCCTGGAAGCTTGGGCGTGGCCTGGTCTTCTTCCGGCGGCTTGGGCAACAACGGGGGACGGCCATGGAGGATCACCGGAGGGTGCTTACTGTGACAGGGCGAAGCGAGGGGGAAGCACGAGAATGGGAGGCCTGCAGCGGCGGGGAGATCGGACGGGGGTTGCGGCGGAGCGGTTCGCGGCGGTGTTTGGCGATTTGCTCGGCGGCGGCGACGAGAACCGTACGGCAGCGGATGAAAGCGGGGCGGCGGCCGAGAGCGCTGAGGGCGCGAGGCTGAGGGGAGATGGTGGTGGTGGCGGTACGGCGCTCGGGGGAGCCGCGAGGATGGTTGAGAGGGGCTGCGGGCTCGGATCACGGCATGGGCGACGGATCCGGTCGCCGGCGTGGTCGGCGAGGCGATGAGAGTGAGGGAGAGGGGGAGATGCGAGGGAGGAAGAGATCGGGGGAAAAATTCGTACGGGAGAGAGAGGAAGAGGGAGATAGTCGGGCTGCTTCTTGAGTTGCGGCGGCTGAACAATTCAGCCTCAGGTTATTTTGTGAAGATGAAACGTTAGGGTTAGGGTTAATTATTATAATAAATTGAATTTGCTAATTTGATATAACCCTAGTGTTAATTGTTGGGGGTATAGAGATGAAGGGTGTGCAGGTTGGGGTAAAACTAGAAGAGAATAGAGAAACAGTTTAGGAAAGATTTAAAACGATTTAAATGAGATATTTAGCCAGATCTGGCTAACAAATCGAATTTTGAATCTGACTGGCAAATCAACGGTCGATATTTCTCCGAGCGATATCTTTCAATCCGGGCGTCAGAAGAATAATCCGAAAATACCGGGGCGATCGTGGAGACGAGCCACACAGATCTGCGGAGCCCGATTGTGCGTAACGCCTACCAAAAATTTACGTAAAATTGGAAACGGCGTTTTGAGTCAAATGACTAAAACGCACATATCATTCAAAGTCGTTTTGCGAGAAAACGAGCCATGAGACGACGTTCCCAACATTTATAATAAAATCCAACACCCCAAAACGATCGCAATGGCACAACGCGTCGCTAAATTCGGAATCCAGAAATAATCAAACAAAATACGTGCATGATAAAGCACGTGCACACAGAAACTACGATCGGTCAAAAAGCGGCCGTTACATTCTACCCACCTTAGAAATGATTCCGTCCTCGGAATCACTCATACTAACAATAATAATAATATATATAAACACTTAAGCCTATAACTTCCATCTCCCACACAATGATATCGAATCATATAACTTCAACATCGTTCCTCAAATAATCCATCATAACCCGTCTTTTCACTGGGCAAAGCCACGATTAAACTCTCCTCCCAACACTTAACTATAGACCCATCACTGCTGTTCAAATTTCCAACTCCAAGTTCTCCTAAAAGGATAATAATCATCATCTCATACCATACCACTCCGCTAAACATCATCGCTCAATAACATCTTTTAAATTTCTCAATCTCTCCCCAATGTTTATCGATCTCCAAAAATGAGATTCCAGTCAACCACCAATCCAAGACAAAAACTTTGTCTATCTTATAATACCTTCACAAATCAACAATTGCCGCGTCTTCAATACATTCCGCGTCATAACTTCCCATAAATTCATCCGCCAATAAATTTGGACTTATCAGAATCACATCTCATCCTACTCACTATAACTAATCCCGAGAAATATTAAGTCCGACTACCTAACCATCATTCATCTCAACGCGTCGCTAAATTCCCAAAGCCTTCTCACGTCAACTCAACAATCAAGTCTCGATGCTATTAAAAGCTATACTCAATCTCATGATCACCCTAACTCCTATCATACTCTGTAGCCATCCCTATCTACCATTCGTCTAAACCTCAAATCTGATAAGTTCTCATCTTCACGCATAAAATCTCATTCAATCAGAATTCTCCATTGAGTCCGTCTCACCTCGGTATTATAAATAAGTCTTGGACAGTTCATTCTTTTCATACAAAAGATATTCTAATCCATCATCCTTGTGTTCCCAGAATCAATTAATCATTGCCATTATAAAACTCATCTCACTCCAAGTCTACCTGCAAACAAAATCCTATAACGATAATAGCTAGTCCCAATTAATATAACAACCATAAACACGAAAATTTTTGTTTAAGGGAGAAAGAAGAGAAGAGAAAGAGAGACTTAAGGCCAAAGAAATATTTTAAAACATTTGGAAAAAATGTGTGGTGTTGCGGTAATGGATGAGGGAGGATAAGTGATTTGTGATCTTGTGAGCTAGTTTTAAAACTTTAAAGATTTGGTTTAAAGAAAACAAAGTTTTGATACAGTCACATACAACCAAGATAAACCATTCATTAAAACTAAAACTAAGTCTAAGGATCTGCTTGCAATGACGCCATTCATATAAGTATGAATATCGTCATTCAGACAACTTCCAGCATACCATGGTTAACACTGAGTACACATTCAAGACACAAAAGGCAATCATCGGGATCCTAAAGAACACATTCATACAGGTATATGCACTCTACCTATGCTCAACCACCACGACGACATCACCTACCAAAGGACCTACTCCTAAACCAGAGACAACGTAGACAACTACAAGGACTAATGTCTACACAAGCTAAAGAAAACAGAAGCCAGGAGTGTAACGAAATGAATCGGAAAGAACGAGTTCAAATAAGGCGAGATAAGGAGGTAGTTGGTTGGGTGTGACGAAAATATTTCTCAAAATAATAGATAGGTGGAAAGAGAATTATGTGTAAAATATGATATCATATACTTTTATAATTATAAAAATATGTAGGGAAAAGTGAGCAGATCATTATCATTTGGAAAAGAGTTAGCTGAAGAAATAAAAGTAGGATGATGTAGCGATTGTTTTGCAAATGAAAAACAAATAAATAAATAAATAATTTATACAAAGATTTTCTTTTGAAAAGTGATCACGATGAACATAGAATTGATATTTATAAAAATTTGAAGTTCCCTTTAGTTTAGGAAAATATTTTAAAAGTATGTAAGGTAAGTGATTTAGAAATAAATTTTGTAGTCTAGAAATATATATATATATATATATATATTGAATTATCAAAATGATAACAAGGTTTTAAAACTAAAATATATACCGATTAGAAATAATTACTAGATAATAACTTGAAAATCTATAACTAAAGAAGTTTTATAATCCAAGAAGGAATTTTAACTGAAAAGCAAGAAATTTTAAATATATGTAAAAAGTTTTCAAAGAATTTAAACCGAGCGAAGAATTTAATAATGAATTTAAAAAAACACTTCCAAGGAAAGGAGGACTCGCAATGGATGGATTTGAAGAATTATCGATAAGCGTCATGAAGCGTTCACGTGAGTCGAGGGCAAGAATGTGATTGTAAGACGGTAATTAAAGATTTTTTTTTTGATGATGACAAATTTTGAAATTCAAAGACTGCATTCGAGTTAACCGAAAGGTCGGAAGTCTAAGTTCATCAAGGAATTGAAACTGGGGAAGGAATTCGAAAAAACATAATATTAAAAAAAATTCTTTAGAAAGATCGGGAGGCTGAATGGAAAAAGATGAACCATGAAAAGCCACGGTGGAATCCTACGGTCAATGACACAGAGGGGTAATGATCTGAAAGATGATAGTAATCATGGATTCTATTCATCGGGTCGCTCAACGATCAGGATAACTTAGCGCTAAGACTTTCTAATGAGCTAAACTACAATCAGGATCTAAGGAAAAGGTTCCTAAGGGAATCAAGGTTACGTTCTGCTGGGTCTGAAGTCGATGGACCCGAACGAACGACTAAAAGAGAGGGGCTCTAGAAATATAACACTGTTAGAATCAAATGGGGATGCTAAGGTAGTCTGAGATGAGGACGACTAAATCCTAAACAAGGTGTCTGACTATCAAACTGGGTATCTATCTAAGTCTTCCTACCATCTAAGACAAAGGAACCTAATTCAGACTCGTACGTGGATATTAAATGAATGCGGTACTTTTATTGTTCCGAACTTTTTCAAGACCTGCATGGGCCACCACTAAAACCTGTCACGCCCCGCTTCCCAAAATGGACGGAGGCGAAGCGTGACAAGGCCCGCTTAGGCCAGAGCTGAGAAGCTCGGACCCAATAAGAATCTGTAGAGATACCATTTTAAAATATTTTTCAGGTTCTTGCATTAATATAGTTCGAAACAACAGAAAGTACAGAAAGGTAGTCGCATTCATTAAATTTAAAGATATAACATCCGACAAGTACAAAGTCTAAAAAGAAGCCTAAGCGTGGCAACAAACTATCTAAAAGAAAGCTGAAAGTAGTAACCTCTGAAAGTGGCGACTAAAAAGACCTCTAGGTCTGGTCCTCGTCGGACACGTACTCTGGGTCGACGTCCTCGGCTCCTCGTACACCAGTGAATCTGCCTCGTCCACGAACTCTGACTGAGCATCTGACGTACAGCACCAAAAGAAGGAACTGTACGTCAGGTAAGGTCTACAAAAAGGGTTAGACCGAACTGCAAGTGTATCAACTTTTAGACAATGTTTTACTGGTTGATTAACATGCTGGGTTATAACTGAGAAACAAACAGAAGTAACGCAGCAGGAAAGCAAGGCGCAACAAGTAGTAGTCGTAGCGTGTGCTACCAACTACGGGACTAACCTACAGGCGTCATGACAAGACGGGACGTGACGGGACAAGACAAGACAGGACGAGTGAGACACGAAAGGGTTCACGCCTTACGGTTCGAGGGGGATCAGACCCTCTTGTCGTGCGCACGCTCAACCCAACCCCAAACCCAGGAACTCAGGACAAGATGTACAGGAATCATTTCCGCTAGGGAAACATCTGAAACGCCCGAAGGCTTTTTGTGTAACAGGGATCACTTCCGCTAGGAAAGCATCCGAAACGCCCGAAGGCTTTTTGTGTAACAGGGATCACTTCCGCTAGGAAAGCATCCGAAACGCCCGAAGGCTTTTTGTGTAACAGGGATCACTTCCGCTAGGAAAGCATCCGAAACGCCCGAAGGCTTTTTGTGTAACAGGGATCACTTCCGCTAGGAAAGCATCCGAAACGCCCGAAGGCTTTTTGTGTAACAGGGACAAGACACGACCAGTGTACGGGAGAGTTATTCTAGGGTGTCCACACGCACGCACACGCAAGATAGTCCTATGGTGTCAACAGTTGTTGTTTGTCGAGCTTAGACTTCGTCGTCAAGTCTAAGTCGTCAGGGGCATCCCGGACGTTATCATTTCACGTCCGGTGTTATACATTCACAGACTAACAGTTCTAGCAATCTAAGACCAAAGCACGGTCAAAAACGCAAGTGGGTACACTTGCCTGCGATGGTGAGCGTGTCGTCCTCTCGAAGAGTCTCGTCCAAGCGTCTCGTCCAAGGAAGTCCGTCTGAAATATCGCCACGGCGACAGTGTCAGGTCTCAATTTCATCAAATCCTATTAGGGTTCGTTTCTAGGTTATCGGGACTACCCTATTCATCAAAAGTCACAATTTGATGTTTTATCAACCTAAATCGACCACTACCCTATGTGCACAGAAAATTGTCCGATGGTCGATTTCTACAGTGAGCACCGTTTTACTGGTGCAGAAAATAAATTTAGTTACAGTTGTCCGATTTTAGTTAGGTTTTCAGTTTCACTACGGTGTGGGTTGTGCTACGAGTTAGGGGTACCAACCTGAATGATGTCCATGCGTAAATCTGGCGTCAGGTCTGAAAACAGTAGCGCTGCTCGTGTCCCCGACTGCGGGTAGCGCAGTGGAGGTCATCTCAGGATCGCCTCAGGATTGTAACGGCTGCGGGTAGCACAGCCGAGATGTCACGGCTACTGGTACGGTATCGAGATTGCTTCGGTTACAGGTAGCGCGGATCCATCGTAAATTTACTAGATAAATCAAGCGAGCATAGCATGTTATCATCTGTGTCAAGTTCCTCAAGCTCCAACCAGGCTGCATCATCACTTCCCCTATCCTTCAACCTATACATTCCCTGCCGCAATATTTCCAAAACTTTTGCATCGATTCCATTCTGATGCTGCCCTTCTGGCTTAACATCTCCCTCTATAGAATCTGATTCAAAGTCAAGATCAACACCCATCAATGCTGCCATCCTTTGCGCTAATCCTGCGACCTCTTTCAACTGCTTGAGGGTGTCCTGCAATCGAAAAGGTCCAAGCGTGATCGATCAAGAAGACATCAGACTCCTTCTCCATAGACACTACTGAAAGTACGAGCCCACGCTGGCGGCCTGGAAGCTTGGGCGTGGCCTGGTCTTCTTCCGGCGGCTTGGGCGACAACGGGGGACGGCCATGGAGGATCACCGGAGGGTGCTTGCTGTGACAGGGCGAAGCGAGGGGGAAGCACGAGAATGGGAGGCCTGCAGCGGCGGGGAGATCGGACGGGGGTTGCGGCGGAGCGGTTCGCGGCGGTGTTTGGCGATTTGCTCGGCGGCGGCGACGAGAACCGTACGGCAGCGGATGAAAGCGGGGCGGCGGCCGAGAGCGCTGAGGGCGCGAGGCTGAGGGGAGATGGTGGTGGTGGCGGTACGGCGCTCGGGGGAGCCGCGAGGATGGCTGAGAGGGGCTGCGGGCTCGGATCACGGCATGGGCGACGGATCCGGTCGCCGGCGTGGTCGGCGAGGCGATGAGAGTGAGGGAGAGGGGGAGATGCGAGGGAGGAAGAGATCGGGGGAAAAATTCGTACGGGAGAGAGAGGAAGAGGGAGATAGTCGGGCTGCTTCTTGAGTTGCGGCGGCTGAACAATTCAGCCTCAGGTTATTTTGTGAAGATGAAACGTTAGGGTTAGGGTTAATTATTATAATAAATTGAATTTGCTGATTGGATATAACCCTAGTGTTAATTGTTGGGGGTATAGAGATGAAGGGTGTGCAGGTTGGGATAAAACTAGAAGAGAATAGAGAAACAGTTTAGGAAAGATTTAAAACGATTTAAATGAGATATTTAGCCAGATCTGGCTAACAAATCGAATTTTGAATCTGACTGGCAAATCAACGGTCTATATTTCTCCGAGCGTTATCTTTCAATCCGGGCGTCAGAAGAATAATCCGAAAATACCGGGGCGATCATGGAGACGAGACACACAGATCTGCGGAGCCCGATCATGCGTAACGCCTACCAAAAATTTACGTAAAATTGGAAACGGCGTTTTGAGTCAAATGACTAAAACGCCCCTATCATTCAAAGCCGTTTTGCGAGAAAATGAGCCATGAGACGACGTTCCCAACATTTACAATAAAATCCAACACCCCAAAATGATCGCAACGGCACAACACATCGCTAAATTCGGAATCCAGAAATAATAAAACAAAATACGTGCACGATAAAGCACGTGCACGCAGAAACTACGATCGGTCAAAAAGCGGCCGTTACATCGTCGGGCCGGCCACATATATCCTGGCAACCCTGGACAGAGGCGAGCTATCTCACCGGTGGAATGCAGAACACCTACTAAAATACTATCAGTGATTGTGAGTGTTTATTAGAATACTCTTTTATCTGCACTCTCAAATCTTGCCATCTCCACGTGAAATTTCAGTTTAATGCACAAGACTCCGGGGCAGGATCCATCCTCGCCACCCAAACTGGAGAAGGGCACGGGCCGAGCTCTCCCCCCTCAAGTAAAGACTCCAGGGCAGGCCTAAAAAGCTTCGCCACCCAAACTGGAGAAAAAGGGCACGGGCTGAGCTACGGCTCCATCCTCCCCTACGAAGACTCCGGGGCAGGATCCGTCCTCACCACCCAAACCGGAGAAGGGCACGGGCCAGCTACACGCTCACTCCCCCCTCAAGTAAAGACTCCGGGGCAGGCCTAAAAAGCTTCGCCACCCAAACTGGAGAAAAAGGACACTGGCCGAGCTACGGCGCCCTCCCTCCTACGAAGACTCCGGGGCAGGATCCGTCCTTGCCACCCAAACCAGAGGAGGGCACGGGCCGAGCTACGTGCTCGCTCCCCCCTCAAGTAAAGACTCTGGGGCAGGCCTAAAAAGCTTCGCCACCCAAACTGGACAAAAAGGGCACGGACCGAGCTACGGCTCCCTCCCGCCGTACGAAGACTCAGGGGCAGGATCCTTCCTCGCCACCCAAACTGAAGAAGGGCACGGGCCGAGCTACAAGCTTTCTCCCCTCTTAAGTAAAGACTCTGGAGCATGCCTAAAAAGCTTCACCACCCAAACTAGAGAAAAAGGGCACGGGCCGAGCTACGGCTCCCTCCCCCTACGAAGACTCTGGGGCAGGATCCGTCCTCTCCACCCAAACCGGAGAAGGGCATGGGTCGAGCTACGCGCTCGCTCCCCCCTCAAGTAAAGACTCTGGGGCAGGCCTAAAAAGCTTCGTCACCCAAACTGGAGGAAAAGGGCACGGGCCGAGCCACGGCTCCCTCCTCCCCTACAAAGATTCCGGGGCAGGATCCGTCCTCGCCACCCCAACCAGAGAAGGGCACGGGCCGAGCTACACGCTCGATCCCCCCTCAAGTAAAGACTCCAGGGTAGGCGTAAAAAAGCTTCGCCACCCAAACTGGAGAAAAAGGGCACGGGCCGAGCTATGGCTCCCTCCCCCCTACGAAGACTCCGGGGCAGGATCTGTCCTTGCCACCCAAACCGAAGAAGGGCACGGGCCGAGCTACGTGCTCGCTCTCCCACTCAAGAAAAGACTTCAGGGCAGGCCTAAAAAGCTTCGCCACCCAAACTGGAGAAAAAGGGCACGGGCCGAGCTAGGGCTCCCTCCCCCCTACGAAGACTCCGGGGCAGGATCCGTCCTCGCCACCCAAATTAGAGAAGGGCATGGGCCAATCTACGCGCTCACTCCCCCCTCAAGTAAAGACTCAGGGGCAGGCCTAAAAAGATTCGCCTCCCAAACCGGAGAAAAAGGGGACGGGCCGAGCTAAACGCTCGCTCCCCCTTCAGACAAAGACTCGGGAGCCCTGCAACCCGAACGGGGGGAAAAGGACAAGGGCACGCAAACCAGGGCAGCCTTGTGCAGGCCTAGGACCTCCGGTCAATACACGGTCCCGATAAAGCATGCCCCTGACGCGACTCGTCACAACAAAAGGACACTCGGAAAGCCCGCCATTAATGACGACATGCCCCCCCAGATGCACAGGCCTGATGCTCCACGCCTGACACCGCCTACCGAAAGCATGTTCGAATGACTTAACCCTGACAAGCCAGCTAACGGTGCCAGATCATCGCAGCAGCCTATCAGAAGCTATCAGCTCTTGCCTTCTATAAATACTCCCCTCATTCCCTTGAAGGAGGAAAGGAATGAGAGAGCGAGTAAGCCTTAGTCCGCCTCCCATGAAGGTTGAAAAGGGGCAAGATACCCCCACAGTCAACCCCTCCTCACCAACCCGGGACGCCCGGGTCGGATTTGCCTTTAGACACCCCCTTTCTCAAGAGCAATCCACTGTTGGCCCCATCTTGCGAGAGGCCCTCGGTCGACGATGGACCGTACCTCCCTGATAGGCTATTCCTCTTACATACGAATCGCCGATGGTCTATTTCTCTTACACGAGGGACGGCCCGCCTTCCACTCCTCGACTTTCCTTGGACAACTTGCGACATGGGAACTATAGGACCTGCGACGGACCGCTCCTCCCTTTCAGCACCCTCCCCGTGCTGACGCTCGAAATCACCGATTAGGGGAGGGGGCACCTTCCCAAATCACCCCACTTGGCATACCAGCCTCCACCAGCCCGCCCTCCAACCGCCCGTCTTCCCCTCCTCGACTCCCCGAGGAGGCGGCGCCACCATTTTTGCCTCGTGCTCCTCCTCTCCCAGGGTTTTCCTTCGAGTCAGGGATTCCCAGGAGAGACCTTGCAACCCTTCATCATCGAGGAGATGAAAGAGGATGCAACGAGCAATGGTAGAGAAGGAAGGCCACGTCGGAAATAGGAGCTCGCTCATCCTGATGACGTTTACAGTCAAGAAGAACAGCACGTTAGCCCATCCATGTAGGGCATCACGCTCGTCCAAAGCACTGTCAAGTGTCTTGTAAAAGTTAATAAGAAAGTCCTTCCTAGCAAGTGGTCAAATTCCATCTATATGCATACTACCTTATGAACGATTTCCGTCAAACTCTGGGGCGAGCTCACGAAGCTCTGCCACCCAAACTGGAGAGGGGCACGGGCCAAGCTACGCGCTCGCCCTCCACCCACAAGTGCAACTTGACACAGCTTACAGCTTACTGTAAATATCGGGCAGCAAAAGTTCACACTTCACTCAAAATCTAGAGTACCACTAATTACAAATATCGGCAGGCGAACTTACAAAGTTAACCCCCTAGTTCGCCTCACCCTACCCAGGAAAACAAAAAAAAGAGGGGGGGGAGCCCCCACAATCCGCGAAGGGGCGTCTACGAGGCATCCTGCCCGTCATCCCCTTGTTCGGCTTCCGGTCTGCCCACCGACGCTTGGTCTTCGGTTCTCGGCCCCTCCGTGCTGACCTCGGGGGCTTCCTCTTCCTCCTCGTCCTCCTCCTTTGAGGCCGCCAGCGCCTCAAAATCAACCTCGAGTGGAGGGTGGAGAGCTCGAGCCCTTTTCGCAATCCTCTAGAGGCATGCCTTCCACCCTTCTTCTCGGCCCCTCTCCAGTCCCTCCCCCCGGCCTACCTCCCGTGGGCCTGGGCGAGTTGGAGAGCGAGGGTCTGCACCTGGAATTGCCGAAATTCCTCCGTCCTCATCGACAACTCCTCCTTCGTGTCTTCTGCTTACCCCTCCAGTTCGCCCATCCGGACCCTACCCTGCTCGGCCTCGTTCTCCAGCTCGGTCTGGCGGGCGAGTCCGTCTACGAGCTGCTTCTCCAGCTCTGCCACGTGCAGCTCATACTCTTCGATCAACGTCCGCTGCTCGGCGTATGACTTCTTCAGCTTGGCATTTCGAGACTTCTCCCGCTCGAGCTCCACCTTCATCCTCGCCACCGTAGCCTCGGCCCTGATGATGGCCGAGATGCGATGCTACAGGGCAGCCATTGAAGCAGTGGCCTGCATGCCCGAACAAAGGAAAATTAGGGTTCAACAGCGAAAAATGCCAAGGCATCCACAGATTAGCCCGTCAACATACCTACGCAAGATGCCATGTCACGGTGGCCCCCAGCCTCTCCGAACCGACGTGTGCCAGGGATTCTCTGTCCCTGGGCAGCTGGCAGTTCTCGATGATCCTCGCTGCTATGCCGGCCTCGTCAAAGACAGACTCGCCCTTCCCAACCGGGAAGATCGTTCCCAAGAGGGCGTCCGTCAGAAACTTATCAACATTGGCCTTCTTCGACCGAAACATCGCCAGCTTCTCCTCGCAGCTCGGGTGGGCGGGTCTCTCTAAAGCAGACCAGGGGCAACCATAAGGCCACGATTCCTCAGCGGTCGACCCAACCCCCGAGCTCAACCCTCCGAGGCCACCCTGAAGTGTCGAGGTCTGATGTTCCCCTTTGCTCGGCAACACCCCGCCTTCCGGACGATCACCCCCCCAGAGGTCGATGGTCTGGAGGACATCGATGTGCTCGACGCCCTCGACAGGCCCGCCAGTGTCGACCTCAACAACGTTCGGCCTCTCCACCGTCTTCGTCTTCTTCAGCCTGCTGATCTTCTCGGCCTTCTTGGAAACCTTCCCCTCCCTTGACCTCTTCTTATCGCTCTTGACGGATCGCGGTTCGACTCGTTCATCGGCCCCCTGCTCTACGGCCATCATTTCGTCGGCCATCCTATCTAGGTCCTCAAAGGATAGACTCATCGTCGGATCTGCAAAAGAGAAAGATTTCAGGGTGAGCGAATTAGAAATGGAAGCTGATCGCACCCGGATATACACCCGGAAAACGACTATAGTCTTATCGCAAGCACACGGCATTGTGGCGAGCAAGTATCGAACACAGGGAGGACAATTGACCGTACTCTATCTTGATCACCTATCTATTGATGGAATAATGGAATGGTTCGGATAATAGTGTGTCACAATCGTTCAAATAGCAAATAGAATTCAATATAATAAAAGCGTCTAGGGATAGGAAATTCCCACTACGGATCGTCACTTATCCTTATGGATCATGAATCTCAATATTGCAAGGCTTGAATTGAGGTGAACTAGTCGCAACTGAATGTAGAACCAAGCACACGCTCTCGCGCTATTGTTGGTCTATAGCAACTTATATTAGAGCCCACTCTCGTGCAAACCCTAACTTAAGCCACTAGCATGAAGATCGACATCATCGTCCAATCGTACCTCGAGTCCACTCTCGTGCAAACTCGAGCTACAATCTAGTTTATGATAGTTCGTATTCGTCCAATCTCTTGCAAACGAGTATTAGTATAGATTTATAATAAAAATCCTAGCTTTAGTCCAATCTCTTACAAACCAAATCTAGAGAATCTCGATTATAAACCTAAATCGAATATCTAGGCCTTTCCATCAATTGGGATCCAATCTCTTGCAAATCCCAATCGATGGAAATTCCTAGCTACTCGTAATAAATCAATCACACCATAACCTTTCTTCAGTCCTAGCAACAATTAAATTCATTCATCACAATTCAAAGATCGGATCCATAGGGTTCATCCCCATGCCCTAGAACGACGGAACTACTCACAATTCATCATAGAAATCTCAGAAATAAAGAAATAGATCAAAGCACAATTTATATCTAAGAGAGAAAAATTCATAAAAACAGCAGTTTTAAAGAGAAAGATCAAATCAAATTGCGCGCCTATGATCTCCAGCTAAGAATTACAATGAGAATATCCGTCAAAAATAACTTCCAGTCTCTCCTAAAACTAGGAATAAAACTAGCCTTAAATACAAACCAAAATCATCCAGAAATTCTTGACAGAATTGCCCCTGGCGTAGCCAAAAACCCTAATTCGCGACACAGTCGGAATGCGTCACTCGGCCGAGTAACACATGTCACTCGGTCGAGTGACAGACCCAATAAAAAACAGAGAATCTGGAAAAATTGGGGGTCTGTCGCTCTGTCAGACTTCGGCGAGTGATCTTCCTCACTCGGCCGAGTGAAATTTCTTGATCGGTCGAGTGAACAATGAAAGTCGGCAATCTGTATCTGTTTCACTCAGCCGAGCACGCTTCTTCACTCGGCTGAGTGAACTATTTGTTCGGCCGAGTGAGCTGCTTCTGGGCTCTTTTCTTCTCCTCCTTGCCTCCTCGTCGATTCTATCGACCTTCTTCCTCTTCCGCTCATCCTCTAGCATTGCTAACTCCTCAATAAAGCCGTGGGCGGTGCTCCGGTGCGCGTGAAAGTCCCTTGAACTCATTTTCGCTACAGATCGCTCCATATCTCCTGAAATACGACAAAAACAAGAAATAGTGAAAAGCAATGCGATATCGTCGAATAATCGTGAAAAACTCAATATGGGCGATCGAAATGTCATGAAAACATGCAGAAAAAAGGTGTAAAATAAGGAGCGATCAAAATCCCCCAAGCTTACCTCTTACTCGTCCTCGAGGAAGATGTGTAAAAGGCGAACCCGGCGGGTAAAAATAAGGAAAAAAGGAAAAAGAAGATAGAAAAGAAAATGAAGAGGGAGGCGCTAGATCATTTTCTGAGGACGTGGAGCTGCTTACTCATATAACATTCAACGAATAAAAACATACCAAATACTTTTATCTCGATATCATGATCATATAAGGATGCATTCGATATAGAAACCCAAGAATATCAAAAAAAAAATATGAAATATGAAATCATTCTAGAATTAGCATCGTCTGAAGCATCTGAAGTAATATACATAATCATAGATTGCACACTTTTCAATTGATCGCTTTTAATTTGGAGTATAAGAGGTATCACACAATATGAAGCAATAAGAATAGAAAGGAATGGTGTTCATGAAATGCATGCCAAATTTCAATTCCTGGACTTCGTAATACTTCTAGTAATCTCCCTGAGTATAGAAAATTACCTAGCCTAGGTTGTCATGCACAGACAAGTAGCCACTCTCTCACACATCAATGGATCCACTCCACCAAGCTTATCTATAAGCGTGGTGGTATCAAATAAAACAATACGAATTTTCCCCATTTTTTAAGCTCCAAGGAAAAATAAAAGATGGAAGAAAGGAAAGAGAGAAAGAAGTGGGATCGTGTACATACATATGAACTTCATTTTGTTTTTCTTTTTCTCTCTTCTTTTTTTTCAAATCACTTATATACAATAAGGATCCCAAATCAAAAGATAGAGAGATATGCATGTATTTTTTTTGAATTTGGGGTGTTGGAGCATGGACTTTATAGCAAGGGGAAGATGCCAATATAATATTTGCTAAAGGGAGATTTACCAATGATTTTAAGTATAGAAATGATGTTCGAGATATGAGAAGAAAGAAAAATATGTAATGCTTAGTTCACCCTTTAGAATGTGCACGACAACTTTCAGTAGAGTAATGTAATCTACTCAGTTTGAACTCAGAAAGTAAACTAATCCAGCCATATCAAAATGGCATACATTCAATCAACCTGAAAGTCAAGCGTACAATTTTCATGCAAAAAGAAGTGATATCAGACAACAAAGCAGTACTCCAAATATAGGCAATCAATGCGTGAAGCTTGGTGTGTTTTCTATGAAAAGTATACAATATAAATCATCAGACTCGGCTAATGGTAGAATCTCATTCACATTCATATAATAAATATGCAGGTTTCTACTCTCGCATGCATAGCAAAGTATAGCATATGATATCTGGAATAAAAACGATGGTATGACAAGATAGTATGCATATAGAGGTAAGCCAATTCCATGTCATCATCATCACAGAAAATTCATCTCTAGCCAAAAAGGATAAAGGAAATCAAAATCTACTATACATATGCAGCACACACAAAAAATAAGAAAACGTGATGCATGTGAAAAAAAGAAAAAGAGGGTGAAAATAAGTGTAAAATAAAGAAAGGTGGAAAAAATAAAAATAAAAATGAAGAAAATGAAAAGTGCGTGAGATATTCACTCCCCCAAGCTAAACGGCACAGTGTCCTCAATGTGCAAAGTGTGGCACACGGAGAAATAAGATATGGGTGGGGTGGGTGAGGATGCATGCATGATAAATGATGAAAAATGAAAGAAAATGAGATGAAAATAAAAATGATGCATGCAGAGATCAAGATCGTGCAATATAACGGTCCCCAAAAATACCTCCTCACTCCCAAGATGATATAGACAAATACGAACAAAAAATGTGTGGGGAGGAGGTGCGCAAAAATCAGCAGAAATGATAGCATCAATCGTAGCAGCAGCAAAAGTATGGGAGGCATCCAGTG
The DNA here is from genome assembly GCA_030789695.1 of Scilla litardierei. NCBI lineage: Eukaryota > Viridiplantae > Streptophyta > Magnoliopsida > Asparagales > Asparagaceae > Scilla > Scilla litardierei. The sequence goes on from CM061133.1 coordinate 253,885,502, forward strand.
TGTGCTTAAGTGGGGGGTGGAGCACCAGCACCGTCCTGCAGTGGAGGTGGTGGTGGAGGTGGCTGATGGGTAGTGGGACGGGTAGCGGTAGGTGGAGGCTGTGACAGTCGTGCAAGAATCTGATTCAGGCTAGCCTGAATACCAAGGAATAAAGCGACGTGAGACTATACAGCACTAACGGTAGCGGAGAGAGCCCGGAAATCTCCTCTGAGCCCACTGACGGCCCCCTCTAGAGCACGCAAGTGCTGAACTAGGGTGTCGGGGGGAGGTGGAGCAGAGGGTCGAACAGGTGAGGAACAGGGCTGCCTCGCACGGCTACCGTAGAAAAGTGGGGCCACTACGGGGTGAGGCTGTGGTTCTGTGCTCACTAAAACACGCTCAGCCTCAGTGGAAGGCTGAGACACATGAATGCTCTCAGAAGAGTGAGCAGCAGCAGAAGCTGAAGCGGTGACAGAGGGCGAGGAGGACAGAGAGGTTGCTGACACAGAAATGGGGACAGACGTCACGACACTCTCGGTGAAGACAGTTGCAGTGGAGACGGAAGTGTCGACGACTGGGGAGGCCGTGAAGTTTGCAGAAAATGACTCCCCAGGGGCTGAGAATATAGAGTGGACAGGGTCTCGGCTGCGGAAACAAAATAGGGCTCGTCGCTCTCAAGAATGGTGGTGGGGCTCTCAAAACTCACATATGAAATAGGGTCGACGGTCAACGGCACAGAGGTGGAGGTGGCCTCAGCAAGTGTACTCTCGACACTGACAGAAGTGTGGATAGAGGTGTCGAGAGGTGCAGAAAAATCAGGTGCAGGCTGAGGGATCTCCGGATCCAGAGGTGGAAGAAGGGGCTCCTGCTGAGCACCCTCAGGCTCTAGCACGTACGCAACTGGGATGAGGACGTTCATCGCTGGAATCCACACCCCTCCTGCGGGTCCAATATGGGTCCGAGCGGGGCTCGAAAGAACCATGTAATCAGCGCCAAAAGGACCGTACAGCCATACCCAGTGGTGCTGACCATGAGGACGCAGCATCCTCATGTGGGACATAACATCAATGGAAAGGGAAGTGGGGCCCGGGGGTCGTAGCAAACCAGCTGGAAGGTCTACTCCACACATGGGAGCCAGAAGAGTAATCTGACCGTCGCAACAGATAGGCATCCTGGCATCGACAGAGATAATTATGCGGTCTAAGTACCAACTAGCTATGTCAATATCAATGGCAGGGAGTAAGACGTCTACACCTACCTCTAAGGCTCTCGCTCGAGTCATCGCGTAGATCATATAAAGCTTCGGCGTTGACATCGTCCTCGGCTCATACCTCGCTAAGAAAGTGGTCGCCATAAGGCGCTGTGCAATACAAAGGCATGGGTGGAGGATAGCGGAGGCCTTGGCCCGGCTAGGATCAAAGGCGAGGGGCGATCCAGTGATGAGTGTCCAGAAGACGTGGGTATTAAATGACGACGGGGGATGTGCATGGGACTATAGGCTCGGTCGGTGCTCGGGACGGGGGGCCACTGAAACTAGGCTCGGAGCATGTCGATGGTGATCTCGCACTCACGATCCATCAGTCGAAATGAGCAACCCCCAAGAGTCCTACAAATAGAACTCAGAACCTCGAGTGTCGGCCGGACGTAGGTGTCCGTCGACACAGATAAAAAGCCACGCCATCCCACGTTGTCATACAACTGGAGTAGGCCTTCAAGTACCCATAGGCACTCCAAATTAGCAAGGTGTGCAAACCTATAGGGTACGATCGAACGGTGGGAGAGCCTCTCGAATCGGACGCGCTGTGCGTCGTCACGGAAGGTGATCCCCATCGTGTCGAAAGCAGGAACGGGCTGTGTCGGTGGTGGAATGGGTGCGGTAGGAGGCAAAAGTGTGGGTGGTGGCGGGCAAGGTGGCGGGGAGTCCATCCTAGTAGAAGAGGGGCCATGATCGCTGGTCCTCTTCCGCTTGGAAGCGGGCGCCCGTGTGCGCGACCTAGTGCGTGGTGGCATGTGAGCCGTGAAACGTGCCTACCCAAATGCGAAGTGATGTATAAAAGGAGCAAGTGTATCCAAACATGATGCGAGTGCAAGCGATGGATGCGTGCAGAGAATCTCCTCCTCCTAGAAGCTCCAAATCTGCCACTCGATCTCCCCCAAGCTAGCCTTAAACACAAATTGACAAATTAGCAATGAATACCAATATATATGTGGTAAGATCAAGAGTAATAGATATGTACAAGTATTAATTTGGATTTGGGGCGGAATAGGGCTTACGAAGTGGAGAAATGGAGAAAAGGGGGAAATTGGGCGAAATGGGGATGATCGGCGACGGAGAGGAGCGGCGCCGATGGCGACTAGGAGGTGTGGTCGGTGGCGATGGGCATGCTGCTCGGGCACGGGGTCCGTGCGGGTCAGGTGAATGGAGAGTCGGTTCGGTCGAATGGGGAGAAGCTCGGGCAAAAGTTTGGGATTTTGGAAATTTTGGGAAATTTTGCCGCAAGCTGTCAAGTATATAGGATAAGTCACTCGGCCGAGTGGCACGCCCACTCGGTCGAGTAGCTCAGTTTTTAAAAAATTTCGAAAATTTTAGTGAAAGTTGCGACTCGGCCGAGTAGCGCTTCCCACTCAGCCGAGTGGATAATGGCCACTCGGCCGAGTAGCAAGACCACTTAGTGCTTTTTAAGTGCTGAAAGTGTCTGATTCGCTCTGTCGAGTGACAAAGTCACTCGGTCGAGTGACATATAAATGACATAGAGTGGTTTTTCGAATCTTCCCTGATCAGTACTCTACTCAGCCGAGTAGAGTCTTCACTCGGCCGAGTGCAAATTTCACTCAGCCGAGTGGGCTGCTATTTTCAGCTCCAACTCTCTATTTTTGCTCCACTTTCTGATTTTCTTCTTCCCATCAGTTTATTCCTTCTCCTGATGCCTGATCACATTTCTGGAGCGCTCTCCTTTGCCATGGACATCCTCCATTCAAATGGTTCCTTATTCTCCATCTCCTGTCATGAAAAATATTGCACGTTGTCAGGATTTTCTTCGACTCTTGACTCGAAACACTAATAAAGATCTAAAAAAATAAAAAATAGAAATTCAATCTAAAAATAAGATAGAACCGTCGGGTTGTCTCTCGAAAAGTGCTCGTTTAAGGTCTTGAGCTCGACCCCTTAAGATACGCGTTTAATGCTCGATGTTCGGTGCATGTGAGATGCGCGCGTCAAACTTGTCGGGAAGGCCACTTGGATTTAGTTGTTGGTGTTCATTGGTGTTCCTTGGCTCTCCTTCATCATGGGTAGTAATGGGGGATGAGTCCCCCAAGCTTGAGCTTTTACCGTCCTTCTTCTTTACCGGCGACGATAATTTCTTGTACAATGGAGCGTTCTTCATGTTCTTCACCGTAGAGAGCTTGCATAGCTCTCTAATCTTGACGACATCAGCGTTGTCTTTCTCATCATCTGTAAAAGGATCCAGTGGATCTCCCATCATCTCTCCATCCTTAGAAGATTGGCCCTCTTCGAGGCCGTCATCGTTCTTGGCTTCGATGACAAATGGCATGGCGTCGTCAATAACCTCGTCGAGGAGGTCCACATAATCCACGTCCTCTTGCCACGGCATATGCTTCATCGCCTTTGAAATGTGGAGCTCAACTTCAATATTGCCGACATTTAAGGACAATGTCCCTTCCCTCACATCTACAATTACTCTGGCAGTGGCCAAGAAGGGGCATCCAAGAATCAACGACGTATCGCCCTCCTCCTTAATATCCATCACCACAAAGTCGCATGGAAAGCAAATTCCACCCGGTACTTGAAGTGGTATGTCTTCTGCAATCCCTACTGGCCTAGTGATCCGACCGTCTGCGAGTTGTATCTTCATGTGTGTCGCCTTAAGGTCGGTCCCCGTATTCAATTTCTTAAACATTGTAAGGAGCATGAGGATCACGCTTGCTCCCAAATCTACCAAAGCCTTTTAAAGCGGGACTCCTCCAAGCGTGCAAGGAATTCGAAAACTACCGGGATCTTTAAACTTTGTCGATGCTTTCTCCTTCTGAGTAAACCACGTACCTTGCTCGGTGAGCATGATCCTTTCCTTTCGCTTCTTTCCCGTAATCAAATCTTTTAGAAACTTAGTATAAGACGTGATTTCGACAATTGCATCCAAGAATGGAATATTCAAGCTCACACCTCGCAAATACTCCAGAAATTTAGCGAGCCGCTTCTCAATCTTTGCCTTTGCCAACCGTTGTGGGAAGGGTACCGGTGGTATATAAGTGCGCTCCTCACATGGCTTCTCAATTTCATATTTTTCACCGTCATTTGGCTCTTTTGGGCCCTCCTCTTCATTGACCAGCTCCTTGTCATCCGAAATTTCTTCCCCCAGCTCCTTAGTTTGAATCAGTAGTGTCCTTCCTACCTCTTGCAGTTACTGCCACAACCGCATTGATGTGGCCGGTATTGCTCTGTGGATTTTGTTCCGGTTGAGCCGGCAATTGTTGAGTGTTTTTATTGAGCAATGCTAGTTGCTCCGATAATTGTGCCACGACGGTGTTAAGGGAGTCTTGTTGGGCCGTCAATCTTGCATTTATCTTCTTTTGTTCGGCCATGAATTCTTCAACCCTTGCCTCATGGTCCGACCTCGGCGGTGCTTCCGGTGGATTGGGTGCCCTCCATCCTCGATTGCACCCCGGGGGTCTATATGGCCCCGCTTGTTGCCTCAGTAGGAAGTTTTGTTGTTGGGGTCCTCTTGGTTGATATTACAGTTGTTGTAGAGGCCAGGCTTGTGGTTGTTGCGGTGGCGGATTCAAGGCTCCATCATTGTTAGCGTATGAAAATCCCGGGTGATTCCTCGTAGCCGGGTTCGCCCAATAACCAGTGCTTCCCGCAACATATTGAACTTGCTCCATAGCTCCCTCTCCTTGCTCTCCTCCAACAAACATAACATGAGCTTGGTCTTGCCAATCGCTCATGCTTCCTCCCAGTGTAGAAACAGTGGGGGCTCCCAGCGGTTCACTAATCAGCTTCTCTAATCTCTCCACAACCTTATGAAGAGAATCAAACTTTGTAGAGAGCTCCGCTACGGCCTTTGCCTCATAAATACTTGTCGGCTTCAAGGATGACGAAGAATTTCCCCTCTCATCGGCCCACTGTTGATTATTCGAGGCCATCTCCTCGAGTAAGGCCGTAGCATCATCCGGCGTCTTTGAAAAGATAGCTCCATTGGCGGTTGCATCAATTATTTGCTTTGTGCTCGGTTGCAACCCGTTATAAAAGCTATGCACAAGCTCCCATGCCTCAATACTATGATGGGGACATTGGTGTTGGAGATCCTTGAAACGCTCCCATGCCTCATATAGAGTTTCCTGAGGTCCTTGCTTGAAGGACATGAGGGCGCTTCTTATCTTACTAGTCTTGGATGGCGGATAGAATTTGTTGACAAATGCGCTTGCCAGCTCATCCCAAGTAGTGAAGATTCCTTCGGCTTGCGTCCTCAACCAATACAATGCCTTGTCTTGAAAAGTAAACAGGAAGAGGTGCAGTCGAATAGCGTCAACTGGTACGCCAGGCATCTGGAAGGTGGCACATTTAGCCAAGAACAATTGGAGCTGGTAGTGAGGGTTTTCCTGTGAGTTCCCATGAAATGGGTCTTGTTGCATCAACACTACAAGTCCAGTCTTCAGCTCAAAATTCTTATCGGCCGCCAACTCCGGTGTGGCTATGGAAGAGGTGGTAGAAGTGGTCTTAGGCCGTAGCCTATCTCGGATGGAGACAAGCCTAGCCGTACGTGCCACTAGCTCCTCTGGTGTTTCCGGTCGGGCCATATGATCTTCCTCTATAGTAAATCTCCTCTCAGCTCTAAGCCTCCTTGTTGTACGCTCAATCTCAGGATCAAATAATATATCATCTTGTGACACCTTCGATCTCGTGTACATGCACAGAAAAAGAGAATCTCGATAGAATTGTTAGCACGATAGAGGAATAAAAGAGTGAAAATAATAAAATAAAAAGAAATAACTAAGTAAAGAAATTAAAATACCGTCGCCTCCCTGGCAACGGCGCCAAAAACTTTATCGCGCCCGGATATATACCCGGAAAATGACTGTAGTCTTACCGCAAGCGCACAGCATAGTGGCGAGTGGGTATCAAACACAGGGAGGACAATTGACAGTACTCTATCTTGATCACCTAGCTATTGATGGAATAATGGAATGGTTCAGATAATAGTGTGTCACAACCGTTCAAATAGCAAATAGAATTCAATATAATAAAAGCGTCTAGGGATAGGAAATTCCCTCTACGGATCATCACTTATCCTTATGGATCATGAATCTCAAGGTTGCAAGGCTTGAATTGAGGTGAACTAGTCACAACTGAATGTAGAACCAAGCTCACGCTCTCACGCTATTGCCGGTCTATATCAACTTAGATTAGAGCCCACTCTCATGCAAACCCTAACCTAAGCCGCTAGCATGAAGATCGACATCATCGTCCAATCGTACCTCGAGCCCACTCTCGTGCAAACTCGAGCTACGATCTAGGTTATGATAGTTCGTATTCTTCCAATCTCTTGCAAACGAATATTAGTATAGATTTATATAAAAATCCTAGTTTTGGTCCAATCTCTTGCAAACCAAATCTAGAGAATCTCGATTATAAACCTAAATCGAATATCTAAGCCGTCCCATCAATTGGGATCCAATCTCTTGCAAATCCCAATCGATGGAAATTCCTAGGTACTCGTAATAAATCAATCACAACCTAACCTTTCTGCAATCCTATCAACAATTAAATTTATTCATCACAATTCAAAGATCGGATCCATCGGGTTCAACCCCAAGCCCTAGAACAACGGAACTACTCACAATTCATCATAGAAATCTCAGAAATAAAGAAATAGATCAAAGCACAAATCATAGCTAAGAGAGAACAATTCATAAAAGCAGGAGTTTTAAAGAGAAAGATCAAACCAAATTGCGCGTCTATTATCTCCAGCTAAGAATTACAATAAGAATAGCCGTTAAAAATAACTTCAAGTCTCTCCTAAAATTAGGAATAAAGCTAGCCTTAAATACAAGCCAGAAATACCTAACAGAATTGCCCCTGGCGCAGCCAAAAACCCTTAATTCGCGACACAGTCGGAATGCGTCACTCGGCCGAGTGACACATGTCACTCGGCCGAGTGACAGACCCAATAAAAAACAGAGAATCTGGGAAAATTGGTGGTCTATCGCTCTGTCAGACTCGGACAAGTGATCTTCCTCACTCGGCCGAGTGAACTTTCTTGCTCGGTCGGGGGAACTATGAAAATTGACAATCTGTATTCGTTTCACTAGGCCGAGCACGCTTCTTCACTCGGCCGAGTGAACTATCTGTTCGGTCGAGTGAGCTGCTTTTGGGCTCTTTTCTTCTCCTCCTCGCCTCCTCGTCGATTCTATCGACCTTCTTCCTCTTTCGCTCATCCTCTAGCGCTGCTTACTCTCAATAAAGCTGTGGGCAGCGCTCTGGTGCGTGTGAAAGTCCCTTGATCTCATTTTCGCTCCAGATCACTCCATATCTTCTGAAATACGACAAAAACAAGAAATAGTGAAAAGCAACGCGATATCGTCGAATAATCATGAAAAAATCAATATGGTCGATCTAAATGTCATGAAAACATGGAGAAAAAAGGTGTAAAATAAGGAGCGATCAGAAGACACTCTACTAAGGTTACCTTCGGGTCAAATGAATCGAGCTATCATCTTCGGCCTGGCGAGGCTAGCGTACTACCTGCCCTCCGGGGGTACCGCCTCTAACCGCACTGCCCCCTCCGCCTCAACCTTGCTCAGACAGACTCCCTTCCTCGCCTCAGGGTTGAACACGACCCAGTCTGACTTTATCGCCAGGTCGGCGGGCGTGCAGACAAACACGTACGACTTCCACCAGCCCTTGATCTTCCCCGGCAGGCCCCAGATCAGAGGATGACTCTTCCTCGCCGATAAATAATAGTACGACCTCAACCTCTTGACCGCAAAGAAGTGGCGGAACCGGGGGAGGGTCGGACTAACATTGTTCCTCACATAGAGAATGAGAAACCCGACTATCGCGCTGACAGAGTTAGGCATCAGCTGGAAGAACGGTAGCCCGCGGAACTCCAGAATCTCGAGGTACAATGGGTGAAGGGGGAACCGCAACCCCTGTTCGAAGCATGCCACATAGATGCCGACCTCATTGACCTTGGCGAAACATACGCGGTCCGAAGCGGTCGGTGGGCAGACTGCGTAAGGCGGTATGAGGTACTTCACGCGTGCGGTGGGGACGACGTCTGTCTGTGCTTCCGACCTCTGACTTGTTATCTCGACAGGCACACCACCGGCCTCGACCACGATCATGCAGGCCCTCGCAGGTGATCTCGCTTTCGACTCTATGGGCCCCTTTCCCTTCCTCAGGTCCCCACTCCCTACCGCAGACCCCATCCCAATGCGGCCCTGACTCCCCGGTGGCACCTCCCCTACCACCTCCACTGAATCTGTAGTGGAGCTGCCCGTCGACCCCGATGATGGGGTTGAGGACAAAGAAACCATCTCGAAGAAAGGAAAAAGAAATATACATATCGACTCCCAGCTACTGTGGCGACGGCGGTGCCTTCGACGGCACAAACTTCGGCGACGACGTCGGCGGCAACGAAGGCGATGAACTCAGACAAAGGCAAGAGCTCTGGGAAATTCTGAAGCGAGAAACTCTTCTGCCAAGCCCCCCATCCCTATTTATAGAAATCACCCACCGATCTCTGCCGCTCGAACCCGGCCACGTGCCGCCAATCCAGACCGCCTGACGCTTCGCCTGACATCCGCGGTCACGCCCCCGCACGCGTCGCTCGAAGAACGGTCGAGATGCTTCGATTCCCTCCCGCTTTTAATTCGTAATGATAGGTGTGATCCGGCTGTGATTCGGGCGGGTTCTTTTAAATAACTTCCCGCCTTTTCCCAATGCGTGGACTATGCACCCACCGTCATGACGTTCGAGCTAAAAAGGCGGACTAAGCTGCTCGGCTCAGTTAGCGCTGGCGCGCTTAAAGGGCCTGAGGCAAGGTATCGCACAGCAGGTCGTGCCAGGGAAAGCCAGCTCACTCCCAATGCTCGCCTAAATACCGTGCTTGGAACCTAGTCGGGCTAACGTCATCACAACTTTCCCCTCTTCCTCGTCTGACCACTCGTCTTAGGGAGAAGGTTGGGGGCATTCATCAATCATACCACGACAAGAACACCAACGTCACAACCAAGAAGAAGAACAAGAGGTAAGGGAAACAAAAAATATATATACTTCGTTTATTCAACCATTCACTGACACAGAGCCCGCCAAGAATACAACACTACATCAAGCTCGGCCAATAGCTAGCCGTACAAAATTCTCCTACGCTAAGAGCTCCTCAACTGTGTCACATCACCCTTGTCCGCCGCCCCCCGGAGCCGGCATCTCCGCCAGTCGAGACTTCATCTCCTCTATCCCTTGGAGGACGCTTGCCTCCCTCACCTCTTGCAGCAACGGGATGAGATGCTCGTCCTGATATCGACGGACAGTGGTGTCCATCATGCTCTGGTCGACCGTCCCTTTCTTATCCAGCTGCTTCTTCAGGACAGCCTTCTCCGTCTTCTCTGCCTGGATCGCCTTCTTCAGCTCGGCTATCTTGTTCTGCTGAAGATCGATCACCCTTTTCTTACTGGCTGCCTGTTCGGCGTGCCTCTTTAGGAGGTCATCCCTCTCGCCCCTTTCCGCCAGAAGCTGGCGCGCCAGTTTGGCCTGCTCCGCCTCGAGCATGGCCCGCCTCGCATCGAAGTATTCAGCCCATGCCTTCTGTGTGTCGCGGGCCACCGCGACCCATCCCAGCTCTGCCCCCGTTTCTCGCAGCTTCCGCCTCGCCTCATTAAGATCGGCCCTCGTTTGCTCAAGAGCAGCCCTTGTTACGGCCGCCAGGGTGTGGCGCTGCAAAGCCACCAAAGCTGCCATCGCCTACAAAAGGATTCGACGCAATCAGACGTAAGCGAGAGAACTTCGAAGGTGAAGTGAGGAGCTCGACCTACCTGCATAGTGTGCCAGATCGCGGAGTCGCACAACCGTTCCGAGCACACATTGGTCAAGGACTCACGATCCCACGGCAGCATGCAGTACTCCGCAAGACGGGCCGCCACCCCGGCGTCCTCGAACACCGGCTCCTCCCTGCCTACCTGGTAGGTCGACCGGTGAAGATCCTCGCTTGGCAGATCCTCATCAATTTGAAGATCCTCGTCAATTTGAAGTGGGCAAGCACCCTCTCGTAACTCAGGTGCGCCTCTCTTCCCATCTCCCACAGAGGAATCCCGTAGGGCCACTTCTGAATGGGGGGTCCCTTGCAGGGCTTCTCCGCGATCGGGATCTGTGTATGGGTCGAGGCAACTACTTCTGGGAGGGACGATTCCCCCGGCGCATCCCCGCTGACTCGTTGAGGGGGAGCATCCGATTCGGACGTCCGCCGCCTCCTGTTCACCCATTTCGTAGCCGGGGCCTCGACATTTCGTTTCCGGGCCACCACCTTCGTAGGCCCCTCCTCGTCCATCGCCCTCTTGCCTTTGTCCAGAGGGTCGGTCTTCTTCGCAGCTGGCATACCGGCCACCCTCAGCACTTCCTCCCGCGAGAGCATCGCGTCTTCACCTGTGAAGGAAAGAAAGATCTGGGTAAGCCGACATGAGGGCTCGCCAGAGTCAGAGTACCTTTGGGCCAAAAATCTTGGGCGAGCTGGGCGTCCCGTGTCAAGATCACCAGACGGCGGTCCTCCGCTGGTATCTCCGCCAAAATCTGGGCATTCGCCAGATGTTTGCCCGTCAATACCACCTCCTCGCCCACTAGAGGGTTCAAAGCCCCCCAGTTCGACATCAACACCGCGTTGGTCGGCATCGTGACAAAAATGAAACTCTCCATCCAACCCTTCGCGTTGTTCGGCACCCCAATAATAAGCTCCCGTCCCTTCCTCGCATAGACACAGTAGTACGTCCCCCACTTCCTCACTCCAAAGAAATGTTGGAACAGCATTAGGGACGAACTCAGGAAGCTGGCGAGGCACAGGAGGACAAATCCAACCATCAAACCAAAGGAGCTGGGCACCAGTGCGAAGATCGGCAGCTCCAGGAAGTTTAAAAGGTGGAGAAGGTGAGGATTGATCGGGAAACAGAGCCCTAACTCAAAAGACCCTGCGTAAACGCCGACTTCGTTATCGCCGGGCCAACATATCCTCTCCTCGGGTCCGGGGAGTCGCACTTCATAAGGTAGACGAGCGAACTGCACACGAATCTCTCGAATGTTAACCCGGTCCAGCCTACACTGGATGGCCGTAATCGACCTCAACACGTCTGTTCGGCACCTCATCTGTCCATGCTGCCTTGCATCCACTGCCACCTCTCCTCTTCCACGGACTCTTCTTTCACTACCCCACTACCCCCTCCGAACTCAAAATGAGAAGCCATCGATCAAAAGATCAAGAAATTACCTAGCCACGCAGCCAAGCTAAGAAGATGTTCGGAACTGGATCTCCGACGACGGCGACGGCGTCAACGTCGGCGAAAGACGAACAAAAACTGGAGAACACGAAGGGAAGTGGAAATCGGGAGAAACTTTCCTTCGATCCTCTCCTTCCCATACTTATAGCGAGCAGCAGGCCTTCCCAACCGTCGATGCGCCACGCGGTGCCCATCTAAGCCTTACTGATGCCTCGACTGGTGTGACTATTGCTTCAGCCACGCGTCACATGTTCAGCGGCAGAGACGCTTCGATTTCCCCCGCCCTTTCAAATCGTAATAATGGCTAGCCGGGCAAGAACTCCGAGACCACCACCATTTCCGAGCACGGAGCGAAATCCGAACCGCCCTTTTTCAGGAAGGGGAGGTGGTACGTCATCCGAGCCGAGCCAGGCCTCCACCTCGGACCCGAATGCCGAGGGCAATTGTTACGACCTAAAGATCGTGATAGTCCGACTTTCCATCCAAGCATGCCCGATGACCGACCGGCTCGCCCTCACCTTCACAAAGGCCTGCTAGTCAAGCGGCAGTGCACTCCTCGCCCCAACTTTGTAGGCCGATCACTTATTCCTCCAGGTCCGCTAGACGCCCGTCGACCCCAAATTCCGACACGATGAGGGAGAGGGGACATTCCACCTCAGCTAGGGGAGAGGGTGCACTCTGCCTCGACTAGGGAGAGGGCGCACCCCGCCTCGACGGGTGGGAAGGGCGCACCCCACTCTGCCACGCTCTCTGCCAGTTGCGCACCCGTTCCCCTCCGAGCTCGATGGGCATAGCGCGCAAGGCGTGCGAACGAACCGCACGTCTTCAGTCAGGAGCGACCTAGCGACTCGTCTACGGCCTCACTCCTCAAACGTACCCCGATGACCCTTTTCCACGTCGGACACGACAAACAACCTAGTACAAGGATGCTACTGATACTTCCACCGCTCGACAACCTGACAAAGTGACCCCTGGCCGTTGCGCCCCCTGACACTTGGTGCTTTCGGCCCTGATACCCTGACAAAAGCACCTCTGGTCGTTGCACCGTCTGACAAAAGCATGGCTGACACCCCTGATCTTGACATCCTCGTCCGAAGCTTCCGCTGACAGATGGGCCAGCTCAGCACGTCGGGTCAGCACGCCAAGTCAGCCTCACCTAACCGCCTCCATCAGGTATAAATACCACTTTCCCTCCATCGGAAAAAAGGGTTGGCAAATTAACTCTGAATCTTACTATTCACACACAAGAGCAAAGGTCTTCAATATCTTTGTTCTTTCTCAACCGATAGCTCATCACGTACGATCGACTCACTCTTAATCCGACATGGCCCCCGTTTTAAGTCTTATTACTAACTTAGGCATCGGAGAGGCTAAGGGTTGGACCCCAACCCGGCCTTTCTGACGAGCTGCTCTTTGTGAAGGCCAGCCCGTCGTCACAAATTACGCTCCACTCCCACCTCCGGCAGTGCGGTCGTTGGGCAAAGTCCTTGCAGAATCGACTCCGTGGTCAGCCTTTGTAGTCCTCCTAGCCTCGTCACTACACTCATTACCTGTTAAATAGCCTCCCCTAATCACCTCCTAATCATAACCAGCATGCCCTTGGTTCCCCTTAATACAAATTCATTGTACGCGAGTTCCACCCTGGAACACCACCACTTCACAATCTCCTTATTTTGGCAAGAAACCCACTAAGGGTGAAAACCTAAAGAAAGTTCATGCACATATGTACACCAACTCTTATACACGTAGGAAATCTCCTACTTCATAGGTGGACACGAATGACACATTTTATGCTCCACACCCATGGACACGTGTAAACACACACATGAGAAATACGCATGCACGTGCTCCTACACATTCATATGTTCATACACATCATCCTTCCATGTATGCTCATCCACCTCACTATATGCTTGCTACATATGTTGCATATAACATGCATGCTTCTAATTTTGCATACAACCCGTATATGTCACATGCTTATCCACCTCCATCTTCATATGCTAGATTTCATGCTCCTAGGAAGCACGCACCAAATAGAACTCAACCAAATGTGCATGCAACTAGGAAAAGGACATCCAAAACATACACAATTTGGGGTCCTAAGAACACTAGCATAAATGATAGGAATGCTTATGTTAACTCCTATTTTAGCGATGTGATAAATATTGGCAATTATGTTGGGAAGTAAAAGTCCACTTGGACTTGGCTTGGACCCAACAAAGCTTGGGTTCCATGAGTTTATGGTATATTATATAGGTACCCAAGAACAAGAAAGAGATCAATAAAAGTCATATTGGCTCTAAAAAGAAAGGATGGATACTCGATAGCGGATGCTCCAAACACATGACGGTAGATCCCACATTACTCTCCGAAGTGATTATCATCAAGGACTGTGCAACAGTCACTTTTGGAGGTAATCAAAAGGGAACCATCATTGGAGTAGGCAAAGTCGGTAATCCTTCCAAACCACTTATTACAAATGTTTATTTAGTTAGTGGTTTATCTCATAACATTATCTCCATTAGTCAACTTTGTGACAATGGTTATAAGATTAACTTTGGAGAGGGTATGTGTAAAATTGTAGGTATTGATTCACATGTTTTATTTACCTGTATTAGGCATAAAAATTTTATTATTTGAGCTTGCCTAAAACCATAGAACATTGCTTAGTTGCTAATACAAATGAACAACTATTATGACATCGTCGTTTTGGTCAAGTTCATTTTAAGACTTATATAAGTTAGCTAAGCATGATCTTATTAAAGGTTTTTCGAAAATTGTTTTTAGTAAGAAAAACTTTTGTGATTCATGCCAAAGAGGTAAACTAAGTAAATCGTCTTTCAAACCTAAAGAAGACATAACTTTTAAGAGTCCCCAAGAATTACTTCATCTAGATTTATTTGGGCCAACTAGAACTGCATCTTTAGGTAATGCTCATTATGGATTAGTTGTCATTGAGGACTTCTCTAGATTTACTTAGTTTTCATTTTTTTAACCAATAAAAATGAAGCTTTTGAAGAGTTTCTCTATTTGCAAAGAAAATTCAAAATTTCTTAGGATCAACCATTATCACTATTCGTAGTGATCATGGTGGAGAATTTGAGAATGAATCTTTCACTAAGTTTTGTGATGACAACAGGATTACTCACAACTTTTCTTTTCCTCGAGCACCACCACAAAATGGTGTTGTTGAGAGAAAGAATATGACCCTAATAGAGTGTGCTCGCATCATGCTCCATGATAGTCATCTTGGACTACAATTTTGGACGGAGGCGGTGCACACGGCATGTTACGTGCTCAATAGGATCCTAGTAAGGCCCCGAATGAACAAAAATTGTTTTGAATTATTTTCTGATAAAAGCCACAAGTTAAATATTTTCGAGTTTTTGGTTCAAAATGTTTTATAAAGAACACCTTTGATAACTTAGATAAATTTGAGCCAAGATCCGGTGAAGGAATCTTTGTTGGATATTCTACACGTAGCAAAGCCTACTGGATATACAACAAAACCTCTTCAACGATCGAAGAATCACTGCACGTATCATTTTATGAAGATTTTGATATTCCTCATGTTGTTGTTGATAGTGTAGATGTTTTATGTGATTCTATTAGTAATGTTAAAATTAATGAGACTATTATTGAGACTAACAATACTAATGACATTGTTGAGGATGTTCCAAGTGATACAGGTATTCCCAAAGCTTGTCCAACTGTTCGTAATCACCCACATGACCAAATTATTGGAGATATTGGTATGGGTGTACGAACAAGGTCAAGAATTAATGAATTCTCTCATTGTGTATTTGTCTCTACTATTGAGCCAAAGAACATCCAAGAAGCGTGTGAAGATAGCTCTTAGATAGTTGCAATGGAAGAAGAGCTCATGCAATTTGAGAGAAATGAAGTTTGAGAGCTCGTTCCTCTTCTAAGTGGTCACCAAGTGATTAGGACCAAGTGGATTTTTAAGAACAAGACGATGAAAATGAGGTCATCACAAGGAATAAAGCAAGGTTGGTAGCTCAAGGCTATCGACAAGAGGAAGGTATTGATTTCGAAGAATCCTTTGCCGCCGTAGCTAAATTAGAAGCTATTAGATTGCTTTTGTCTTTTGAATCCCATAAAAATCTTAAATTATTTCAAATGGATGTTAAAAGTACATTTTTAAATGATATTGTTAATGAAGACGTTTATGTTTCTTAACCACCCGGTTTCATTCATGAAATATTTCCAAACCATGTTTTCAAACTTAAGAAAGCGCTATATGGGTTGAGACAAGGTCCTAGATCTTGGTGTGATCGACTCAAAACAATTTCTTTTGGATTTAGGTTTTTAAATGGGTGAGGTTGATTCAACCCTTTTCACTAAAGATTATGAAAATGACATCCTATTAATTCAAGTTTATGTAAACGATAAAATATTTGGTTCTACTAACTTTAATCTTTGCCAAGAATTTTCTAAGTCTATGAAGGATGAATTCGAAATTAGCCATATGGGTGAGCTCAACTACTTCCTTTGACTACAAATTCGATAAATGAAGGATGGAACTTTCTTATATCAAACAAAGTACACCAGGGAGCTTATCAAGCTATTCGGGATGAAATCATCTTCAAACAAACGGACTCCCATGAGTACGACAACCCATCTACACAAGGATGAGAACGAAAAAGATGTAGACATTCGTCTATATCGAGGTATGATCGGTAGCTTACTTTACTTAATCGCTAGTAGGCCCGACATTATGTTCTCTGTATGTCTCTGTGCTAGATATCAAGCTAGACTTAAGGAGTCACACTTGATTGCGGTTAAACGAATTTTTCGTTACCTAAATCATTCACTAAATTATGGGTTACTTTACCCTAAGTCTAGCACATATGAGCTAATCTCATACAGTGATGCCGACTTTGTCGGATACAAATAGGAAGAGTACTAGTGGCACTTGTGATTTTCTAGGAAATTCTCTAGTTTCTTGGTTTTCCAAGAAACAAAACTTGGTATCATTGTCCACGACTGAAGAGGAATATATTGCCGCGGGTCTTGCATGTGCATAAGTTCTTTGGATGAGACACACGCTCAAAGGCTATGATGTCAATTGTGATACTTGTTCTATCATAGTTGATAACCAAATTGCAATTTGTCTTTCCAAGAATTCGGTACATCACTCTTGTACCAAACACATAGATGTTAGACACCACTTCATTAATGATCATGTAGCTAAGAAGGACATCATCTTAGAGTACATTGAAACCCAAAAACAAATCACCGACATCTTCACTAAACCTCTTAAAGAAGATCCATTTGTGAGGTTGCATGGAGAATTACGGATTATGGGTGAATTTGAATTATATGGGTTCATACTTTCATGATAAATCATGCTTTGGACTCATGTCATCATTTCACTTCTCTTGTTTCGATACGTTATATGTTTTCACATATTTTTCAATGAGATGTATTTGAGATTTTGATGATTTGGTTTGTTTGGGTTAATATATCTGATTTGTATGTTATCTATAATATTTTGATAATGATTTCATGATTAGAGTATTGTTAGAGTATAGGTCTTAGGGTGAGCTGTCTCAATCCTCTGGATTTCAGCCTCTATGTACATTTTTGGACCAGGACAGACGACTGTCATTCCTTCGACAGTTGCATGCTCAATTCAAATTTCTCTTATTTGATTTCTGAATTTCTCGCACAGGCGACTGATGCACATTTTCCAGGCGCATGTCTCTCCGACAGGCGAATGGAAGTTGTTCATCAGGCGTCTGTCCTGAACTTGAAATGTCACTGTTTATTCATCATATTTTTTGACGCTCTGTCAGGTGACTATTGCGTGATTTACACTCGACTGTCCATTTTTTCCAGGCGATTGTGAGTTACTCAACAGGCACATGTCCATCTACCAAAGTCATTTCACTATCTTTTCGACCAATCGACTAACAATTTTACATCAGTCGACTGTCCACTTCAGTGGCGGTTTGATCGGCCCCGGATATACACCCGAAAAACGATTGTAGTTTTACCGCAAGCGCACGGTCAAGTGGCGAGCGGGTATCGAACACGAGGAGGTGGTGTTGGTTCCAATCTATCCTAGGTTGGCTCGACTACGAATGTTTTATGGGTGGGGATGGGTATGGTAAGATGTAATGACAATGGTGATGGATGTCGGTGTCGGTGATAGAGATGTTGGTCAAATATCGATTCAAATACAATATAATAAAAGTGTCTAGGGCTAGGGAATTCCCACTACGGATCGTCATACATCGTTGTAAATAGTGAATCTCAATATTACTAGATGTGTGTTGAGGTGAACTAGTCGAACTTAATGTAGAACCAAGCGCATGCTCTCGCGCTATTGCCGGTCTATAGCAAACCTAGATTAAAGCCCACTCTCGTGCAAACCCTAACCTAAGCCATTAGAATGAAGATCGACATCATCGTCCAATCGCTCCTCGAGCCCACTCTCGTGCAAACTCGAGTTACGATCTAGGTTGTGATAGTTCGTATTCGTCCAATCTCTTGCAAACGAATATGGGTATAGATTTATAATAAAAATCCTAGCTTTGGTCCAATCTCTTGCAAACCAAGTCTAGAGATTTTCGATTATAAACCTAATTCGAATATCTAGGCCTTCCCATCGATAGGAATCCAATCTCTTGTAAACACCAAATCGATGGAAATTCCTAGCAATCCGTGATAAATCAATCACCACCTAACCTCCTAGCAATTCTAGCAACTTAGAAATTCATTCATCACAAATTTAAAATTAGATCCATAGGGTTCATCCCCATGCCCTAGAACATCAAATCTACTCAAGCATAGCAATAACGATATAGAGATCAATAAAAGACATTGCTTGCATGTAAAAAGATATCAAATCAAAGATTCAAACAACAAGAACAAGGATACTTAGCTTTGATGAAGAACTTCAATCCAATTACAAGCTTTTAGATCCAAGAGGGGACCTAGGGAATGGCCTAACCTCTAAAATAATCACTAAGAAAACATCATGGAACTCTCCTCTAATGATGGCTACAAACCTCTTATATAGCCTCCCAAAACCCTAGCAAATAACCCTTCAAAACCCTCTCAAATTCGTGCCCTAAATCAGCTTGGCCGCAACTTAAAATCTGTGCTCGCAGCCACTCGGACCGAGTGGGAATATGACTCGGCCGAGTGGAAATTCCAGCATTGCAGCATCAATTTGCAGAAATTTTCCAGATTTCATCCGACCTCCGATTGGCACGTTCTTGGCGGCGTTGGAACCTTCATGAAGTCTACTATCCATAAAAAATATGAGAAAAATACTTTGATTGCTGTAATGATAGCAGATTTCAAAATAGTGGGAGGATGTCTGAAAATCTGGGCGCTCGTGTCATCGGCATCACTCGGCCGAGTGGGATTCTTCACTCGGTCGAGTGGGCTTCTCTACTCGGCCGAGTAAGGTCTTCTATGGTTCTACAAAAATTCCAGAGAGTCTACTTAGATCTCAGGAGAAAAACACTGTAACACTCGGGCAAGTGGGCTTCTTCACTCGGTCGAGTGGGCTTTGCCACTCGGCCGAGTAAGGCTTCTCTAAATTCCAGTAAGTTGGCCTCTTCTCTGAACGAAATCTCTGTAGCACTTGGGCGGGTGGGCTTTCTCACTCGGTCAGGTGGTCTTCCTTGCTCAGCCGAGTGAACATGGCAAATCTTCGATGCGTATCCGTTTCACTCGGGCGAGTGCGGTCCTTCACTCGACCGAGTGAGCAGTCTGCTCGGCCGAGTGGGGTACTCTTGAGCTCTTTTCTTCTCCTTTTTGCCTCCTTGTCGATTCTATCAAATTCTTTCCTTCTCCACTCATCCTTTAGCGCTGATAACTCCTCAATAAGGCCATGAACGATGCTCTGTTATGTGTGCAAGTCCTTTAAGCTCATTTTTGCTCCCAATTGCTCCATATTTCCTGAAATCCAACAAAAACTAGAAATAGTGAAAAGTAACACAATATCATCGAATAATCGTGAAAATCGCAATATGAGCAATCGAAATGGCGTGCAAACATGCAGGAAAAAGGTGTAAAATATGGACCGATCAAAATCCCCCAAGCTTTCCTCTTACTCGTCCTCGAGGAAGATAAGTAGAGAGTCGAACTCGGGAGATGAAAACAAAGGAAATGAAATGAAAGAAAAAGAATACGAAGTGGAAGGGGTCGCTAGATTCTTCTCTCAGATCTCAAGCCATAAGCTACACATCACGACAACTTGGAAAATACGAATCACATGCTATAAAGATTTCATATCTTACTTAAACATTGTACTTTCAAGCTTTTAAGAACAACAAAAGGGACTCTCTAAATTCATACAATCAATTCATATCCACATCACGCATTTCATAGAATTTAATATACAAATGTTGGCGATGCACTTTTCAATCAAGAGTTATAACAGAAGCATATAAGAATCATACCAAACATGCAATGGAGAATGGAATAAATCATGGCATTCACATATTTATATCGATTCATAAGAAATCGCCATAACTAATGTATTTTGCTAAGTTTCAGCATTATCAAACTTCCCCATTCGTGCACCTCTGCACTCTAATATCGTACTCACTCATTTGGTCAAATGAATTCACCTCCCCAAGCTTAGCTTGAGGCATCGCATCTAAAGGAATATGATAGTGGAAAATGGGATTTTTGCCTTGGGTTTCCCAAGTATTTTGTGGCTCCAATAATGAGATAGAGAAATATCTTTCTTATTCTTTTTGAACTTTTTGTTTCTCATTTTTCTTTTTGGATTTTTGTAGGAGCTATATGATTTGTATTTTTGGATTTTGGCTCCTTTTTGGCTTTTTGGACTTTTTGGGGGTAACTTTTTCTTTTGTGGTGATTTTTGGGAAATAGATGCGATATAATTAGCTTTAGGAGGTGAACTCAAGTGACATGTAGAGAATAAAAAGATATAAGTGGAGAAGGAAATAATGTAACACTCGGTTCACTCTAAGATGTGTACAAATGGTTCAATAAAATAATACATCAACTAAACTCATATGTAAGCATGGATATTCTCAATCATCTCAATAAAAAGTGAAGTCAAGCGGTAGGGATCACAATCATATCAAGCATGCAACAGGAGGCGAATAAGACAATAAGGCAGATACTTTCGTTGTACAATTGATGCGTGAATCTTGGTGCACTTCCAACAAAAGCATACTAAACACTAATCCATACATTCAGTTTCAATGAATACCATGCAATTACTTAGAGGAGTCATCAAAAGAATTAGATTTGCAAGCACATGTGAATAGCAAGACTATGGAATACTCTAAGTAGCATGGCAAGCAATAATAAGCATCGTGATGGTTGCCAAAGCAATAAGAGATATCATCATAAGGAACATATCTAGCAAAAGGAGGAAAAGAAAATAAAAAATAAAAGAGAGGAAAGAAAAGAAAATCAAGCACACAACATGATGCATGAACACACACATAAAAGGAAAATAAGATGGGAAAAATCAAAAAGATGATACAAAAATTTTGAAAATTTTTAAAAACCCTAAAAATAGAGTAAAAATGCAACTAATGCATCTAAATGGCATGGAAATGCACTCCCCCAAGCTTAATCTTCACATTGTCTTCAATGTGATCATAATGGAAGAATATGAGGGACAACGATAATAATAAGTGGTGAATGAAAAATGATGAAATGAATGACATGAAATCCTAATGCAACTACATGCACATGCAATGATGCATGAGAGCGCTTTCCCACAAGCTTATACCAAACAATCCTATTCAAATGACTCGATCAAACATGTCACGGCTTTGCTAAGCGAGATTGAGTCAAACGAATAAGAATGTGAGTATTCACTTGAAAGAAATGCTCGATGGGTGGTAAGCAAAAAGGATGTGACACATCAAAATATGAAGAGGGCAATTAATAGATCTAATGGGTTTGGGTTGTAAAAAATTTTGTTGCCGTCATATAAGGTGATATTTATTCAAGCAAATCTATACTGTCCTCTCACTGTCGAGAGGATTCGTGTTTATTGAAAGCATAAAATTTCTACACTACTGGATTGATATCACCTATAGCAAAAGGCGGATCCAGTATCTTTGTCGGTGCAGGCAACTGCTCCAACTGTTCCTTCCGTGGCTCTGCCAGGAGCGTGTGTCCACGAACACCAACGAACTCAGCAATGCATCCTCCAGCATTCCCACAAGGACTCCACATGTACCCTGCAGAGAATAGGATGCATCAGTTCGCTGCAAAATTTCACACTCATAATAAAAGTATTCCAAAGATGATCGTCTATAGAAATATATGAAATAAATAGTGGTGGACGATACTTTCCTGGAAATAATTCAATATCCTCTTGTGATGTGATAGCTATCTTTGTGGTATCCTCTCTCAGCTGCTCAGGTAACTCTGCTCCCAAATCAATTGAACTACCGCTCTCCTCTCATTCGCACCTGCCATCAAAGGATACGTCAGTGTATAAACTGGTGTCACAAAAGGATTCATCAAGTATACTTCCCTGAACGTGGGTATCCCACCCTGAACGTGGGTATCCCAAGGTAGCTCTTCTCGAGCGTTGATCTCTTCGGTGTATGTTTCGATGAATTCATTCATTGGCGGCTGAGGGACTCCGTCAACTTCCAGATACAGCTTGTCATTTCTAATATCGACCCTAATGATGCCTTTGATTGTTCCTTCCGGGGAGAATTGATCAATGATTTAGGTGGCGAATACTTGTTCAATGTGGTCCTCTATATTAATGGAAATAGGTCCCGTGGTCTGAACTTCATCCACGAGTTCCTCCAGTAGGGATACAAAAGTTTCATCATGTTACAGGCCAGAGTCTGTACTCATCATTGCCCTTTCCGGATAACCTGATCAACAAAGACAAATACCTGAAGAAAAATATCAGTGGCACAAGAGAATATAGAAATGATAATAATGGTGGCGAGGGTGAAAATTTCCTTGTGTCAAAATTTTTTTTCGTTGTCTAATCAACCTAATTGTGACAAATTGGCTTCAACAGGAAACACCTCCCCGGCAACAAGCACCAAAAACTTGATCGGCCCCGGATATACACCCGAAAAACGACTTGTAGTTTTATCGCAAGCGCACGGTGTAGCGGCGAGCAGGTATCGAACTCAGGGAGGACAAATGACCGTGTCTTACTCAAATCACCTAGTTATCAAGAGAACAAGAATAGTTGGATGCAATAGTCACAATCGTTCAAGTATCAAGAAAATATCAATATAATAAAAAGCATCTATGGATAGGAAATCCCCACTACGGACCGTCTCTCATCCTTGTGAATCGTAAATTTCATTGTTGCTAAGCTTGAATATAGGTGAACTAGTCGCAACTTAATGTAGAACCAAGCTCACGCTCTCGCGCTATTGCCGGTCTATAGCAAACCTAGGATAGGGCCCACTCTCGTGCAAACCCTAGCCTAAGCCGCTAGCGTGAAGAACGACATCATTGTTCAATCGTATCTCAAGCCCACTCTCATGCAAACTACGACCTAGGTTATGATAGGTCTTATTCGTCCAATCTCTTGCAAAGTATAGATTCACAATTTAAAATCCTAGCTTTGGTCCAATCTCTTGCAAACCAAATCTAGAAAAATCCAATTGTTAATCTAAATCAAATATCTAGGCCTTCCTATCAATTGGGATCCAATCTCTTGCAAATCACATTCGATATGAATTTCTAGCTACCCGTAATCAATCAATCACAACCTAACCCTAATAAATTCTAGCAACAAGTCAACGAATTCATCACAATTCAGAGATAGGGTCCATAGGGTTCAACCCCATGCCCTAGAACGACGGCACTACTCACTAGACATCATGCAAATCTCAGAAATAATAACAATAATAGCGGCACAATTCATTGTAAAAGAGAAATAATGCATAAAAATTAAGTTTTTAACAAGAATAGACAAACCAATGTTGATGCCAACGATCTCAGCTGAGAATTCACAAAAGAGTAGCCGTCAAAATCCTAAAATAAAATCTAAAAATTAATGTTCAAGTCTCTCCAAAACTAGGGCAAAACTGGGTTTAAATACCCTCTAAAATCGTCCAGAAAATCGTGACCAAACTGCCCCTGCGCAGCCCAGAAATCACAACCCTAATAGAAGGCGGAGAGGGTCACTCGACCGAGTGACCCTTGTCACTAGGCCGAGTGACAAACCCTGTAGAAAAACAGTAACTTCGGGGGTTTCAAGGTCTGTCTTCGGGGGGTGGCTCGGCCCAGTGGACTTCTTCACTCGGCCAAGTGAGCATTAATGATCGGCCGAGTGGGCCTCCTCAGGATCTCTGAAAATTCCAATAACTTGGGCCTTTCTCTGGATGAATTCCCTGTACCACTCGGGCGAGTGAACTTTCTCACTCGACCGAGTGGGCTTCCTTTGTTCGGCTGAGTATACGCTGAAAACTTCGTGTGCGTATCCGTTCTGTTCGACCGAGTGTGGCTTCTTGCTCGGCCGAGTGAGTGGTCTACTCGGCCGAGTGGTGTGCTGTTGAGCTCATTCTTCCTTCTTTTCGCCTCCTCGTCGCTCCTATTGATTTCCTTCTTCTTCCGCTCATCCTCTATCGCTGATAAGTCCTCGAATGAGCCGTGGGTGACACTCCTAAGCGCGTACAAATCATTTGATCTCAAATTCGCTCCAGATTGCTCCATATTTCCTGAAATACGACAAAAACAAGAAATAGTGAAAAGCATCGCAATATTGTCGAATAATCGTGAAAAACGCGATATGTGCGATTAAAACGACATGCAAACATGCAGAAAAAAAGGTATAAAATAAGGAGTGATCACGGTTCGTTAACTCGATCTGAGCCATCGATCTGACGATCTAACGGCCCAAGATTCTTTTGCCCCCATCTTATATACACGAGGCCATCGATCTTTTCTCTCTTATCTGTTCGACTTCCCTCATATTCCTCCTTCGAACTTCAACCGTCTCTTCGTCTTCCTTATCGTTTCGAAGATCCTACCCGTCGATCTCTCTCCCTGATCACTCGATTGAGAGTTTGGGTCTCTCCTCATCTGTCGTTCGTCGCGGATTTGGTATCTCTCTCTTTTTTCGTTCGTTCGTGCTCTATTTTTATCGATTTTCTCTTGATTCGTGCGATGGCTCCTCCCAAGACCAAAGGGAAAGCCATTGTTCCTAGGAAGCCTAGGAATCCTAAACCCATTGCTCTCGAACCCAAGAAAACCCCTTATAGAGCCCGCACCAAGTTTCTGCAACCCCTCTCCAATGTTTCGGACACTTCAGATTCTACTTCTCCTTCCACCGAAGAAGAAGACTTCTTTGAGTCTCTTCAAAAGTGTCGGCAAATACCCATTGGTGTTCACATCAATAAGCTTACCACTGAGGCTGATTCCACTCGTGTGGCTACTGACACCCACCCCGAGACTATTCCCGCTACAACCCAAGGCCAAAATCCACCCAGGCCTCCTCATGTTAATCCTCTTGTCCCCATTTGCCGAGGCAATTCTTGCTTAGCAAAATTTCATGCTATGCTTGGGATCAAGCTCCTTCGTGAGTGATTCATTGCTTATCATGCCTTCACTACTGAGATATTATTCGAGATCCTTACGTCGACCCATTTGGTCGATTTGTTTCGTTACTCTCATGTTGACTCCCCTCATGCATATCCATTCCTTGTCAAGATATTCTATGCCAACCGCATTCGTGGTGAATATGCTGACATGTGTGTCATTGACACCGCTGTTCAGGGGACTTGTATCAGGCTTGACCCTATTCTCTTAGGAACCATTCTTAGGCTTCCTTCATCTGGCTCCTTGCCCGCTGATATTTCACTCTCAGACGTTGCAGATCTTGATCAGACTGTCCTTCAGGACATGTTCTCTGTGATCCCTTCATATCTCTCCTTTGGCGTCAGGGCTTCCATGTTTTCTGCTCGAGGTTGGGCTGTTCACCTAGTGGTGAAGTGTCAAGCCCTATTTTGCACTATACTGGTATTCTACTGAATACATGTGGTATTTCTACCTACGATGCATACGTGGACATGAAATAAGCATAGATATCGATCTATGTGACGTAGTGCAAGGGGAATTAGGCCGTAATATGTGGCTAAGGGAATAGAATGCGAAATGTGAATGCGGAAGAAGTGCAAATGACGTCGTGGGTGTAAAACAACAGGAATGTGTTAGACGTGTGTGTGTGAAGCATGTATGCGTGCATGGATGTGCGTGGATGTGTGTAGGAAGAGCCATACTAGTGTGAAAGGGGTTAGGGGTCAATGACAACCCCCATAAATTTTTAGAAAGACGAGGGGCAAAACAATCATTTGGACTAAAGCTGTTGTGCGTACATACTTAAGTGGTCGGTGCATAAAGTAATGGCAAACTTGTAAATACATGGAGGGTGGAGGGGTATTTTAGTCATTGCCCACATGGAATATTCCCTTGAAATATTCCATTCTTGCATGAGAAGGAACTACACTTGTAATTATCCTCTTCTTTCCACACTCTTCTTTCTAATTCTAATTCTTTCTTCTCTTTTCTCCTTTCTCCTCTTCCCCACTAGCTATGGCCGGACACTCCCTCTCCCTTTTCTCCATTTTCCTCAACTCAAAACCCGAATTTATCTCACCAAAAGTCAAGAAGCACAAGTAGGTTGCAAGAGAGAAGAAGGTGGAGAAGAAAGGAGGAGGAAGAGAGGAGGAATCAAGCTATTTGAGGTAGGAACCAAACCTGGATTTGGAAATTTAATTAGGGTTTTATTTTATCATGTTTGTACATCATGTTTTATCAATATGAAGTAGTAGTAATCAAATTAATATGCCATGATTCAATTTTCATGAATCTCCCTTGAAAATTCTTAGCAAAATTACCCCCTTTGAAATTCTGAAATCTTGATGTCTGTTTTTATCTTGATTCGGATTACTGTAACTCGAATTAGGGTTCGAAAAAAATATAAGTTGTAGATCTTGAAGTGCTACCCTAAAATCATATAAATTTTGATATATGTTCAATTCAGAAATTAGGAGTAAAAAATCCAACTTTACATCTTGTCTGTTTGATTTTTAGTTTTGACACAGTTAGCAAAATTGACCTAAACACCTGCACACACAATGGAATTTTATGTTCTTGGTCTTGTTAGAAAGTTAACAAGTTTTTCTAAAATTTCATCACAGTGCTTATATGTCGAATTTCTGGCTGAAACATGTCCAAAATTGGATTTCAATACAGACTCTGAAATCTGTCTGAAAAACAGATTTGACACACTTCACCAAATAATTCACCATAAATCACTTACTTAATATTTTTGCATGAAATTTTATCTGTGATTCCAGGACTAATATATCTATAATTTTCATTTAGGACATTTTGTCAAATGTATAATAAAAATGGATCAAAAATGCTGATCTTGTAGCTGTTCTGGCAATTCCAGCAAGCTGGAATATCTAGTTGAATATTGAAACTTGTGGTGATGTCAAATTTTCCATTCGATTATGCATGGATATTGTGCTACTTGAATGAATACTTAATCATGCTATGTGTCACTAAATTTTCTACTGTGATAGTATTCATTGATATGGCGCATGCCACGTGTTTGTTGAAATGCCTCAATAAAGGTGAAATTAAAAAAACATGATAAATGAGATTATATGCTCTCGTACCAAGAACCCTGTTATAAATTGATGATATTGAGGACATGGATGGCATGGCTACACTGTTATACGTGAATGTGTATGTGATGTGATGGAGGGCATGACACGTGAGTGCATGACCCAGATTGCTATGTGATGAGGCGATGACTGAGGGCATGGCACTTCGGTGCATGACCCAGATCAATACGAATGAGGAGTGTCAACATGGTGAAGCCATGCCTTCATGATCCTTATAATATGACTTATGATGTTTAATTGATGATTTAGAATGTCTCAGTCCTCTCTAATGAGGGTGAGTTAGCAAAACCCGGGTTTAGGTGGGATTTGAGTAAATTGTGGATATTAGGCCTGGACTGAGAAGTTGGGGGAACTGATTATGTGATTTGTGATATTTATACCCACTCGCCTTTACCGGGAGTGGAGGGGACATACAGAGGTTGTGTTATTGTGGGAGAGCCTCACTCCTGCCAGGGACGGGGGAGCTGAGAGGCCCGGTGTCGTACATTGCCCATGTCCACTGCACCGTGTGCTATATTCACCCCAAATTTGGGGTGAAGTCCAGGTCTTGGTATCACACAGTTTACCCAAGTTTCCAATTAATTCAATTAATTAACTCAATCATAAAAATAAGAATTGCACATGTTACATTCTCCTGTTGGTGGCACCTTCCCTCTTCCTTTCACCTGCTTTGCTTGTGATGCTATGACATACCTCTAGCACTTGTACTTATCTTATTAGATAATGTTTGCTTGAATATCTATATTATTATTCGTGCTAACCCTTTTCTTGCAGTAACTCGACATCAAGCCGCAGGTATGATCCCTCACTTAGCTATTTACTTTCCGCCATATTATTTAGTTTACACGTCTTATTTCTCATGCCTTGCTTAGTGGTTGATAACCTTAAACTGGTGTTCCAAATCCAAGTGGATTCCTACTGGGACACTCATTGACGTGCTCCTCCTTATTTTTCAGGTAGCAGAGGCAGCATGGTTGGTGGTGACTTGGAGTTGGAGTTTCAGGGGTAGCACTTGGTGTGAGCTATATTGTGGTGTGACATAGTTGTCTTGGGAGGTGGAGAGTGATGGTGTATATGTAGTGGTGTACCTGGACTATGTAAATTAATGGAAGTTGTTATATTTGATATGTTGTTATTGATCACAGTTATTTATGGTGTTGTTTTGATATTACTGTAAAGCTTCACTTGTACTATCCCAGCATGTGCGCAGTGACCTGCTTGTTCAGTTTCTCCTTTCTCTTTCTTTTCCTCTCTCATCACCCTCACTCTTCAGGATACTTGGAAAAAAAATTTAATTAATGCCAGGTATCTTGGAGAATGGGGCATGACATGAAGTCCAACATCTTGCCGAAATATGGCTCCTTTGATCAGCCTTCTCAAGAGATCCTCCGCTACATGTATGCCATCTTCTCTGGTATGTCTGTGAACTGGACCAGGGTCCTCCTTGATCGGATGGACAAGGTCGAGTTCACTACTGCCTCCTCCACATTCCATATAGAGGACTCCTCACTCTAGTCTTTCGTCATTTCGGGATCGATCTATCTCCATTTGAGCACATGCCCCTTGGCCCTCTTCTTGATGCTTCTGCTAAGTCGAAGTCCTCTTCGGCTCTGCAGACGGCATCAAAGTAGAGGCAGTCTTCTTCAACTCTGTCTTCATCCATCGCTCCATCAACTGATCAGCCCTCTTCATTTGATGCACCCTCTCGTGATCTGTCGGACGAGAAGGTTTCTGGTCTTTATGAGTTGTTCCATCTGATGTTCCAGCATTAGGGCATTCCCTTTCCTACTCATCTCAGGTCTTTTGTACCATCTCCTCAGCCTTCTCAGCCTCCTCTGGTCATCACTAAGCTTCCTGAGCCTACTGTTGACACTGCTTCTGAGCCGGTTGCTTCTCCGGCTCCTCAGGATGTCTCCACTGCTGTTGCTGGTGCTCCTCTTCCCGAGGATATTCCTGATGATCCAGATGCCCAGGACTTCAGTGTTGAGTTGGCAACTCATGTACACTCCTCTGCAGCTGATCTATTGACGCGTCACAGAGACTTCTCACCCGTAAGCTAGATTTTTTGTTAGGGTTGAGAGTTTGAGTGTCTATTTGTATTTTGATTTTTATTGTACTGATGGATGATGGTGTATGTATGATGATCATATTTTTGTATTTACATGGAGTTGATGTTGTCGCTTGTACTCCTTGTATCTTTTCATTATATATATATATATATATATATCTATATCTATATTACATTTAACAGAGTTTTTTGAATCCTAGGGCTGACTAGGACAAGCTGACTAGGACAAATGAGGGGGATAAAAAGTGGCTGAGATTTAATCTTGGATGATGAACGGTTGGGATTAAAAATTAAGATGAATGGTTTGTATTTTTGAGTTTGTGTGGGGCCCATTTCTTTTCGTAACTTGCCATTTGACTTGGGAAAGCAAGTCTGCTTTTGGGGGAGAGCAAGAGGCTTTTTTGGGGATAGCAACAACCATTTGATTCTAAGATCTTTTCCAAGACAGCAACAGACATTTAATTGCAGGAGAGAGAGGAAGAGAGATAAAATTTTGACTATCAATTTTTGTGTGAAACTAAATTCTCTGAAAAACTAAATTTTGGGATGAACTAAAATTTTTTGAACTCGAAAATTTCGCTGGGAGAACCCTACAATTTTGGAGATGAACTAAATTTGGATGGTACTAAATTTGTTGAGGAACTAAGATTTTTGTTATTAACTTAATTCCTTGGGATGAGCAAAATTCTTGGGGAACTAAGCTTTTGACATGGGAATATCTTAAATGAATCGTGCCCTACGGGCACGGGTTATGACTAGTATATATATATATATGATGCTTTTACTTTATCATATGTTGTTTCACATTGTGTCTCAATTTTTGGTATGATGATTGTGTGTATAATGTGAAATTATGTCTCTCTTTATGCTTTATTGTATACATGATGTGATGTGAGACGTTTTCTCGTTTTTGAAATGTTGATATTGAATTCTCGTTCCTTTAGTCAACTAAGATTTCTTGTGGTGATGAGTTTTTTGGGTATATATCATTGTAATGCCCCTTCGTGTTTTCTTGATTCTATTTTGGTATCACATTTAATATATATCCCATCTTTAGACTCTCATGATTGTATTAGTCTATATTTAGCACTATTGTTGTTGTTTTTCTACTTCCACTTTTTGGATAATGCCATAGGGGAGAGAAATAAACATATCATAAATATGAGCTAAGTAAATTCTAAACTTGAATCTAAGATTGAAGTTGCCATAGATTCATGGGGAGTAATATATAATGAACTTGGATTATAATATCCTAAATTTCAAGCATTAAAATCATTTCATTCATGCATATCTTACATGCTCGCTTCAATTGATCTTTAGATGCCCTTATAAATATTGACTAACTTGATTGGCATCTATATATGGGTAGTAAGTTTTTGTTAAGTACAATTATTTATCTTTTTGTTTTTGTTTGTTTGTCATCATCAAAAGGGGGAGAATGATGAGTATTGGACTTCTCCCTACTTTGTGTTGATGATGAGCAAACATAAATACGTGTGACTAATCTCCTATTTGCAGTTAATCCATTGCCTAAGCATATCATGAAGATCAATCAGCAATGGATGTCACTCAAGGATCAATCAAAGCATGAAAAGTAGAATGGATGATCAAAGATGGTGATCGAAGCTCCTAGAAGACTTCAAGCTCATCCTTTGGATAGAAAAAGAGGCTACTACAAAATGTAATCTTTTTAATCTCTTCTAATATGCATCTTAGAAGTAGAACTATGTTGGAGCACACGAACATCTTTAATTCTGTCCTAGGAAATCATTAGATCGCATTTCTTAAGCCTCAAATTCACATTTCAAGCATGTGCATTTTGGGATTTCAACAGGCGACTGCTGAACGTTTTACAGGTGCCAGTCTCCAAACAGTCGACTGTGATTTGTTCTACAGTCACCTGTTATGCACATACTGTGATTGGTTTTTGCGCTTTCAGGTTTAACTCTATACAGGCGATTGCTGTACAAAAGACAGGTGCCTGTCTGAGTTACAAGCGACTGTGATTTGTTAGTCAGTTGCATGTCTCTCTCATGCACAAAAATCATTTGCTTCTTCATACGGCCAGACGACTGATGTTGCATTGATAGTCGCCTACCCAAGGCACAGTCGACTGTGAATGCTTACACAGTCGCCTGTCGATTCTTTCTCTACAACTCTACTCTCTGGAAAGTTTCACTTATTAGGGACAGACGGCTGATGTTGGTTTCACAGTCGCTTGCACATGGCATAGGCACTTGTGAGTTCCACATCAGTCGCCTGTCATGTCTTCCCAAAACTTGCTGAGTTTTTCTCAACTTACTCATGTTGCGGCCAGTCGCCTGTAGAAGGGTTTTCAGTTGCCTGTTAGGTTTATAGGCACATGTCATTCCTTCATCAGTCGACTGTCCTATGTGGTAAGTTACCATTTGAATTCTCACCTACCCTCTGACACAGTGCAGCAGTCGACTGTGATTTCTTCACCAGTCGATTGTCGAGTGTATAAATTCTATCAATTGGCTTTTTCTCCATGGATTTCAAAGGGGTTTTTGGGGATTCTGTTTGAGGGTTTTGGGAAACCTATAAAGAGAGGTTCTACTGTTCCATCGAGGGGTTACTCATCTTCTTGATTATCTCTTGAAAACCCCTAGCTTTCAACTTCAAGTTTTTCAAAGCTCTCAAATTCAAAAGCCCTAGAATTCCAATGTCATTCTCTCTTGCTTTCCAACCTAGAATCAAAGTGATATCCTCTAGGCAATTGGTGGTGACAAGAGAAATGGCTTTTCTCTCTTCTTGGAAGAGACTTCAACACATAACACACTTGCTCCTTCAAGTTCTACTTCAAGGCATAAGTGATTTTAAGTGTTGCTATTTCATTATTTCATATCTTTCGATAATAGTTTTACTCTCGATTTGTGAGAGTAGTTTGCTTGATCCCAAGTTGTGGGAGTCAAGGACATCGATTGTGTTTCGATTTCACTTGTAGGGTTGCTACAAGTGGGTTTAAAGGAAACCTCAAGTTAGGTTTCTAACTTAAGTATCCGGAGGTATCCGGGTGGAAGGGACGTATGATTACCGGGAACAAGTCGGGAGTTGACTTGGGTAATCCGAACCCTTGAAACATACTTTGTGTTATCTTTGTTTCAATGTGGGTTTATTTATAATTCCACATTTATTGTTGGTTAGGAATTTAAATTAGTATAACTATTGTTTAAATTTTATAAACATTATTCAACCACCCCTTCTAGTGTTTTCCTCATAGCCAAGATCCTTACAGTGAGGCCTAACAGTGAGGCCTGGAGATGCAGAAGCAAGAGAATCACTGGGTCTTGGATATCCTGGGGCTGGGCCTAGGACTGGGCACGGTCAGGCTGGGGTGCCTGAACTCCCTGAGCTAGATCGGGATCGAGGAGGAAAATCCACCGCATGGTGGTGCCAGGTCCAAAGAGCGTGCGATTGGGGAGTCTCGTGTAGGGGGTGGAAGCAGGCCCGTAAAGTCAGAAATATCTATCTCACTTGAAGGCTCTGATCATGTGCATGTTTATGAGCACCGTGAGATCGAGAGAAGTGGGGCCTGGGACGAGAGTCATGGAGTTTGGTATCTTGAAGCTAATAGGAGGAAGCTGGGCGATGATAGTAATGAACCCTCCACGGCAGATATGAGAGCTAGGGCTGGCAAGGGTGTGGAGGAATCTGTAGTAGAGCTAAGATCAGGCGTGAAGGGTATAGTCTGGGACAGTGGTGGTACCCTTACAGAGGATGCGAGGTTGTGTGGCACACCACAAGAAAAAGAGCTCGTCCTGAGAGACCTGGCCAGTCTCGTATCGACAGAAAAGTGTGTTTGCAATAATGCGATGTACGATACGGAGGCCAGGGTGGATGATGCTAGAGGCCTTCGCCTGTGACTTGGGAAGTGTGTGAGTCCAGTAATCTTCAACCAAACGGTGTCAGCCATGTACTCAGGAGGGTAGGGATAGTTGCGGTGGCATGCCTCAAGCTCAAGTGCTCTAGGCCACTTAAAGAGGGGGTTGATGGAATCTTTGGTCATGTCGTATTCTTTGTTCATGAAATTGAAAGAAAACCCCTACGGATAAGCCTTGAAAGTGGACAATAACTCTAGGGTGAGCCTCCTTTATGTCCTAGCCTCACATTCTAGGAACTCATCCCATCCGATGTTTCTCGGAGGAGGGTGCTGACAATGTCTAGGAGACCACCTAGTGCAGAAAGAGCGGCGACGCTCAAGAATTTGGTTATGCATTATAGATCTAGAGTTAAGAGATAAGAATTTTGTTCGTTGACTCTCGTAAGCGAACTCAATTCCTAGTGTGTCAACCTGAGGGGGATGAAGAGGTGCATTTCCCCTCTATAATGCGGTCTGGGCTTGCGCAACGTCCTCTTGAAAACTCTTGGTTTTAAGGCATTTGCCCTTGCCCTGGGGGAGGCATCGTTGGAAGAAGTTAGTGATGCAAATGATGTGTAGTGAAGTGTGTGCAGACTCACACAAAGATTGGGTGGTTTCAGCGAAAATACGTATATAAAATGAGATATGGAAAGAATTTACGAAGCACTGAAGTTCCGTGCTGAAATCAATCTCCCCAGTGCCAATAGAGAAGTCCTCCAAGCTGCTCTTGAGAAATCACTTGCAGTTGCACCGCCCACATCGCCTATGAGCAGTGAAACCCCCGAATCAGTCCACTATGGCTTCATCTTCCAATCAATTTGGTCGGAGAAGGGGGCGGATGAAGGGGTTGATGGTGGAGAGAAGTTGGAGAGCGGATTGCGAGAGTGGGTATGAGATTTGAGAGAGGTTGGAGTGAGCTTGAGTCGAGGAGAATCGAAAGAAATTCGAACCGTTCGAAGAAAAACGCACGAATTGGTCGTTTTGAAGGGTTGGATGTATATTAGGCGGACGACGTGGTCGCGTCGATTTGGACCAAACGGCCATGTCGTTCCTGTAGAACGTGGGAAGTTGGCTCGAAAAACATCGTGGGACGCGGCTGTGTCAAGCAGTTTAAATGGCCGTGTTGAATTAATGGAAATTAAGGCTTAGGAATTTGGGTTCGACGCGGTCGCGTCGTTTTAGTCCACGCTGTGCATAAATGAGCGTAAAATGGAGATCGACGGGTCGATTTGGGCGAGTCGAAATGGCTGCTTAGACCCTGAAAAACAAAGACCTACGTGGCCCATTTTGAAGTAGTTTAAACGGCCGCGTAGTTTGGCTTGAAAATGAGGATCGACGCGGTCGCATCGAATGATTCGACACGGCTGCGTGGATCCTGCTGAAGCCCAACGACGCGGCCGTGTGTTCTTTCTCCACGCGGTCGCGTTGTTCCATATTTCTACACTCCCCCTCTCTTCTTCTGATGTCCTTCACGCGGCCGCATAGGTTGGCACCATGCGGCCGTTTAGATTGGTCTCCCAGCTTTTCTCCTTCCTCTTTCTATATTAAAACACTTAGTCAATTTCTTGGGTTTTTAGGGCTAATTCAAAATGGAAATCTAAGCTAACCTAGACTAAAACTAAGATCTAAATCAAAATGTAAAAAACAAAGTTAGAAACCCTTGAGTTGCCTCCCAAGAAGTGCTCGTTTTAAGTCGTGAGCTCGACTCCCTATAGATGTCTTCATGGGGGCTTAAGGGTGGAGAAGTCCGGGATGTCTACGTCCTCACGCTTCTTCTCCACAATCAGCTTGAGCTTGCTCTCCTCAATGTTTCTCGGCTCTTTGCGGTCTCGTTGATGTGATCATGGTGGCTTCTCCTTATATTTTCCCATCGAGGCTTCCTCGGAGTCCTTTGTCATGTTCTCCTCAAATTTCTCCTCCTTGCTCAGCTCGTCATCTGGTGGTTCTTCATCATTGAGTAGGAATATTCCCTCCAACGTGGTCTCTTTGATTACATCTTTGAGGAGGTCGACATGGTTCTGGCGTCCCCCGCTAGTGTGTGCTAGATGTGTGCAATAATAAGATTGGGGGCGTGAGATTTAAATATTTGTAACCGCAAGCGCACGGTGTTGTAGTGGGGCTTGGGGGTCGAACTCAGGGAGGCGTGGATGTGCTTGTGTCAAAGAGGATCAAATTCAACCCATGGGCGAGCTAGCCCGGATCGAATGATGGTTTGTCACGATAAATGGAATGCGAGGTATAGACAATATAAAGGAAAAACCCGGGACTTTGGTTTCCACCCTATCGTGCGATTCTCGCCGATACGGCCTACGGGTAGGATAGCGATCGGAATTAGGGTCTAATGGTGAGACGTTGCCTCTAAGAGTGGTACCAGCATCCCATGGGCCCGATATTCTGGTCGGTGCCCAGGATGATACGCCGGACTTCCCGGGTTCGATCAGTGGGCACTCCCGTGTCCATTAACACTGATCGACTCCGGGAGCACTAAGCTCGCAACGATAACTCCCAACGTCTCATCCTGCTGCTCCCGCGCGCAAGGATTCAGTGTCTACGCTAAGGGCGCGAGCTATGGCTAGGGAGTCAACCGCCAAGTTTATTCCCCCTTGGCCCAACGGTCAAAGGCGGTCTTTTTCCCGCCGATGACAATAAAATGCCCCGCGTAACCGTTAGATTCCTAATCCCTATCGATTTCCTAGACCTATGGACGCATCGGGAAGAGCCCACGAAGGGGTTTCTGCCAAAATCCCAGATTTGGGAACTACTCACACATATTTAGTAAAAAGCGATCTAAACAGAAATCGATCGTAAAAATCATGATCAGACAATAGAAATGCAATGGTAGTAAAGCAATTAAGATAATACTAAAGTTTGACAAAGATCTGAAAACTTACAAAAACTGGGAAATTACAGCCGTCACAAAATGAAGAAAACAGTAAAAAAATAACCATCTCTCGTTTCTGGGAAACCTAGGGTTCTATATATAGGAAAAGATATCACCCGACTGGTTGACAAGTCAACCGATCGGGTGATCAGCTTCAAACTTTGGCAGCGAGATGCGGGACTTCACTCGATCAGGATGAACCGGCCGGTTGAAGCATGGATGTGACCGGTTGGATCTTGGTGCCGACCGGGTGAGGAGACCGGTTGGATCTTCATGTCTTGGCTTTGGAGATTCAGCTATAGATGAACCGATCGGGTGAAAGTCACCCGATCGGTTGGCAATCAGCTTCGAATTCCAGAGAGCTTTGGGCTTTTGAACCGGCCTACGAACCGACCGGGCGACTTCTTGTGAGCTCCAAGCTGTGTCCGGGTGGTGCACGCGTGCATCACCCGATCGGTTGAAGATGACCAACCGATCGGGTGAGGGGCTAAAAGATGATATCATCGTCGTTTGACCCCCTGGATCACGCGTGACTCCTCCCGTTGCTCCGGGGACTTGCGATATCGTCGTTTTATGTCCCCTATGCCAGTAAACTCCTGCAAAATACGGAAAACATGGAAAAGTGAAAGAAAACAAGAAAACACGAGAAAACGAATATAAGACGGCGGTAAAATATGGAAAAACACGGAAGAAAACGTGCGCAAATATATGAAATATAAACGCACGTCAAAATCCCCCAAGCTGAACTCTTCCTCGTCCTCGAGGAAGACGAGTGAGAGTAGGAGCTCGGAGA
Organism: Scilla litardierei; assembly: GCA_030789695.1. NCBI lineage: Eukaryota > Viridiplantae > Streptophyta > Magnoliopsida > Asparagales > Asparagaceae > Scilla > Scilla litardierei. Next base: position 253,922,264 of record CM061133.1, read on the forward strand.
GGGAAAATAAAGAGAAAGAGAGAAAAAGAAAACTCTATATCCTAGATCACCCGTCAGGGCCAGAAAAATCAAAAACGACACACCAAGCAAGCAAACGCCAAATCACATCACTAAACCAAGGAATACGAGTCCAGACAAGTGACGTGGGCCCACGCGGTGAAGCGCGAGTGAGTGTGGTCGTGTGCTAGCAGACGGTGTCACTATCTACGATGTGCGATAAAGCTCGATATACACAAATCCAGGAAATGACCCAAATATCGATTCGAATTGAATAAAGCGGTGAATATATAGTTCAAGCATGCATGAGAATAGAGAGAGAATCGAAACATATCATGCGTCAGGGACTCCACAACTAGGGTTAAGGAAATCACCCCACTATAGCCTAGATAATATCTAAAAAGTTCCTAAGCCAAGTGTTTTCGAAACCGATGGGGGTTGAGATGATGTGGAGTAGAACACTTGGTGCAAATTCTCGCCTTCTCTTTATTCTCGGCAAGTAGGAAAAGATATTCACACGGGAATCTTTTTTGGGTTTTGGGTATTTGTATATTTTTTTGGATTTTTGGCTATACAATTTTTTCTTTCTTTTCTTTTCTCCTCTTTTTGGGTTTTTCTTTTCTTTTCTCTTTTTTTTTTGAATTTTTTGGATATTGGGATATTTACATGTGTACTCCCCCAAGTGGGAGAACGGTACACAACGAGGGGATTTGCACCAAGTAAAATAAAAATGAAATCGGATTCTAAACACTTGGGCAAAGGAGATATTTCTCGCTAATCAGAGCATAGGCTAAATGGGTTATCCTAGTCCTTAGTTGTGGAATCCCGACACATGCGAAATGAAGCGTAAGATATATATATATATATAGCATGCAGAAGAAGCAGACAGTAGAAACAAATACCGCATATTCAAATCGAAGCATGATAATCTAGGGGTCATTCCTGGCAGGTATATAAAGTAAAATCACCAAGTAGAAGCACACCACACAACTAAGCACGACGCACGACTCACAAAAAGCGAAGTAGACCCACGATGCGTGAAATGCAGGGGGACTCGATATCCTAGGGTTAGTGAATGTGATTATCGATGCTATGCTAGGTGTGTGTGATTTTGTGGAAATTCATCATAGGGTTCATCTCTAGGAGAAAGAGATAGAAAGAAGAGAAGAAATAGAAAAACACGATGGAAAATGACTCAAAAACAAAGAAAAATGACACAAACGACGCACGAAGTGCGACTCCCCCAAGCTGAACCTTGCATTGCCCTCAATGCAATAGAATTAAATACGGGAGGGCAATGAATATGGGAGAGAATACGCACAGACATAAAAACACACGAAAGAAAAGAAAAACAAACAAACAAACTGAAAGTGAGAAATAAATATAAAAAGCACGCCACGCGACATAAAAACAGAAAAGAAAAATAAAATAAAGAAAGAAAATCACACGACACGACAAATAAATAAACACACGAAGAAAAACAAAACACGACAACACACCCAAAAATTTGACCTCCCCCAAGCTAGACATGACAATGCTAGCAATGAGATATGATCGTGAAAGTGCAGAGATATGCAAGGGGGATGTCAAAAAACAAAGTGAAATCAAAAATCAGGAGAAGGCGAGTCCTCGCCCTCCTCGGAAGAGGGTGTGGCTGGGTGGTCGGGGGATGCGGGGGGTGTGCGGAGAAGTGGGGACAGAGGTGGGGGAATAGGTGCAGTGGTGGTGTGAACGATGGGTGGAGTGTCGGTGGAGGTGGGTGGTGGTGGAAGTACGGCGATCAAAGCGGTGGTAGAAGGGATAGAAATGGGGAGAGAAGACGTGATGGTGACGGTAGTGGGTGGGGGTGGGAGAGATTTGGAGTGCACCGACAATTTCTTGCGGCGCACATATGAAGTGATGGTGGAGGAGGGAGGAGGTGGTGTGGGGGCGATGGAAGTGATCGTGAGAGGAGAAGTGGATACGGGGATGGGAATAGATGTGGGTGGGGGAGATGATCGCCTAGGTGGGGGTGAAGGAGGTGGGGATGTATGGGATGGGGGAGGTGATGGAGGTGGGGATGTGTGTGAGGGTGGTGGTGAGGGGTGTGGTGTGGGTGGTGGTGGTCCGTGGAGGTGAGTGAGAAGGCGGAGGATGGCGGCCACGTTCCTCTCAAGTGCGAGGAAACGTGGGTGAGTGAGAAAGGAGGACGGAGATGGGTCCGAGGGGACAGAGGACCTGGCAAGATCACGGAGAGCAGCGACCTCGGTCTCAAGAGCAAGACGAGCCAAGGCCTGACGGTGACCAAAAGATGTAGACTGACGTGAAGCGGATGTGGTGCCGGGAAGTGATGTGGAAGCAGTTCCGGCGGCAGTGGTCATGCCGGCACTAGACACAAGGCTAGAGATGGCCGCAAAAAGATACTCAGAAGTGATGGGGCCAGGAGCACGGGTGGTGTGACTCGGGCCAGCCCCGATATCTCCCTGGGACACAGGAATATCCTGCTCACCTAAGTGGGCGGCAGGGGAAGGTGGTCTGCGTGCGTCCGGGGGAAAGAAAGGAAGGTGCAACCCCGCTAGAAACTCAGGATCGGGCGGAAAAGTCCAATCCGCCACGATAGCAACAGTCATGCGAGCGAGGTTGGGGAGAATGGTGTAAGGTCGAGGGGGGTGGCCGTAATTGAATTCGAAACGACCATCGGGGCGGGGCTTAATCATATGAATGTGCCGCATGACGTCAAGATCTAGACGTGAGGGTCCTGCGGCAGCGGGAAGATTTTGGGGGATGGGAATGTTAAACTGCGGGGAAGAAGCAATAATAGTGATAATGCCCCCACAACAGATCTTGCCCTTCCCGGCCCTGCTAATCTCGAGAAGCTTGTAAACAAGCCAATCACCGGCATGGACAGGGACAGTCGGGGCTCTAAAGCTAATCCCATCATCATCACGAACAAAGGGGAAAGTCATGGCCCAGAGAATAAAAAGATCGGGGATAGTCACAATGCCTGACTCATCCCATGGGAAAAATGCAGAGGATATGATCCTATGGGCCAGACGAAATATAGGATGGATGATGGAGGAGGCCTTGGCCTTACCTCAGGGATAGCGGGGGAGTATGGTGAGACGGAACCAAAAGTTATCGACGTCAAATTCCGGGGGGTATCCGTAGTGTCGGATAGCTTCATTCCCTAGAATAGGGAAACCAAATATACCATTGATCGTATCCAGGTTGGTGCGGATGGTTTTGTTACGCACCCGGAAAATGACAGTCGACCCCGACTCACAAACAAGTGTAGAAAGAAACTCTAGGGTGAGTGACGGGTAGGATACCGCAGAGGCATTCAGGAAGCCCAACCAACCTAAGTTAGCAAAAAGAGTCTCGACCTCAGTGAAGACACCAAGGTCGACGAGTGATTGGGCGTGGGCAAACTTGGTCGGAAGATGCCCCCGAGCATCAAGTCTACGATAAAAGTCTTTGTGCTCTTGGTTCCTAAATAGGTACCCATGCGGACCCAACATGGGGTCCACAGGGGGGATAACAGGTGGGGGAGGGGCTAGTGTCAGTTCACGTGTGTGGGGAGGAGGACGTGTTTGTTTCCGTCTCTTTCGAGACGGTTCCTCCTCCCGCAAGATACCCTTCCCCTTATCTCTATCACGGGCCATATGTGCGTGTGAGTGATGCAAATGAGTGTGAATTACTATCGAAGTGCATACACACACGAACAATCAAGCAAATTAAATATCTAGGGTAAAAATTGAAATTTGAGAAGTGGAGCGAAGTTACCCAGCAGAGATTCGAGTTCTTCGCTTGTAGTTGACCCAATGCTGTGCAATGGGAGAAGTGTGGAGCCGCGGCACTCTTCTTCAGTAAAAATTCGACAGTAGGGGTGGATATTGCAGATTAGGGCTAGAAAATTACGAAATAGGAGAGGGAGAGAGAGAGAAATAGATGGAGAGATGCAAGGGGGAGGTTGAGAGAGAGGCTAATGGAGGAGTGGAGGTTGTGGGAGGAGATTGCCGGCCGTTGGGAGCTTGGAGGAGACGAAACGACGGCGAGAAATAGCGATCGGGCAGGGGATGTGAACGTGTGGGTCGGGGGGTATTTATAGGGTTTAAGTCGAACCGATCGGGTGAAAAGTCACCCGATCGGTTGACTTTAGGTCGAAATTTTAAGCTGAAGAAACGCTACAGGTGACCCGATCGGTTGAGAACTCAACCGATCAGTTCGTCGCTCCACAAATTTCCAAAAGTTTGGTACAGCTCATCCGGTCTGTCACCCGATCAAGCTTTGTATCAACCGATCGGTTGACCAATTCCCAAAAATTCCCGAGAATTAAGCCCAGTTCACCCAGTCTGTCACCCGGTCTCGGCTGGCTTCACCCGGTCGGTTCGCTGAGTTACTGATACGGCTGTTAGCTGATACATCCCAACCGATTGTGTGAGTTTTCATCCGATCAGTTGGGGCCTTGTTTTCTGCAAAAACCCACAAATCGCCTAAGTTCCCTCACGGAAGTTCTTGCGGCTGGATTTATTTATAAAAATAGATAAAATAAAGTTAAGAAAAAGTCCTAAAAACAGGAAATAAAAGTTTAGAACATGGGTTGCCTCCCATGAAGCGCTTTTGTTTAACGTCGTTTAGCTCGACGCCTGTTGATGATGTTCATGGTGGGCGATACGGGTGATGCCCAAAATCCGGCATCTCTTCAGCTCCAGAGCTTGTGGCTTTTGGTGTAGTCGGCGGTTGTAAGAAGATTCGCTCAACTACCCTCCCTTTTTCGACAGGATCCGGGGGCTTCTCCCTCAAATTGGCGTTTACCGCCATCTTTTTCAGGATCCGGACCTCATCACTAGTGAGGTCCATGGGCTCTTTCCCCTTTCTCCTCGTAGGAGGAGCCTTAGGGAATCCGGGAGGGGTCACACATTGCGCGACCGCCTCATCAGCAACTTCTTTCTTTGGGGAGCCAACTTGCTCTCCAAGGTCTCCCAAGTGGTCGGGGGGATTCCTCGATAGTACTTTCCAGGCACTTGTTTCAACAGCTCTATCTTCTTCGTTCTCCAGCATACTTATACTAGGATCGTCCGGGGGATTTGGGTGCTTCATCGACAACCCTAAGTCAAATTCGACTCTTTCTTGGCCGACATTGAGGGAAAGCTTCACGTTCTTCATGTCTATCAAAACACCGGCGGTTGCCATAAATGGTCGTCCAAGTATAATAGGGGTGTGCTTATCTTTCGGCATGTCCATCACCACAAAATCAATCGGTACTTGTACTCCTCTCACATCGACAGGGAGGTCGTCTACTACTCCCACTGGATACTTTACCGAACGGTCAGTAAGTTGTAATGCCATGCCGGTGGGCTCCAAATCTCACATCCCTATTCTCTTGTATAACGACAGGGGCATTAGACTGACGCTCGCACCTAGATCGGCGAGCGCCCTTTGGATTCGCACTTCCACAATTGAACAGGGGATGGAGAAACTTCCTGGGTCTTTGAGCTTCAGTGGATTTGCTCTCTAAATGAGAGCGATGCATTCCGCCGTTAGGACGACCTTTTCCTTTCTGGATGCCCTTGTCACTAAATCTTTCAAAAAAATTGCATAGGAGGGGATCGTCTCAATAGCTTCTTGGAAGGGGATTTGAAGGCTTAAATCCTTGACCATGGCAAAAAATTTGCCATACTTCTCGTTGATTTTCGCTTGGGCCAGACATTGTGGAAAGGGCACAACGGGCTTGAATACCCTCAAATTCCCTTCTTCTCCTTTCTTCTTCTCTTCTTGGGGGGGCTCCCTCCGGAGTCACAATCTTTGTCGACGGGGCACCGTCGTCATTAGCTTTTTCAATTGGCCGCTCAACAGCCAGTGGTGCTTCCGGTTCCTTGGGTGGTACTCTAGTAGGAATTTGTGTTTCGCTCCTCAAAACGATGGCGGACACGTTCTCAAGCTCATGCGTGAGCGCCAAGGTCCGATTTACCCCCCTCGGGTTCACCTCAGGCTGTGGCGGTAGAAGATTCTACGGCCTCTGAAGGTTCGCCACTTGTAACCCCAGCTAGGTCACCTGATCAGTGAGAACTCTCTGTCCCATCTCCAGCTTTAGATTTATCTTCTCCTGGTTGGCTATGTATTGAGTCAAGAGGGACTCAACCGAAGAGATGGCCCTTTGCTGGCCATACTGTTGCTGGATGGGCTGTTGATTCCTTGGAGTGTACTACTGGTACTGTTGTGGAGGTTGTTGCTGCTGCTGAAACTGCTGCTGAGGCCTAGCCGGCTGATATATCTGCTGTTGTTGTTGAGTCGACTGTTGATAAGGCGCTCGGTAGCTAAGGTTGGGATGATTCTGGTTGTTTGGAGAGTAGGCCGGGTTGGAGTTGGTTCGTGGTGAAAAAGGCGCATTCCCCGTAGGATTGTAAAATAGTGCGCTCGCCTGATCCAACGGTGGTGAGATGTCACCACCGTCGAATTCCCCAAAAACTTCGGATTCCACCGCAGCAATTTGTTGTGTACCGGTGCCACCGACGCCTACCATTAATGCGGAGATCTGGATCGACAGCAAGTCAAACTTGCTTGACAATTTGTCGACGTCCTCGACCCTATGGATGCCCCCAAATCTAGGTGTGGCTCTCTCGTCACACCACCGCTCATTGTTGGATGCCATATTTTCAAGAATCTGTCCGGCATCTTCTTCGTTTCTCGACATAAAGGACCCTCCAGCCGTGGCATCCATGGAAGATTTCAAATTGTCCCTCAACCCATTATAGAACAGATTTATGATCTGCCACTTGGGGAGCTCATGGTGGGGACATCTTCTCTGCATCTCCTTGTATCTCGTCCAAGCTTCATGCAAGGACTCGTGGCTGGCCTGGGAGAAGGAGGAGATCTCACTCCTCAGCTTCATGGTCTTCCCCGGGGGAAAGAACTTCGTCAGGAAAGCAGTTGAGAGCTTCTCCCAGGTGTTGAATGTATTCGGGTCCTTCCCCCTAAGCCACAGCTTGGCCTTATCTCGCAAAGAGAAGGGGAACAGCTTCAGTCGGATCGCCTCAGTTGTGACACCATTTATCCGGAAGGTGTCACATTTCTCCAAGAAGGAGTCTAAATGTTCAATCAGGCTCTCCATGGGTGCACCCGAAAATTGATCCTGCTGGATCCACGTCACTAAAGATGGCTTAATCTCGAAGCTTTGAGCCGTAATAGCTGGAGGACGGATGGCGGAGGTGGACTCGATGGAAGGCATCGAGTACTCCAGCATGGACTTGTGAGGTGGGGTGTTCTCCCCCATGGCTTCATGATCCTCTCTTCTTCGCTTCTCGGCGGCCAAACGCCTTAGGGTGGCGTTTATCTTTGGATCAACGGGGATCAAGTCGTCGAGACTTCTTGAACTCCTGCGCATGAAAAACAACAAACACCCGTGAAGCGAAAAGTGGGAAAGAAACAGATAAGATAAAAAATAAAAATAAAAAATAAGAAAATAAAAAGGAAAAAGAAGAATGCGAAAATTATCGCGAGGTATGGATGAGAGCTAGACACAAGGGTTCATGAAATCCTAAAATAACAAGCATGTTGCCTCCTCGGCAACGGCGCCATAAAGCTTAACGTCCCCCGCTAGTGCGTGCTAGATGTGTGCAATAATACGATTGGGGGCGTGAGATTTAAATATTTGTAACCGCAAGCGCACGGTGTTGTAGTGTGGCTTGGGGGTCGAACTCAGGGAGGCATGGATGTGCTTGTGTTAAAGAGGATCAAATTCACCCTATGGGCGAGCTAGCCCGGATCGAATGATGGTTTGTCACGAAATGGAATGCGAGGTATAGACAATATAAAGGAAAACCCCGGGACTTTGGTTTCCACCCTATCGTGCGATTCTCACCGATACGGCCTACGGGTAGGATAGCCATCGGAATTAGGGTCTAATGGTGAGACGTTGCCTCTAAGAGTGGTACCAGCGTCCCATGGGCCCGATATTCCGATCGGTGCCCAGGATGATACGCCGGACTTCCCAGGTTCGATCAGTGGGCACTCCCATGTCCATTAACACTGATTGACTCTGGGAGCACTAAGCTCGCAACGATAACTCCCAACATCTCATCCTGCCGCTCCCGCGTGCAAGGATTCGGCGTCTATGCTAAGGGCGCGAGCTATGGCTAGGGAGTAACCGACAAGTTTATTCCCCCTTGGCCCAACGGTCAAAGGCGGTCTTTTTCCCACCGATGACAATAAAACACCCCACGTAACCGTTAGATTCCTAATCCCTATCGATTTCCTAGACCTATGGACGCATCGGGAAGAGCCCACGAAGGGGTTTCAGCCAAAATCCCAGATTTGGGAACTATTCACACATATTTAGTAAAAAGCGATCTAAACAGAAATCGATCGTAAAAATCATGATCAGACAATAGAAATGCAATGGTAGTAAAGCAATTAAGATAATACTAAAGTTTGACAAAGATCTGAAAACTTACAAAACTGGGAAATTACAGCCGTCACAAAATGAAGAAAACAGTAAAAAATAACCAACTCTCGTTTCTGGGAAACCTAGGGTTCTATATATATGAAAAGATATCACCCGACCGGTTGACAAGTCAACCGATCGGGTGATCAGCTTCAAACTTTGGCAGCGAGATGCGGGACTTCACCCGGTCAGGATGAACCGGCCGGTTGAAGCATGGATGTGACCGGTTGGATCTTGGTGCCGACGGGGTGAGGAGACCGGTTGGATCTTTGTGTCTTGGCTTTGGAGATTCAGCTACAGATGAACTGATTGGGTGAAAGTCACCCGATCGGTTGGCAATCAGCTTCGAATTCCAGAGAGCTTTGGGCTTTTGAACCGGCCTACGAACCGACTGGGCGACTTCTTGTGAGCTCCAAGTTGCGTCCAGGTGGTGCACGCGTGCATCACCCGATCGGTTGAAGATGACCAACCGATTGGGTGAGGGGCTGAAAGATGATATCATTGTCGTTTGACCCACTGGATCACGCGTGACTCCTCCCGTTGCTCCGGGGACTTGCGATATCGTCGTTTTATGTCCATGCCAGTAAACTCCTGCAAAATACGGAAAACACGGAAAAGTGAAAGAAAACAAGAAAACACGAGAAAACGAATATAAGACTGCGGTAAAATACGGAAAAACACGGAAGAAAATGTGTGCAAATATATGAAATATAAACGCACGTCAGGTTCCCGTGGTCGTCCTCCATAGAGCTCTTCATTGATTTCTTGAGGTCGAATTTGACCTTCTCTTGTCCCACATTGAGGGGGAGCTTTCCTCCCTTCATGTCTATGAGAACTCCAGCTGTGGCCAAGAAGGATAGGCCAAGAACGATCGGGATGCGCGCATCCTCGGGCATGTCCATTATGACGAAGTCACATGGCACTAATATCTTTCCTATTCGCACTGGCACATCCTCAATCACTCCAAGAGGGTACTTCACCGAGCGATCCGCAAACTGGAGCGACTTATTGGTTGGTTGGAGTTCTTCCAGCTTCAGCTTCTCACAAATCTCGATGGGCATCACACGGACGCTCGCTCCTAAGTCGCAGAGCGTGCTCTTGATCTCAAAATTTCCAATTGTGCACGAGATGGAGAAACTCCCTAGGTCCTCCAGCTTCTTTACCACCCTTCTCTAAATGATGGCGTTGCACTCCGTAGAGAGTACAACTTTCTCCCACCTACCACCCTTCGTAATTATTCCTTCAGAAACTTGGCGTAGGTCGGGATCTATGATATTGCCTCGAGGAAGGGAATAGATATGTTCAGCTGCTTGAGGAGCTCGAAAAACTTTCTGTACTTCTCGTCCAACTTGGCCTTCGCAAATCTTGACAGGAAAGGAACTCTCAACACGTAAGTCCTGGGAGGCTCTTCAGATGGCTTCCCTTTCTCCTTCTAAGTTGGTATTTCTCTTGACAGCTCAGATGATGGAGGTTCTACCTCACTTTCAAAATTCTTCTCATCTTCAGACTCAGGCTCTACTTGAGCATCTCTTCCATTTCTAGCTTCTTTCTCTATAATAGGCATGTCAGGGCCCTCAAATTGCTTCCCGCTTCTCAATCTGATCGTGTTCACATGCCCTCGGAGGTTCGCTTTAGTTTGCCCCGACAACTTTCCTTGAGCTTTCGACAACTAGGAGATTTGTTGTGCCAGTTGTGCCATCATGGTCCCCATTGACATTTACCCCGACACTAGCTGTTGCGTGGTAGATGCAAGCTGCTGTGTTGTCGTCATGAGCTGCTGAATTGAGTTCTGAAAGTAGTCATTCATCTGTCCTTGAGTCCGAATGTGACTCTCAATCAACATCTCCAAGCTAGACTTCTTAGCAAGGGGCATGTTCATAGGAGGCCTCTAGTTGAAATTCTGGAATTGTGCTTGAGGAGGTGGATCCTGAAAATCCTGGGGTTGCTGAGGGTACGGTGGGGGGGCTTGCAAACCCGGGGTCCGGTAGGAGAAATTAGGGTGATTCTTCCACCCTTGATTGAATGTAGAGGAGTATGGGTTGTTTGATGGACTCGGGTTGTTCCCATACAAAGCGTTGGCTTGCTCGATGCTCATGTCGAGAGGTGCTACCAAAGATGTGGAATATTCATTACCTTGGTGTCCCTGCACACCGCATTCCTCACAAATCACCGCGGTGGGCGGTTAGTAGCACCGAGCCCAAATAAAGAAAGTTTCTTTGATAGAGCATCAAATTTGACCGAAAGTAGGGATACCTCACCAACGCCATACTTACCTCCCCTTCTGGAGGTGCTCCTCTCGTTGCTCCAAGAGTCGTTGTTGGCGGCCATGTCCTCCAACTTCTTTGCTTCATCTGGAGTCTTACTCATGATCGCACCATTAGCCATCGCGTCAATCGAAATTCTCACTTCTCGTGTCAATCCATTGTAAAAGGTTGGAGGAGTAGCCAATCGGGCACACCATGGTGGGGACAATTGCGTTGGAGGTTCTCGAATTGCTCCCAAGCCTCGTATAGCGATTCCCGGTCTAGCTGACTGAAATTGGTGATCTAATTGCGCATCTTCGTTGTTTTTCCTGGAGGAAAATATTTATTTAGAAAGCAATGGATATACTATCCCACGTTGTGAAGGTGTTAGGACTATGGCTTCTCAGTCAATCATTTACCTTCTCCCTAAGAGAAAAGAAGAATAGTCTTAGCCAAATGGCGTCGTTTGTGACACCATTCATTTTCAAGGTGTCCATCTTCTCCAGAAAATTGTTGAGATGGTCGTTTAGGTTTTTCCATAGGAGATCTCTCGAATTGATCTCGTTGCATAAAGTCGATGAGAGACGGCTTCAACTCGAAGTTATTGGACTCTAACAGCGGATTTCGGATGCTAGAAGTAGACCCATTGAAGGGCATAGAGAATTCCAAAAGTGATTTGGAAGCCGGCGGTGGAGGCGGTGGAGGACCATTTTCTGGATTTTTGATATCCGACATTGATTCGAGGGCTAATCTCCTTCTTCTCTCGGCGTTAAGCCTTCTTGCAGTGGCTTCAATCTCAGGATCTAGCAGACGTAGGTTTGCTATTCCTAAACCAAAGAAAAACGTTAAGAGCACCAAGAATCAATAACAAAGATAAATATGAACGAAAATAAAAAGAAAAACGCAGTCTATCACCAAAGACTAAAATCGATATCAAACGTGCTCCCTGGCAACGGTGCAAAAAAGCTTGTCTGCTTATGCAGATGCTGATAAAATTTATACCGCAGCGCACGGTGGCGTGTGTAGCGCTACGGATCAAACACATGAGGCGTTCATTGAGTATCGATTTTTGGGTCCTTGCTCGAAAGCTATGCAATAGGATTGGTGATCTAGGCGAGAGTAAAAGAGTGTGAAATCAAGGGGGAAAAGCTGCAGGGCTCATAGTATCCCCACCAGTGGATTGGGGCTAGGATTGGATTAGTGGGAGATCAATCATTGGGTTCATTGAGACTCAGGAGAGATCGTCTAACCTAAGGGAGTTTGCCTCCCCCCCCACTCTCGTGGTGCATGATAGGTTATTCGCTTATGTTAACTCCTACCCCCGCTCTTGCGATGCAATAATAGGCCTATCACAACCTATACCGATGTTAACTCTCGTTGATACATCGGTATACGTCAGGTGCATTACGCTCGACGAATGTCCTCAATCTTCCTTCCGACCATAGTGGCGTTCGAGGATTGGACCTATATTATGAGGGCTTTAATCGGTGCCCGACTCTCACCGATCACACCGATAGTATGGATCCTCATAGGGATCAAAACCTCGGATTGGTCCCGACTCTCATCGGCGGCCAATCCGATCACCCCGAAGGGAAGGGGTCGAATCTACGAAGATAATTGGCATCCCAATATACCCCAACTCCTCAATTAGCCCAGCAATCAATCAAAAATACATCCAACCCATGACCCCAATCCAAGGGGGTTCAACCCATTGTCCTAGAAGAAAACTACTCACTACCCATTGCACTAAACATGATTTCTAGCATTGGGTAAGCAATAAAAGCCATCGATTCATAGAGATAAGCACAAGAGATAGCACATAAAATAACAATAGCAAAATAGAAAACTTATATTAAGAAAAGTTAATCTAATACAAAAGTAACTAACTATTGCAATGAAAAGAACTGAAAATAAGAGCAATGAAAATCCTTACAAAACCCTTGAGAACCCAGAAAACCAGCTGAAGAAGAGATGTGTTCGCTCAATGAGGAAGAAGGGTATATATACAATCAGACAAATGAGCAAAAACCCCACAAATGCTCCCAAATCGGTGTCCAGGCACTTCAGAGATCCAGATAGACGCGACCACATCGAAAACGACGCGGTCGCATCGTTCGCTTATGTGAATTGGGGTTGCGAGGTTGCAGGGTTACAGCGACGCGGTCACATCGCTAATGACGCAACGTCAAATGAAGCTTCGCACATGCGTCAGCATCTAAATGGTCGCGTCGAGTGACCATTTCATATTTGGCTCTTTTGAAGTACGCGGATACGTCATCTGTTGTCGTGCGGGCCACGTCAATTGTATACCTTCGAATTACTCTTCAGTGACGCAGTCGTTTGGACATCCTTCACGCGGCGGCATGGAATTGGGTACTGGGGCTTGATGACATGGCCGTATGGAGATAGTCTGTGCGGTCGCGTGGAATTGTGCTCTGCTTCATATGTTGTGATACATGTGGCTGCGTCGAATTCGACGCGGCCGTGTGGATCACAGTTCTTCGCAATCTCCCCATTTTTGCATCATTTGATCTCCCGGCTTCGCTTCTTTTGCCCCCTTACGCAGAATTCACGCGATGTGATCCCTATTCATCATGTATTTCCTGCAAAGCATAAGAGAACCATAAAAGCGAAAGAGGGAACAAAAATGGGGGAAACGAGGGAAAAGGTGAAATAAATAACGGAAAACGTGCATGAAAAAGAGGGAATATATATATACAATAAACACTCATCAGACTGCAAGGATGCGAATTATAATTATGTGAAACCATCGATTACATCTAGTCAATTACGTTTAAAATCTTCTTCAAGATTAGACTTAACCCTCCTTGCTTTTGGAATTTGGAAACCAGGGATTCCATGTTATAGTTGTTGGGTCAACTCAAGCTGTAACATGGATATCTCTTGGGAACCATTTCCATTCAACATGTGATGTATTCCGACTTAATCCAAACCATCGCATCGTGAACATAACCGAGTGCCAGTGTAAGTTAGGGTTGGAGAATAAAGCAAGGCTCTGACTAGACTGGTCTTTATGATTTGTTGAGCCAACTCAAGGTCATAAGTGACTAAGGGTAAAAACCGATAAGGGAATCACATACGATATGATTGATGAAGGGTCATCTACTGATTGTAGAGTTAAGCAACTTGTTGAGTCAACTCAAGGTTGTGAGACTCAGGGTGGTTGAATCCCTTTCCCACTAAATATTATTATTCGTTCATCTATATGGCTTAAGCTGATCGTGAAAATAGTGGGAGGGTATAGTTGAATAAAATCCAATTTAACTATATTTAAAAATCATGAACATATGCTAAACTAAAGTAGTTTTATGTTATACAGGATAGAATCCACGTCATAATATCCTAAAAGAATAAGTTAACTGGTCAAAATGGTACGGAATATCAACTCAAAATCAAATTTGATAGTCTAAACCAGGTTCTCACTGATCTTAAAGTGTCCTTCTTAGCACATGCTTAAGAACAATGATTTCATTGAGCTCTGGGTCCAACAAAATAAATTCACGCTACCTGTCACTCACCTCTATAAGGTGCAGCTTAAACATACTGATGTTCAATGCAAGTTTCTCCATACAATTTGTTGAGTCAACTCAAGGTTGTATGGAAAATGGTTTCGATGTGCAAAGTTCGAAACTTCGATCAAATTGTTTGACTCAAAGATGAGTGTATAAGCGGCGCAAGACCATGTATCCAAATCAGATCTTGAGTCAAGCAACTTATTGAGTCAACTCAAGGTTGTGAAGCTCAAGTGTTTGGATGCATGAGGTGATTGCACAACTAATATTTATGTTGGGATGTGTAATGTCTAAATGTGATTTAGAAAAGAAGAATGCATTCAAGAAAGTCGGTTGAGAAAGAAAGTTTTGATTATCATAAGAAAAGGCAAAAGTAGGAGGAACTGAAAATGTGATATATTTGATGTCACAGTTTCAGAATAATTGTTATACAAAAGAAGAACACATTTTGGCGAATGTCGTCACTTTGCTTCTGAAGCAATGTTTTGGTGTGAGTAATTTGTATAACGATATCGTATTAAATGTTAATACATGACTGCATAAGTTATAGAAAACTAATCTGTGGATAAATAGAATAGGCCGTATCGAAGAGAACAGACTAGATAAGTCACATAAAGAGAGTGCACTTGACCTCTCGTATTATGAGTCGAAAAGACACTTGTAAGTCTTATCTCAAAGGTATGATGGCCATACCTTCTTCTGTAAGTCAGTGGGAGAACGAGTTGGAGACCTCATGGTCTCGTACATACGGATGTATCCGGACCCAAGTCTAAATTAGTCCAGATGTGACATTATTATTTTATTACGACACATGTTCTTGATGAAGCACAAGTTTGATAAAATAGAAAACACAATGATAGAAGTATTTAAGCTACTTCAATCAGATCGAAGAGAAGAATACTTAGCTATGTAATTCGTATGTAATTAAAAGAAAATGAGATTTTCTCTCGGGTCAAATCTCGTAACAATTAGTGTGTTGGAGAGCATGAATCGCATTATGTTAGACTTAATGTGATACATGTCAAGGGACTCTGAGTTACAATCTTCCTTTTGGGTTAAGCCCCAAATAATAGTGCCTAGGTTCTTGATAAAATTCTGTCAAGATATTATTAATATGATATTCCTCAAATCAATCGTTAGGAAGCTAAAGCATTACTCGAGCCTCATAAGACAAAGTAGTCGAGTAAAACATTATAGTTGATGATGGCCTAGACAACTTCCAAAATGCCATTCAGAGTAGTGACTCTAAGAAATGGCTTGATGCAATTCGGAAAGGGTTCTTGCATGTAAATAAGGTATAGATCTTAGAAAACGTGACCAAGGAAGGTGTTCACTTTTGGCTGCAAGTGTATCTTCAAGACAGAAGATTAGTACAGATGGATAATAGTGAAGTACAAGTTATGTTGGTTGAGAATAGTTATCATCAGAACTCCTATAAATGGATTGTGATCAAACTTTCTCGTCAACAGATGTGTACAGACCTATACAGATCAAACTCGATGTAAATGCTCATGATGACCATGAAAACTGGAGTATTCATGTATAGTCTGTTTTCTAAATATGATTTAGAAGAACAAACTTATATGAATCAGCCAGAGAGCTTTCAAGGTCAGTGGGTGCGAATAAAAGGCATGTGAGGCATCAAGGAGCCGAAACATATGTTTTGATAAAGTGGTCAAAGAGTTTGACATTTTATCAGAAACGATTATGAACTATGCGGATGACCAGTGACTATTTTAAAGAATTCTCGTAAGGTAGAAAAGGATCTTGTTTTGAGTCTCAAGTGAGGACGTTGAGCTGGATGAGATCCAGGCAAGTTAAATATTATGGATTTCAAAAGACCAAGGTAATTATTTGAATGAGATTCAAATGTGTGGTCTAACATGAACATAGAAATTCCTTATGTCTATACTATAGACAGTTTAGCAGATTCACTCACGAAGGCTCTACCATATAAAGTCTAGAGAGAATAATGTGTAAATGTGGTATGAGATAACGGGATAAATGGGCCTGAGTGCAAGTGTGAGATGTTGGGAGATGGGTATGCCCTTGAGGCAATTTATCTTTGTGTATGTGTACACACATCTTGTTTGAAATAACAGTAAGCAGTTTGGTAAGAATTTACCTAAGCTAATAATAATGTAATCAATAATTAGAACTTAGGTAAAGTCCTGAGACTTGATTCAAGGTCAAACAAGTATCGAGATGAGTATCTCGATCATGGAGAATTGTTTGACCGTTAGTAGCATAAGTCTGAAATTGTTTGTGGTCATAGATTTTTCGATAAAAGTATATCTAAATATCGGATAGACCATTGTGTCTTTGTCTTCACCCTGGAGTGGTGACGATGATCTCATGGTCGTTCGACTTGGCGAAGTCGGAGATGAGACACATGTACGCATTGGAGAATGAGTTCACTGAACGACCCAACGAGAGTTATCACATGGTTAACATATCTAATCTGTCAGTGATAACTCTTAGTGATGATAGGCTTGTTGGTCTATAGACTTGAGGTCATTGTAAGAACATGTACATGAAAGGTGTCACTTAGATCACTGATCTAGCTTCGAGGTAAGGCTTGTCGAAAGGTCTTTGGTTGGGTGACACTTGAAGCGTGCGAGGAGAGTACTGACCAAGAGAGGATTCGTCTCTCCTGTTTATGGGGAGTTAGTGTCGCATGTGTTGGTTCGGTCTTTAGTGAAAAACTTTAGCCAAGGTATGTTGGAAGATGTCCAACATTATTTGACTAACGATCGATGGAGACTAACCAAGTGCAAGCTATTAGGGTTGACAGTTTGACCATATCCTAGGCTTGACTAAGCGACATAGTTTTGACGTAGGGACTAAAACAGCAGTATTCATCACAGACACAATCATAGTGGTCCAGACAATACTCATGTCGATGAGTTAAACAAATAATTATGATACCAAAACAGGGACGGCACTTGCTGCTCGTGGTCATTGTCGTCTGGGGTTTCGAGCCCCATCTGTAGTAGGGTCAGGCTGTAGGGTCTCACACAGAGTGAGACCTTCGTCAAGTAATAGGAAGTCATTATGAGAGATAATACATATGATGTATGGGAATTAATTAAGTCGTGAAGAGTTTGCGATATAAGTCTAAAATATTTAAGAAGTGGATTAATGCATTTGATGCCAGAGACATTAAACTGCAAAGAGCTTGCAGATAGCTTCTGGATTCAGGATAAATGATCCTGAGTGCAAGTTGTTGTGATATGATTCCCCGGATTTGGTTTTGGATGATGAGCAAACATAAATATTGTATACTAACTTATTTGTGAGCGCAGTTATGGAGATCGTCGCCAAAATACCACGTACATCAAAAGCGACGTCTCAAGACTTCTCAATACGCGTGATCGTGTGCCTGGAGCTTCGTTGAAGCTCAAGGAGAAATATTGAAGTCAAGAGGAATGAAGATTGAAGCTTTGAAGACGGCTCGTAAGGTTTATTTTATAGTCTTCTAGCTTCATAGATTAGAATGTTAAGCCTTGAGTAGGACTTACTTTATAATCTTCATTTCGCTCATATCTTAGAGCTAGGATTATCATAGAAGCCATTAGAAACATTCCCGAAGCCTATCGCTTCTTCCCTCGGCTTCTTGTGCATGTTAGTTGGTTCAAGAAGAGTCACCAACCGACTAGATGACGATCTAGTCGGTCGGCAACTCTACTTGAACCGACTAGTTTGCCTTCTCTAATTCAGCTCTTTCTATGACTACAGTTAGTCGGTCAAAGAAGAGTAACCGACCGACTAGATGACGATCTAGTCGGTCAGTAATCCTTCTTAGACCGACTAGTTGTGTACAGTCATTTTCAGCCTGAGCTACTGTTTCGAGTTAGTCGGTCAAAGAACGTTTACCGACCGACTAGTTGAAACTAGTCGGTCAGTATTTGTTCTTAAACCGACTAAGTCATCTTGAAGTCAACCTATTCTATTTCGACGTTAGTCGGTCAAAGATCATTCACCGACCGACTAGTTGTGAAACTAGTCGGTCGGCAAGTCTTCTTAGACCGACTAGTTGTCATCTCCTGTACTTCGACCTTTTGGCTGTTCAACCGTTAGTCGGTCTACGTTGTATCACCGACCGACTAGTTGATGAACTAGTCGGTCAGTGATCCTTCTTTGACCGACTAGTCTGGTTCAGAATAGAGCCGTTGGGATCTTTTTGAACTCGTTTTTCCTTGCCCCTTTAAATAGAATCCTGATTCATTTCTTGAAGGGGTTAAGCAATATATTAGAGATATTTTCAGATCAAAAGAGAAGAGCAATCAACTCTATTTCCAAGCTCTCTCTTCTCACAAGAATCTCTCCCTCAAGTTCTTGAGCCCTAAATCCTCAAGAGAGATTCTCTCCATTGTGAGCTTCTCAATCCAAGAGCTTGATTCTAGTCACCATACTCCACCCTAGGCTTCCATTGCTGGTCATCTTCTTGAAGCTAGGGTTTGGTGGCATCATCTTCCTCAAAATCCCTCCTTGCCCTAATTTGGTAAGATTTACTCAAGGCATAGGATTTTGTAGGTAAGTGTTTATTTCATTTCATATTTGAATTGTAAGTTTCACTCTCGGTTGTGAGAGTGTGGTTGTGATCCCGGGTTGTGGGAGTCACAAATTACTTTGTGTATGATTTGACTTGTGAAGGTTTTTCACAAGTACTTCATAGTGGAAATCTTGAGTTAGGGTTGCTAACTCAAGTATCCGGAGGGGATCCGGGTGGTTGGGACGTAGGATCACCGGGAACAAGTCGGGGAGACTTGGGTGGATCTGAACCCAGTAATATTGTTTGTTTGCGTATGTTTTAATTCTTGTTGATAATTGTTTAATTCCGCATTGTCGTTTGTTTCTTACACAATTATTAGGAATAACTATCTTGATTATTTTAAGTACTATTCACCCCCCCTCTAGTACGTGTGCAGTAGCTACCACAGGGCACTACAATTGGTATCAGAGCCAAGGTTAAAGCTACAAGTTCAAAGCTATGACGAACAACGACTACAACGTCTTCAAGAACCGCGATGGAGCTTCTTCAGTTATGGAAGGACTATCCTCAGTCAGGCCTCCACACTTCAACGGTACCAACTACAGGTACTGGAAATGCCGGATGCAAATTTTCCTCCGGAGCGCTTCACTATGGAGAGCCACCATGACGGAGTATGTCGAGCCTTCCGAAGAAGATTTCGCGAAGTGGACCCCCGCGGAGGTCGCCGCGGAAGTAGCCAATGCCAAGGCAATGAATGCCTTCAATTATGCGTTGGAGCCCGAGGACTTCAACAAGATATGCACATGTAAGAGTGCATATCAAATATGGAACCAACTCCTCATATTGCACGAAGGATCGAGTACGGTAAAAGATTCTAAACTCGTCGTTGCTAATAAAGAATTTGAGTTGTTTCATATGGAGCAGGGAGAAACCATGAAGGATTATTACGCTCGCTTCGTGGATATATCAAACGACTTGGAAGCTCTTGGGAAGACCTACACCCAAAAGGAGAAAGTCTCGAAGATAATCGATGGACTTCCTTCTTGTTGGGAGAAGCGTACCTTCGCCATCGAGGAAGGTAATGACATGAATAAATATATCGTCGTACAACTAATGGGTACCTTGTTGTCTTATGAGGTACGCAAGGATAGTAAGATCCGGATGAGGGAAAAGATGAAGTCGTACTTGAAGCAAGACGAGCCAAAGAAAACGGCAATTGCATTCAAGGCCGCTCCATCTACCGATAATGAAGATTCAGAAGAAGAAGCGGACGAAGAAATGGACATGGAAGCATTGGCCAATATGGCAAAGAAATTCATCCGATTCTTCCGACAAGGTAAGTTGAATCGAAAATCTAAATTTATTTCGACTAATGTTTCTACTCCCGTGTGTTACAAATGCAACAAGCCAGGACATATCAAGCCGGATTGTCCTCTCTACAAACACAAGGGAAAATGGAAGGGATCCAAGCACGACAAGTCAAGAAAGCACGACAAGTCAAGAAAACACAAGAAAGGGCTTGTCGGCACTTTCACCGACTCCGACTCCTCAAGTGGAGAATCGGACGATGAAAGAGTGGAGATTGCACACACGTGCTTTATGGGAAAAGAGGATTGTGATGAAGAGACTTCCTCTGATGAAAGCGAGGATGGAAGCGAGGATGAAGGCAAAGAGGTAACCAATGATGAACTTAGAATAGCCAATGAACAACTATGGAATAAGTTTTCTAATATGGCTACTAAGTTTATGAAGACTAAAAATGAATTAGATAGTCTTAAAAACTCGCCTAAGCCTTTCATCGTCAACAACGACACCGTTGTTGATGGGTTGAGAAATGAGATTGAAATCGATTTCATGAATAAAATACGCACAAGTGCCCTCTCGGGTCACGATACATCCTCTCGGATCGCTTCACGAATAAATCCGCAAAGATCATATTCGATTCAAGCATGCCCACGTTTCTGTATAACATACCCAAATAACATATATGTAGAAATCAATGAAATACGCAATATAATGTGAATATAGGGCGAAAAGATATCGAAATCAATGATTACAACACCCTAACTCCATCACAACCAACACAAATAGGTACTAGCCATGCATGGGGAGAAAATAAACCATATTCATTGACAAATACATGCTCAAAGTCTCAAAATACGCGCTAAATACGCAAAATACAAGAGTAAAGTTAGGAATTATATCACCAAAACTCTCCAATTAGCCACAAATCTCCTTCAGATGATAGCTCTGGCCTCTGTCTCCAGGGCCTCCAAATTTCACGCCAAAATACGGCTTACGCAAGAATACGGCCAAAACCCCCTAGAATACGCTTATATAGGAAGATTGCGGGTTTTAGAGGAGTTAGCGGGTCCAAACCCGCTCCAACCCACTGGCCGCCTCAACTCCTGACCATTCGATCGGAGGCGGGATTGATTCTCGCTGCGCCACATGTCCAATAAATCCCAGATCGGACTCAGATCCGCATCCACTTCTTCTCGCATCCGAGTCCAAGTCGGGCTCGTCAGCAGCCGCTCGATCGTGGTGGGGAATGGTCAGATCGCTGTCGCGTGTCCTAGGCTGAACGAATTCAAATCCAAGTGCTTTCGACCTCATCCGTTGGATGCATGATGTGTGGCTGAGATTGGGCCGCGTCACCGCTCGACTGAGCAGTCGGATTAGGCGGGAAAGTTGCGGGTGAGTGCCGCGTGTCCAGGTATTAGAGGAGCGGGATATGTACGGCGACGTATTTTTGGTATTTTAGGCCGTATTTTCGTATTTTTGTATTTTCTTCATTTAAAATGGTATTCTACATTCAAAAATTCATAGTAATTAGCACAGATCTCAGAAAAATTCAAATAAATAGTCGTTGGAATCGCGAGATCTTCATATGAAAAATACTAAAAGTGCAGAAATACTCAGTATATTGCTATTTTGTGCTTATATCAAGTGATTGCTCTAGTAAATAACGATATTCAAAATACGATTGTATAAGAGACCAAATGCAAACCATTTAAGCACAAAATAGGTCTAAATGAGATGTTAAATATGCAATATTTACCCCAAGTCAGTGATGATGACAGCCTCTATTCCTTCCTGTGTCAGTATCAGGCAACATTTCGATGCCCACTTCATTAATTGAATCAATTTATTGTCTGTTGTTAGCATGTTCCTGGATTGGATCTAGCATCCCATGAACGAGTCCTTCTTGATATGGCTGGCTTTTGTCGTAACATCCGCCACCATGCTCGGCCTCCTCATGCTGGATTCCTGAACAAAGCGTATTTGACGAAACAATTGAGGAATCATTGGATGGAGATCGACAATCAAGTCCTTAATTCTCTCTTTACCCTCATGAGCCTCTACCAGCACCCGAATCTCTTCCACCACTTACTCCTTCTCTGTAGATGGAGATTAGGGGACATCATGTGACTGAAAAAGACTTACTGCAAGAATGGAGTGTACCAGCCTCACGAGTGGGCTCACATGATGCTCGTCGTCCTTCTGGGGGCGGAGGCAAAGGGGGGCCTAAGGGGACATATTTGGGTTTTATGCCCCCATCAGGCCCCACATTGCCTCCACCCCTGATTGACATGTCACATAACGTTTAACGGATCACTTATCCTCAAATTCTTCTTCCACATTGTTTTCTTCCATCTAAATTTAATTACTTCAAACTCCTTCATTTTATTCTCCTAATCCTAACAATTTGATAATATATAAAATATTACATTTTTTCCAAACAAACATTATGGTTAAACATGTATTGTTATTTAACTATTTATCTTATCCAGCTGCATAACCCATTAATATAATATTTAAATTAATACATAATTAACTATGTAGATTTTTTATAAAAATATTTATATAATAGGTTACTCTAAGGTTTAAAAACAAAAGAATGTTAGAGATCAAAACTACCATAGCCATAGCCATAGTCCCATTATATTATATCATCATGTAGGAAGAGGGGAGACCAATAGTCTCAAGGATATGAAAGGTCAACCCCACTACCATGTAGCGGGGTGTAATGGTGGATAAATAAGGGGGAAGACCATAAGTCTCTCCCACTCATAACACTCCCCCTTATCCATCCATTACCTTTGACCTAGCATATGAATACTTCAGGATTCGTGATGCTAATTGGGGTGGATACTTCTGGATCCAGAGTAAATGTGTTTGCCTCATTAAAATCTTAGCTGTGGAAAATACAGTGGGAAAAACCAGCAATCTTAAGGAAATAGAGTACAACCCACAGGTTACTCCACCTGATCCGTACAAGCTTAAGGCTTGTAGGTCTCTTAGCTGTCGCATGCCTATACAAGATTTCTAAAAGTACATCTAGGCAATGCCTTAGTAAACAGATCAGCTAAATTATTGCAAGACTAAATCTGTCATACTTCAATCTGCTTCTGCTCTTGTAACTCGTGCGTCCAGAAGAACTTGGAAGAGATGTGCTTCATCCTGTCATCCCTGATGTAACCAGCTTGTAGTTGAGCTATACAAGCTGCATTATCTTTGATCAAGGTCGTCTGTCTTCAGGCCGATCGTCACTAGAATGTGATGAATGACTGAACGAAGTCAGACACATTCTCTGCTAGCTTTATGGATCGCCAGGAGCTCTAAGTGGTTGGATGAGACTGATGTGGTGGTATGCTTCACGGATTTTCAGGCGACGGTCGTACCACTGAAATTGAACTCAAAACCAGTCTGTGATTTCTCGGTGTGTGGATAAGACTGTAACCTGCATCTGTATAACAAATCAAAGTAGAAGATCTACCTTTCGGGAACTATAATCCTAGGTCACTGACCCTTGGAGCTAGCGCAGAAGATGATTTACTCCGTTTCAGTGGCAGTGCAGGCGCTGAAACTGTATCTGGCTAATAGGAAGACTGCGAACGCTATGTCGGGACGCGTGCAGTTTGCCAGTTATAGTAGTGCTCCAATGGCACTAAGGTAATGTACTTCAGGACCTAATGTTTCCTCCCGCTCTTCCAGCAGTCGAAAGGGGTCTTTATGTACATCCAAAGATCTAATGACCATTTGTGTGCTTAGAGGATGGTACTTATCCATATGAAAATTTTTAAGTATTTTCTTGGTGTAACAGGATTCCTCCGCTTAGGTTTTCTATCTGTAAGCCAAGACTATATTTAGTCTTGCCTAGGTCTTTCATTTCAAACGTTAGTTTGAGGCTTGCAGATATATCATCAATCTCTGCAGGAGATTAGATGAGGTTTAAGTCGTCTACTTAAATGGATATTATTATGAATCCTATTCCCGTGGTTAAAAATTCACATGCAAACTTCATTATTGGTGAAACCTTGTTGAACAAGAAATTCACTCAGTCTGTTATACCAATTTTTTTACAGACTGTTTAAGATCATATAATGATCTTAGAAGCTTAACAGAATAGACGTCCCGATGTCTATCTTTTATTTCTTTCGGTATTTTGAAACCATCTGGAAGTTTCATATATATATCTTTATCTATATTGCCATATAGATATGCAGTCACAACGTCCATGAGTTGTAATTCTAGGCCTTCCATTGATGTTAAGCTTATTTATCAATCAGAATGTGATCGTATCCATAACCGGGGAATATGTACCATCATAATCTATCCCCGATAATCAGGAAAATCCCTGAGCTACAAGCTGTGCTTTGTAGCGTACGATCTGATTATTCTCGTTTATTTTCCTTATGAATACCCACTTGTATCCCACATGTTTTACACCTCTTGGTGTCTGGACTACTGATCTAAAGACTTTGTGTTTCAAGAGTGAGTCCAGCTCTACTCCTATTGCTTCGTTCCAATTTGGCCAATAATCTCTGTGTTTGTATTCAGCTAGAGATAGTGGATCGATATCATCGTCGCCTTTAGCGACCTGAATAGCAATATCGAACGCGAAGTCATCGTCGATGATAGTGCTTTTTCTGTCCAGCACCTCCTCAGTACGTACGAATTTTTATTATATTTCTCCTGTATTGTCCTCTTTGAGGGACTAAAGGAGGGGGAGAGGTTACTGGTCTGAGCTCAGCATCCTGTTGTTGGATATTCTTTATTTCTCCAGGTATATTCCTCTTACGAGGGAATTTATGCTTGGAGCCATGCGATCGTCCTAATTTTATTTGAGGTACGGCCGATTTTGCTGCCGGTGGATTACACCCATCTTTGGGGATGTCAATCCTAGCTGGCATATTAGTAGTAAGGACGTGTGATCTGATAATCTTCTTGTTACCAGTAAATTTGTCCGGTAGTAAAAGTATTCTGAATGTGAAGGATCTTTAGGATCTCATCTTCACAGAGATTAGTACGCGGATCATATTGAGACAAAGACTTAGTGTCCTAAGAAATGGTCTCAGAAGCTTTAGGCTTTTGTTTTGTGAGCCTAGTCTGGAAAATAATTTTATGAAGATGCATCTATCAGTATCATAAAGTACCGAAATGGAGAACTTGATGGGTGAATTGGCCCATAAATGTCTCCTTGCATTTTCTCCAAGAAGCTAGAAGATTCAAAACCCCACTTTCAGGTGGGACGGTCTCCTGATTAGTTTTACCTTTATAACAGGTGGGACAAAGAAAATCACCCTTTTGAAGGATCTTCATGTTCCTCAAATTATGTCCATGTGAGTGGGTTATGATGCGGTACATCATTACCGATACTAGGTGACCTAGTCTATAATTGCCAGAGACTGAATTCTGGTGATGTAAAACACTGCTGGTACTCTATCAGATTAGCTTCTGTATGTTTGATAAAGGCTCGACCGGAGTCCTTTAAAACGTTCTAGGATGGTTTCAGGACCATCCTTATGACGAATAACATACAATTATTAAACACTTTTGAAATCATCAGTTTCCAAGTAATATCCGTTTAAACGGATGTCCTTGAAACTTAATAGATTTTTGTTTGATTATGGAGAAAATAAAACATCTTTTATTATAATTTGTGTTTGTTTTTGGGAGCAATAAAATTGCTTCACCTGATCCTCTTATTATATTACTTAGTCCCGAAATTATAATGACAGGACCATAATAATTAAGATGTTATAGCATCTATCAAGAATGATCTTGTGCGCAGAGGCACTATCCATTAGACAGTCACAATTCATCTCTATCTATAGAATGTAAAAAGTTTTATTGAAAAGTAAAACTACATTCGATTCATAATCAAGATAAAGAAGGACATAATTGAAGATACATTTAAAAAATTAATGATTAAGGCTGAAAAGATGACTAAATTTGCTTTAGTCAAGGACGTCGTATTTCTCGAAATCCTTGGTGTTGAACAGAGTTGGAGGCTGTATGTCCACCAGATTTGTTTTTGCGGAAGGCTTCAGGCTTGCCATATACAAATCTTAGAGGTGGCGTGGAGTACGACAGACCCTGGACCAATGTCTAGTCATGTTATATCTGTGGCATTTGTCTTCCAGCTTTTCTTGGGAGCAGACGTCTGGTCAGAGGTATTCCTCTTCCACGTATTCTTTTTCTTCCCCTCATTATTGTTGTTCTAGGGAGGAGCTCTGGTCTGCTTCTTCGCATCATTCCCTTTGTTGAATCTTCCTCTGTGCTTGTTCTTCATCTTCTGGAAAGAAGCTGTGTGAGCTTCAGGAGAGGAGCAGAGCCAGCAGGGCGTAGATTATGAGTGGCCAATAGTAAGTCTCTGTTCTGCTCTGCCATGAGAAGGCAGGAGTATAGGTCAGAGTACTTAGTGAAGTTACGTTCACGATACTGTTGTATGAGGATTGCATCCTTCTCATGGAAGGATGTGTAAGTCTTTTCCAACATGCGTTCTTCCGTCACTTGTTCATCATACAACTTCAGGCATGAGGTGATATTGTGAAGTGCTGAGTTATACTCAGCAACAAACTTGAAGTCCTGTAGATGGATATTTTCCCACTCATAACATGCACGTGGGAGGATCACATCTTTCTGATGCTTATAACTGTCCTCCAGTGCAGTCCACAATTCTAGAGGGTCTTCTACAGTGAGATACTCGGCCTTCAGGGTCCGATCAATATGCCGCATGATGTAGATTATGGCTTTCGCCTTATTACATCAGAGACTTTTGGTGTAGAAGCTGCCTCAGCAGTACCTGTTGTCGTGGCCACAGGAGTAGAGATTGTGGCCATTAGGCCCTGTGCGTGCAAGTGGAACTTTAGGTCCACATGCCAGCTCGGATAATTTTTTCCAGCCGCATCGAGAACTTCAAAGTCGACGTTCGCTATTTTTGCCATTTTATCTATGCATTTAAAATGACATTAATTAATAAAACATATATTAAAAATTCATGTAAAGTTAATAAATTAGTTGCGTGGATCGACCAGTCACCATATAATAAAGTCCAAAGTCCAAAATTATACAATCCAGGAAGTACAAAAGACTAAAATGAAAAAGTACTACTTGGAAACCCATTAGGGTCCCTAAAACTTTACAATTTGTCCTCCGTCTTCAAGGAAAGAAACTCCGGTCTTTGGATTTATACAAATATATCATCACTACAATTTCTCTCAAAAAAGAAAAGAAAATACGAGGAATATAAAATGGTGACAAAATGGCCGATCCAAAACCACAACGTAATTTATTAAACATCCACGCAATTTTATAAATTATGCAACAAACACAGGCATAAATAATTGCACAACATCATAGGCATATCAAATTTCATTTAATCAACATCGCACGCAATATATTGGAGAAATATAAAATATCTAATAATTACTTGGGCCATGTGGAGACATATCATGCATAGCCGGTTCACATCACATTTTTGGAAGAGCCTTCAGAAGAATCTTGGCACTCATCTCAAGTTTAGCACTGCCTATCATCCACAGACAGATGGGTAGTCAGAGCGCACCATTCAGATCCTTGAGGACATGTTGCGAGCATGCATGTTGGATTTCAAGGGGTCGTGGGAAGATCACCTACACCTCGTGGAATTCGCATATAATAATAGTCATCAGGCGAGTATCGGGATGGCCCCATTTGCGGCGTTATATAGAAGGAAGTGTCGGTCCCCTTGAGTTGGAACGACATTGGAGATAGAGAATTGATGGGACCCGAGATGATAGTAAAGGTAGTTGATGTGGTATGAACGATTAGAGAGAGACTGCAGTTGGCTCAAGACAGATATAAGCATTGGGCATATTCGAGATGAAGACATTTGGAGTTTCAGCCAAGAGACAAGGTATTTTTGAAGATTTCGTCGAATCGTGGTCTGATTCGCTTCGGCAGACGAGGAAATCTTAGCCCTCGCTACATTGGACAGTTTGATGTGCTCCTTCATCTCCACTGGCTGATGCTCGTACGTCAGGTCTGGTGCACTGAAATCTCTGAATGGTCCACCATGTGCGCTGGATCTCCCATACCTTTGCGTAGCTGAGATATGCGGAACACACATTATGCACTCCTTCTAAGGATGGAGGCGAGGCTACTTGGTAACGAGAAGAAGAGATGAAGGAGCGCTACCCCTATTTATTTGAGTAAGTCTTAATCTTTCCAATTCCGAGGAAGGGATTTTTTTTAGGGGGAGGGTGTAACGTTTCGTTTTTTTTAGCACAGGCCCGCTTAAGGGCCCAACTCATTTAATAAACTCTCTCTCCCCACTAACTCTCTCTCCCCCTCTAATTCTCTCACCCCTGACCCGTGCCCTGCTCTTCTCACGCGACAAACTACTCCACGTACAGAATAATCAGATCGTACCCTACAAAGCACAGCTTATAGCTCAGGGATTTTCCCAACAACCGGGGATAGATTATGAATATACTTTCCTGGGTTATGGATGCGATCACATTTTCGATTCATAATAAGCTTAATAGAAAGCCTAGAAATGCATCTCATGGACGTTGTGACTGCATATCTACATGGAAATATAGATAAAGATATCTATATGAAACTTCCGAATGGTTTCAAAATACCAACAGAAATAAAATATAGACCTCGGGACGTCTATTCCATTAAGCTTCTAAGATCATTATATGGTCTTAAGAAATCGTGAAAAATGTGGTAAAACAGACTGAGTGAATTCCTTGTTCAACAAGGTTTCACCAATAATGAAGTTTGCCCGTGTATTTTCATTAAAACCACAGGAATAGGACTCGTATTAATATTCGTCTATGTAGACGACTTAAACCTCATCGGATCTCCTGCAGAGATTGATGATATATCTGCAAGCCTCAAACTAACGTTTGAAATGAAAGACCTATGCAAGACTAAATATAGTCTTGGCTTAAAGATAGAAAACCTCAGCGGAGGAATCCTGTTACACCAAACCACATACACAAGGAAATTACTTAAAAATTTCCATATGGATAAGTACCATCCTCTAAGTACACCAATGGTCGTTAGATCTTTGGATGTACATGAAGACCCCTTCCGGCCGCTGGAAGAGGGGGAGTAAACATTAGGTTCTGAAGTACCTTACCTTAGTAACATTGGAGCACTACTATCTGGCAAACTACATGCGTCCCGACGTAGCATTCGCGGTTTTCTACTAGCCAGATATAGTTCAGCGCCCGCAGCGCCACTGAAACGGAGTAAAGCAGTTTCTGCGCTACCTCCAAAGGTCAATTGACCTGGGATTATACATCTCGAAAGGTGGATCTTCCATTTTGTTTGGTTATGTAGATACATGTTACAAGTCTGATCCACACACCGAGAAATCACAGACTGGTTTTCTCGGTGGTACGGCCATCTCCTGGAATTCTGTAAAGTAGACCACCACAGCAGTCTCATACAACCACTCAGAGCTCCTGGTGCTCCATGAAGCAAGCAGAGAATGTGTCTGGCTTCGTTCATTCATTCATCACATTCTAGTGACGACCGGCTTGAAGTCGAACGACCTTGAGCCAACCGTATTATTTGAAGATAATGCAGCTTGAATAGCTCAACTACAAGCTGGTTACATTCAAGGGCGACAGGACGAAGCACATCTCAACCAAGTTCTTCTGGACGAATGAGCTACAGGAGCAGAAGCAGATTGAAGTACATCAGTTTCAGTCTTGTAATAATTTAGCTAATCTGTTAACTATGGCATTGCCTAGATGTAAGTTTAGAAAGCTTTTTATAAGATATAGGGATGCGACAACTGAAAGACCTACAAGCCTGAAGCTTGTATGGATAAGGGGGAGTCACTTGTGTATTGTACTCTTTTTTTCTTAAGCTGTTGGTTTTTCCCACTGGGTTTTCCACATCTAAGTTTTTAAAGAGGCAAACACAGTAACTCTGGATCCAACAGCATCCACCACATATTAGCGTATTGGATCTTGAAGAATTCATATGCTACTAATGGATGGATGAGGGGGAGTGGGGCGATGGAGCCCCCCGACTGGGGGACGACGACGCGGGGACAGGAGGAGCCCCCCCCCCCCCCCCCCGGGGGGGGATTTGGGGGAGAAAAAACAGGTTTTTTTATAAATTAAAAAAAATCTGTCCTAAATCCCAAATAAGCAGGATATGGGGGAAAAACAGGATTGGGTTTTATATATTGATCAAGTACACCATAAATCAAAAGATGTGCTCAAGATATTATCTCAATTAAATAGGTGTATGTTCTTGATTTTTAGCAAAAATGTATAATATTTTGCATAACCCAATTATCTACGAGCCTAGGAATTTACCTCTAGATCAATCATCTAGAGGTAAATTCCCGACCAAAAGAATATGTAGAGAGAAAAATAAAATCCCTGCTCCCGCAACGCCTTGCAGATTCGTCGTAACTTTGCCGCAACAAACAATATTCCTTCGCAGGAAATTTTGTGGGGAAGATGAAAAAATTTTATTGCTCAAAAAGATTTTCTCTAGAGCGAATTCGTTTTGATAACGTGTTAGAGATCAAAACTACCATAGCCATAGACATAGTCCCATTATATTATATCATCATGTAGGAAGAGGGGAGACCAATAGTCTCAAGGATATGAAACGTCCACCCCACTACCATGTAGTGGTGCGTAATGGTGGATAAATGAGGGGGGAGACCATAAGTCTCCCCCCCCCCACACTCTTAACAAAGAGTAATTTTTCTGTTTTCTCCTCTCTTTTTCTCGTCGTCTTCTACTTCCTTTTTTATTATAAAATTAAGTAAATAATAAAAACTTTGAACAAATATCTTATGACTCAATTTGTGGGAGAATTTTGTTAGAGTCCAAGCTGCTGGAACTGAGCTAGAAGATGAAGAGGGCTTAACGGGTGTAGACGAAGACGAAGCAGTGAAAGCGAGGGAAGGTGATAGCTCATTTGAATCGAGTCCGTCGGATTGGGTTCAACTTCAAATCGAGCCGTCCAATGACGATCAAATTAGGACCGTCCATTTGTGAGCTTAGTTTCAAGCGGCGCCATTGATATCTTTAAATGAAAAGGGGCCAACATAGCCGTTGGAGTCTTAACGAATTGAAAAGCTATTGTTGCTTCGTCTCCAATTGTTCGACGGAATGCTCAAGAGGAGTTACTGAAGCTCGTCGACAGGCTATCATCGCTGCCACGCTGGCCGTTATAACCACCAGCCATTGAGGCAGTTATAACCGTTTCTGTTGGGAGCTGCTGGAGTTAGTTAGCTTTATTTGTGAGAAAGTATAAATGCAAGGAAATGTAATGAGAATGATATTGATGATCATTTGTGAAATTTCCTCTCTTTTCATTTTTTTTCCAGTACTTTTTCTCTTCCATTAATAAATTTTTACTTGATTCCGCCATTTTTGGTGGAATCTTGAGCTTGAGATCATTGTTGAAGATTATGTCTTCATCATTTGGTATCAGAGCAAGCTACGTAGCCATGAGAAAGAGAAGTCAGGAGGTTGAAGCCAGCTCTAAGGTGACTGATGGAGATCAGGGTCAGAGTTCTAACCCTGACTCTCAGGCTCTAGAGGATCTCATCGGATGGAAAATTCAACAAGAAGATCGACTCCGGGAGTTAGAGGTGAAATTGGGGTCCCAGATTCAGCATCAAGGTCAACTCATGGATGCAAGATTGGGATCTTAGATTCAAAACCTGACTATTCAGATTCAGTTGATGTTGAACAAGTCCAACAAGCACTTCACCATTCATGAAACTCAGATACAGCCTATTAGAAGTAATCAGAATAAAGGGAATGCAAGTGCGAGCAATCAAGAATCTGGTTCTCGAAACCCGAGGGATGAAAGGAGTGGCGACCTTAATCTCAACAGTGATATGAGCTCAGAGAGAAGAGGGGCACACGGGGAAGCTCTACCTTACTTGCAACCCAGAGTGCTCAAACCATAATTCCCTATCTTTGTAAAGCCCCGCTCCCCAGGATACCTGGGAAGTACAAATTCGTCCCAGAAACTCCACAGTAGTGAGTGTTACGAAGGAGAAAGAACAAAAAATAGAAAATAAACCAGCAGGCCACTGCGCACTGCTCGGGTAGTACCTGTAATGTTTTCAAAATCAAACAACCAAGACAAGGCACAGAGAGGACCAAAACCAACAATGACAAGACGACTGCACAGAGGAAATAAAGGCAAACATTGCATTTATATATAACAGTCGATTGTATATCAACTTATACATACATCAAGTACATCGGCAACTCGCCACAAAAGAAACCCCAAAGAGACCCAAAAGTACAAAACTCTCATTTTCTCCCCTCATCACTCAACTCATAACCCAAGCTCCTCAACCATATCTCCAACTCCATCTCCCTGCCTCCAACTCCTTCTGCCACCTCCAAACACCAACACTTGAAAAACAACGGGTGTGGCACGTCAATGCATGACCCAAAACTCCTACTAGTATGCTAAACCTTAAATGCATCTAGTCATGAATGATATAATAAAATGAACGAGCTACACAGATTTATGCATTGCATGACAATTATAGTATGATGCACAAAGTAAACGTGACATGGCAGAAAAGGAAAACAACCAAGACAATCATAAAAAGAGAGTAAAACAAGCACAGTTAGTTCGTTAGAGTTTTGGAACCCTGAGTAATACGTAGCGTATCAGGAACTGGATCTCACATCGGGTGGATGGCTCTCCAACTACCCCACCAGTGGTACACGAGCACTGATGAATTTTAACGAGGCCTCTCGAACTCCCACGTCATGTAGTGCCCTGGGAAGCTACTGCACATGTACTAGAGGGGGGGTGAATAGTACTTTTAAATAATAAGGAGAGTTATTCCTAATTATCGTGCAATTAACAAACAACGTTGCGGAATAACTACAATCAAGAATTAATGCAAACGCAAACACAATGGATTAATGGGTTCGGATCCACCCAAGTCTCCCCGACTTGTTCCCGGTGATCCTACGTCCCAACCACCCGGATCCCTTCCGGATACTTGAGTTAGAAACCCTAACTCAAGATTTCCAATATGAACACTTGCGAAAATCTCACAAGTGCAATCGACCTACAATCGATGACCGTGACTCCCACAACCCGGGATCACGCAAAACCTCTCACAACCGAGAGTATACAATTCAAATATAACTGAAATGAAATGCTTACCAACAAAATACCTATGCCTTGAGATTTCTTACCAAATTAGGGCAAAGAGGATTTTGATGGAGGAAGAGTCACCAAACCCTAGCTTCAAGAAGATGACCAGCAATGGAAGCCTAGGGATGAGATGGATGACCTAGAATCAAGCCCTTGGCTTGGAAGGCTCACAATCAATGAATCTCTCTTGAGGAATAAGAGTGAGGGAGAGATTCTTGAGAATGGGAGAGCTTGAAGATGAGAGTTGAAAACTTCTCTTTGAATCAATAGAACTCTGAAATAGCAGCCTTAGATCCTATGAAATAACCCCTTCAGGTATTTAAAGGATCAAGGGAAAATGGAGAGAGAAACGTCGCTTTCAAAACTCCAACGGATCTAAATCTGAAGCAGACTAGTCGGTCAAAGAACAACCACTGACCGACTAGTTCATCAACTAGTCGGTCGGTGAGACAACATGGACCGACTAAGAGGTGAACAGCGAACAGATGAAGATTTCAGACCTAGATAACTAGTCGGTCCAAGAAGACTTTCTGACCGACTAGTTTCACAACTAGTCGGTCGGTCAATAAACTTAGACCGACTAAGAGTCAAAAACAAATAGTCTGAATACAAATGATTTAGTCGGTCCAAGAACAAATGTTGACCGACTAGATCAACAACTAGTCGGTCACCAAACGTTCTTAGACCGACTAACGATAAACAGTAGCTTAGGAGAAATTTAGTATGAACAGTAAGTCACAACTAGTCGGTCAAAGAAGCATCACTGACCGACTAGTTCACAAACTAGTCGGTCGGTGAGTCAACGTAGACCGACTAACTGTAAACAGTAAAGTCCAAGAAATTAAGGAATCAAACTAGTCGGTCCAAGAAGAGTTGCTGACCGACTAAATCACCATCTAGTCGGTCAGTACTTATTCTTGTACCAACTAACATGCACAAACAAGTCCGAATCGAAGCGCGATGCTTCGAGGAAGTTAGAATGAACTTGTACTAAGATCCTAGAGCTACGATATGAGCGTTATGAAGATAGAAATGTAAGAATTACTCAAGGCTTAACATTCTATAGATCGAAGCTAAAAGACTATAAAATAAACCTTACGAGCCGTCTTCAAAGCTTCAATCTTCATTCCTCTTGACTTCAATATTGCTCCTCGAGCTTCAACGAAGCTCCAGGCACACGATCACGCATATTGAGAAGTCTTGAGACGTCGCTTTTGTTGTACGTGGTATTTTGGCGACGATCTCCATAACTGCGCTCACAAATTGTTAGTTCACGAATTATTTATGTTTGCTCATCATCCAAAACCAAATCCGGGGAGTCCAATACTCAACATTCTCCCCCTTTTTGGTGATGACAAACCAACATAAATAATAATCAAAAAATAATGAACTAAATGAAATATACTTACTCCCCCTGCATTGATGACACATTAGTTCCATATGAAATAATAAGCACATACATCAAGCAGACGAGGAAAGTAAAAAATGCAAATCCAATATTTGAGATTTAGGATTTGTAATCCATTTTTATAGCTTAACTCCCCCTGAATCTAACATATCAAATTAGATTCATGGTAAATTATCATTTAGCACATGCCATTATTATATCTCTCCCCCTTTGGCATAATCCAAAAAGAGCGGGAGGAAGCCAATGATAATAAATCATGTCCAAATAATTCATTAAGCATGGGAGTCTAAGAATACGACCACGTTTCATATGACACCAAAATAAAATTCGAATAAAATCAAAGCGTGTCAATGAGACCATGGTCGAAAATTGAAAACTTAAATCATCAAAATATCAAATGTAAATTCACTTATTGAAGAAATGAATTTACTCTCCAATATCAACATTTATAGCTATTTTAGTGCATGGAAAACAATTCTATGTTTTCATACAACTAAAGCTATTGACTCAAAATAAATCGTCGAACGACGAGATCAATATCAGAGACATACATAAAATGTGCACACAGGAATGAACCATCAGAAGAGTGGTGCACATCATAGAATATCAAATGTCACAATATCGATCGAAAAAGAGCATAAAGTAAAAGCACATCAAAACTAAGTGAAGTGTGCGATGAGAAGTGACAAGGTGATAAAAGTAATACGAAAATCATCATAATAACTTTTAAAACATGTCATGCCAAAAATAGATAAGAATTTCAAAGTATTTATGGCATTCACAATTCTATCATGCTAGGAGAAACAAAATGATACCAATGTAAAGAAATAGATTTTAACCAAGCATGCATTCAACCCTCATGGATACCAAATGTAATATCATACTTACAACATTAAGCTCCCCCTACATTGGTGCATTACCTAAGCACCATCAACTCCGTTTGAATGAAAGTCTTCGCAAATCGAGGAGTTGGTAGGGTTGGTATCCCACGGTGGATTGAACCTAGAAAGCTTCATTTTGGTATCCAAAAATCCTTTTGGATCCAATGGGTTAGACAACAATTTTGAAATACGAAATAGAAATTATTGTAACCCATAAAGTAATATAATCAAGATCAATTATATGAACATATGCCTTGGTACCCATAACATGATCATAAACTCTTGGTACCAAGCATTGAAGAGTTAAAGGAACTAACCCTTCGGAAACCAAGTCCAAGAGGAACTTGACTTTCCAACATAATCATCATTCAAAATAACATCATTAATATAGGATTGCACATAAACATTCATAGCATCATCGCTAGTGTTCTTGGGACCCCAAATAGTGTACATTTTGGGAATCCTCTTCCTAGTAGTTGCATGCACAAAAGGTTGATTTCTATGTGGTGCATGTGGCCTAGGAGCATGAGATGTGTATGCATGAGGATGATTATGAGAGAGGGCATTCACATGTGGATTAGATGTGTGAACATAAGCATTAGGATGTGCATGAGCATGATTACGTGCATGTGGGTGTCTCATATGAGTGTTTACACGTGCTCGTGGGTGCGGAGCATAAAAATCATTATAAGCATGCACCGGTGGAGTAGGATGTGTGTTCCTACGTGGCATAGCATGTGAGTACAAAAATGCATGACCCCTCTTTGGAGGTCTACCCAAAGTGGGTTTCTTTCCAATCGGGGGTGTGTACGAAGTGGAAGCACTATTGGTAGGAGAACTACCAATGGGGTGTTTGCTCCCACTCGTCGAGGCATCGGATGTCGGCCTAACAAAGGTGGTAGGCGATTTGGATGAGTCTCCCATCTTATACCCCAAGCCAATGTGGTGTTTGGCCGGAAGTAAGTCATTTAGGATATTATCCAAATGGCCCTTACCTTTATTGAAATCATTGATACGGCCTAACGTGCACTCATACTTCTCTTTGAGAGAATGCAAAGAAGCATCCAAAGTGGATACTTGCGATGTGAGTGCATAAACACGTGATTTGAGATTCTTATTCTCAATACTCAAAGTTGAGTTTTGAGACGTCAAATCCGCTATCACATGTTCATCCGAATCCTCAACACAAACATGCTCAAGTTGAGATTTGAGGGACTTCACCTCATTTCTCAACAAGCCATTATGAGTAAGCAAACTTGCTTTCTCATTGGCGAGTGTCTCAACAATGGTGTCATTGTTGGTGATGGTAGACTTAGGAGAGGTTTGGAGGCTAACAAGTTCATCTTTGGTCTTATTATATCTATCTACTAATTTAGTAAATTTAGACCAAATTTCTTGGTTAGCTAACCTCATTTCATCAATAGTAGGTTCTCCGCTTCCATCATCGCTACCATCCTCGCTTTCATCCTCGCTATCATCGAATGAGGACTTTCGAACTTTTGCCTCATTAGCCATGAAGCAAAGTTTTGCTTTCTCCACTCTTCCATCATCCGACTCTCCACTTGAGGAATCCTCTTCGGAGTCGGTGAATGTGCCAACAAGTCCTTTCTTGTACTTTCTCGACTTGTCGTACTTCGATGCTTTCCCTTTCTCCTTGTGTTTGTAGAGAGGACAATCCGGTTTGATGTGTCCTGGCTTGTTGCATTTATAACACACGAGAGTAGAAGCATTAGTCGAACTAACTTTAGATTTATTCAAAGATATACCTTCTCGGAGGAATCGATCGAACTTCCTTGCCATACTGGCAATGGATTCCATGTCCAAATCATCTTCCGATTCTTCATCATCGGTAGATGGAGCGGCCTTGAAGGCAATCGTCTTTTTCTTTGGCTCATCTTGCTTCAAGTACGCTTTCATCTTTTCCTTCATTCGGATCTTACTATCCTTGCGTACCTCGTAAGACAACAATGTACCCATTAGTTGTGTGACGGTATATTTATTCATGTCGTTACCTTCCTCGATGGCGTAGGTACGCTTTTCCCAATGTGATGGAAGACCGTCGATAATCTTCGCGACTTTCTCCTTTTGGGTATAGACCTTCCCAAGAGCTTCCAAGTCGTTTGATATATCCACGAAGCGAGCGTAATATTCCTTCATTGTTTCGCCCTGCTCCATATGAAACAACTCAAATTCTTTATTAGCAACGACGAGTTTAGAATCTTTTACCGTACTCGATCCTTCGTGCAATATGAGGAGTTGGTTCCATATTTGATATGCACTCTTACATGTGCATATCTTGTTGAAGTCCTCGGGCTCCAACGCACAATTCAAGGCATTCATTGCCTTGGCATTGGCTACTTCCGCGGCGACCTCCGCGGGAGTCCACTTCGCGAAATCTTCTTCGGAAGGCTCGACATACTCCGTCATGGTGGCTCTCCATAGTGAAGCGCTCCGGAGGAAAATTTGCATCCGGCATTTCCAGTACCCGTAGTTGGTACCGTTGAAGTGTGGAGGCCTGACGGAGGATAGTCCTTCCATAACTGAAGAAGCTCCATCGCGGTTCCTGAAGACGTTGTAGTCGTTGTTCGTCATAGCTCTCAACTTTGGCTATGTGTAGCTTTGTACTTGGCTCTGATACCAATTGTAGTGCCCTGGGAAGCTACTGCACATGTACTAGAGGGGGGGTGAATAGTACTTTTAAATAATAAGGAGAGTTATTCCTAATTATCGTGCAATTAACAAACAACGTTGCGGAATAACTACAATCAAGAATTAATGCAAACGCAAACACAATGGATTAATGGGTTCGGATCCACCCAAGTCTCCCCGACTTGTTCCCGGTGATCCTACGTCCCAACCACCCGGATCCCTTCCGGATACTTGAGTTAGAAACCCTAACTCAAGATTTCCAATATGAACACTTGCGAAAATCTCACAAGTGCAATCGACCTACAATCGATGACCGTGACTCCCACAACCCGGGATCACGCAAAACCTCTCACAACCGAGAGTATACAATTCAAATATAACTGAAATGAAATGCTTACCAACAAAATACCTA
Organism: Scilla litardierei; assembly: GCA_030789695.1. Classification (NCBI taxonomy): domain Eukaryota; kingdom Viridiplantae; phylum Streptophyta; class Magnoliopsida; order Asparagales; family Asparagaceae; genus Scilla; species Scilla litardierei. The sequence continues at coordinate 253,960,758 of CM061133.1, forward strand.
TGCCTTGAGATTTCTTACCAAATTAGGGCAAAGAGGATTTTGATGGAGGAAGAGTCACCAAACCCTAGCTTCAAGAAGATGACCAGCAATGGAAGCCTAGGGATGAGATGGATGACCTAGAATCAAGCCCTTGGCTTGGAAGGCTCACAATCAATGAATCTCTCTTGAGGAATAAGAGTGAGGGAGAGATTCTTGAGAATGGGAGAGCTTGAAGATGAGAGTTGAAAACTTCTCTTTGAATCAATAGAACTCTGAAATAGCAGCCTTAGATCCTATGAAATAACCCCTTCAGGTATTTAAAGGATCAAGGGAAAATGGAGAGAGAAACGTCGCTTTCAAAACTCCAACGGATCTAAATCTGAAGCAGACTAGTCGGTCAAAGAACAACCACTGACCGACTAGTTCATCAACTAGTCGGTCGGTGAGACAACATGGACCGACTAAGAGGTGAACAGCGAACAGATGAAGATTTCAGACCTAGATAACTAGTCGGTCCAAGAAGACTTTCTGACCGACTAGTTTCACAACTAGTCGGTCGGTCAATAAACTTAGACCGACTAAGAGTCAAAAACAAATAGTCTGAATACAAATGATTTAGTCGGTCCAAGAACAAATGTTGACCGACTAGATCAACAACTAGTCGGTCACCAAACGTTCTTAGACCGACTAACGATAAACAGTAGCTTAGGAGAAATTTAGTATGAACAGTAAGTCACAACTAGTCGGTCAAAGAAGCATCACTGACCGACTAGTTCACAAACTAGTCGGTCGGTGAGTCAACGTAGACCGACTAACTGTAAACAGTAAAGTCCAAGAAATTAAGGAATCAAACTAGTCGGTCCAAGAAGAGTTGCTGACCGACTAAATCACCATCTAGTCGGTCAGTACTTATTCTTGTACCAACTAACATGCACAAACAAGTCCGAATCGAAGCGCGATGCTTCGAGGAAGTTAGAATGAACTTGTACTAAGATCCTAGAGCTACGATATGAGCGTTATGAAGATAGAAATGTAAGAATTACTCAAGGCTTAACATTCTATAGATCGAAGCTAAAAGACTATAAAATAAACCTTACGAGCCGTCTTCAAAGCTTCAATCTTCATTCCTCTTGACTTCAATATTGCTCCTCGAGCTTCAACGAAGCTCCAGGCACACGATCACGCATATTGAGAAGTCTTGAGACGTCGCTTTTGTTGTACGTGGTATTTTGGCGACGATCTCCATAACTGCGCTCACAAATTGTTAGTTCACGAATTATTTATGTTTGCTCATCATCCAAAACCAAATCCGGGGAGTCCAATACTCAACACGTCACTCTAGTGGGAGTGATATAGAATCAACACATGTTATCACTAAGTACATTGCCCTGTGGGCTTCACATATCTCATCAAATCCTGCCAATGGAGCACTCACACTGGGGTATACCTCACAAGTCCAACCCAGATACATATGTATTACCCATGCCTCCCCCACCCTATGTCACCCACGTTAGCATGGACTGAGTCGCTCTGGAATCACTCAATCTCGTGCTTTTCAATTCTTTCTCAAAATACTATTTTCATCCATTTCTCAAAATATCACATTTTCATAGAACATTACAACATCACAATCTTTTCCTTCTTCTCATCATTCTTTCATTCTTTATCTCAACACAACATCATGCATTGCTTTATAAGGAACAATTTGTATGCAACAGGACACATCATATTGAAGCAATATCACACCACAACTATGCAAAAAGGGGACTTCAAGCATTGCCTTCAACGATAAATAACTTGTATGAAAGAGCAAAGCGACTCATCATAGAATGCTAATATCTGTAAAATGCAATGCAACATCATAAAAGAGTGGATATTGTCTTTAGAACATGGCTAACATCACTAAACCATGACACTAGAACACCCCAAACCAACACAAGTACAGGAAAAATACAATCAATCATTAAACATGGTTGTTCCCAAGTAATTGTAGTTAGAATTTCAGGAAAGTTACAACTGGAAAGTTGTAAATACATAAAAGTTTACATTGCCATACCAATTTTCAGAAAATAATACCAAGCGGGTGATTATAGGAACCAATATGGTGAGAGATAGAATTTCTATTTAAAAACTGAAAACTGCTTCAACTTAATCAATGAAATACTCATAGTTTCAATCAGTACTGGGTTAAAAGCTCAACATAGAAAATGTAGATTTGAAAGTGTAGATATCCATAATGTCCCAGAAATCATGATTTTTATAACTACAGCACCCATTAGAGCTGAAATGGTGAAGGGTAGACAAACTGACAAAATCTGCTATCTTCCAAACTAAGCCCTGTTAACCCTAGTTAATGGTAGAATTAGGGAAAACTCAGAACACGAAAGTTTGTGTGGAATTTCATAATCTATCATATATATTTATTTCAGAATTTCCTATTCACCCAGTCAATATATATGAGCCAGCAAAGTTGAGACAGAATTCTGGAATTTCATAAAGATTATACCTTTGCATAAAAGATAACATCTTTAGCCAAATTAGCAAATTTTGCATATATTAGCTAAAGAAACATTCTCATATAATAAAGCTACAATCTCTCCATAATAGCACAACAAGAGAGCAATGTAAAGCATGACAACATTAAAAGGATTTTGTTAAGCAAGTGGAGTAGGATTCCTACCTCAATTAGGTATCAAGCTACCCCAAGAGTTCATCTTTCCTTCATGAATCCTTCCTTTCTCTAGCTCCAAACTCAACAAGACACAAACTTGCTTCAAGCCTCCAAAACCACCACATTTCTTCATGATTTCCTCTCTTTTTTAGTTCCAAATCTCTTCCATTAGTTACTAAGTTGCACCATAGCTCTAAGTAGGAGGGAAAGGAGGTATTTCATCATGGAAACTAGGGGAGAAAGAATATGGGAAGGAGGAAAACGAAAATGCAAAGAAGGGATATGAAAAAAGAATGAAAATAATAGTAAAGAGAGATGATTAAGGGTTCAATTAAGAGGGGTGCTTCTACTCTTCTCTCCTCTCTTCCACACTCTTCTCCCATTTGTCTTTTTCTTTTCTGAAATCCCATTTCTTTCCGTGCAAGAATGGAATCTTCTTTTGTGCACACACATCTTCTTTACACACATCCCTCTCTAAATTACAAAACTTCCACTATCCCTAACCCTTTTCACACTAAGCCCCCTACACTAACCCATCCTCTCACTTAAATACCATACAAACAACACAATACCATTACAATTTCATCCATTACTATCAAGGAAACCTCCTTAATACAAATCTTTAATACAAATACAAAACTAGTGTGAGACATAATACAAATAATACAATCAACACAACTTAATGGCAAGTCACCACCATACACATTACTACACCCATAAGAAATCATATATACACAATTAAGCATCCATATCCTAATACATTCATCCATCGAAGCATACATGTAGACAACCAATAAGATATTTACTATACACACCACACAACATACTATACCCACTACACGTAGACATCACATGTACACTACATAATACATATCACTACACATGTATACTAATAGTCTAGTTTTAACATTTGTAAACCGCAAGTGCACGGCTGTCGTCGTGATCTTTATATGTCGTCCGCAGGGAGACGGAGTGGTCGAGTACCAATTGGATCTAGGGTTGTTAGCTACATGAGTGAGATGAAACGGTGAGAGATCACACAAAGATTACACTAGGGATTAAAGATACATGTGATGGAAATACACATACACACAAGGGATAACAATTAAGGAGGAAAGGAACACAGATTAAAACAGCAAAATACAAGATCAAACACAATAGAGGGAAAGAAATAAACTTATCTCCTTGAATGATACACAAGAATAATCGTTGGTTACAATCGAGGGAGAGATCTTAGATCTACTCTAATTTAACCCTACTCCTAAGAAAAACTGAAAATGAGGAAGAACTAGGCCCAAAATCGCGCCCCCAGTCGCCTCCTCTCTCCAACGGTGCATCCGCTCCTGAAATAGGGATCCCAGAAACCCTAAAATCGATCAGAGACCCGACTCGACGTGGTCGCGATGTGAGATTACGCGGCTGCGTCGAAGTCATCTTGTAGCGCGATCAACGTGGTCGCGTCAATTGAGACGTAGCCGCGTCGGGAAAAGCTACGCGGTAGCATGGATTGTTAACACGACCGCGTCGTTATGCTTTGGGAGCCATAAATTCACGGCCATGTCGTCCTATTTCACGCTAGCCGCGAAAGTCTCTAATCCTCGCTTCTCTCTTCATTCTTCAAGTCTTCTGACGCGGCCGTTTGGTGGAGATTGACGTGGCTGCGTGGATGATTATTCTTTGGCGGATTGACGCAGCCGCGTAAACATGGTGACACGGCCGTGTGAAGCTCCATTCTTCATAAAATCTTCTCCTTTGCGCATTTCGATCCCCCGACCTCACTCCTTCAGCCTCTTTATGATCAATTCTCACCATATGGTCCCTAATCGGTACATATCCCCTGCAAAGCATAGGAGAGACCATAAAAGCACGATAGAACACAAAACAGGGAAACGGGGAGGAATGGAGAATAAAATGGTGTAAAACGTGCATGAAAAAGAGTGGAAAACTATATGCAATAAACGCTCATCAAAATCCCCCAAGCTAAACTCTTCCTTGTCCTCAAGGAAGACAAGAGAGAGCGTAGATCAGAGGAATGCAGTCAACATGTAAATGATGCGATGAAGCTTCCACAAATTTCAAAAATCGAGAATATATATGTGAGTGAAATGAAAATTCGAATTCGGAAAACCAAAATGGTCGGAAATCTTTCCGTCGACGAGAATATGTTCCTAGGACATCATTCCTACCCAAATCGCCAAGCAATACACTAGGCGACGGCCATACTCGCATTCTAAGACATTTCCTCTAACCCGACCTTAGATTGAGCGTGTAGGAACCTAGGCTATACAGTGGTCGAAGGGGAGATAAGTATGGGATAATGGGGTATTGGTCGATCGAGGAAGTGGCGCTCACGATACGACACGGTTCCTTGATTCAAGAAATTGCCAAGTTTATCGATGATTTCATATATACAATCGTATATACAAACAGGAATTATATACACAAATACATATATTTTTTTTCTTTTCTATTTTTTTTTTGGATTTTCACTTGGGTCGTGTGAGGAGTGTTGGGTAGGTGACTCCTAGATCAGATGACCTTAGTGCACCGGGCCAAGAAGGACCCCTCGGACCTACTAACTTAACCCAAGTGAAATCCTTATTCATATGCACTCTACCAAGCTAGACCTTTTTAAACAAGGCCCCGATAGTTATTATCGTGGGGATCCGGTTACTCAGCTTCGTTGGGGGAACTGTGCGTATCATTTTTTCTATTCACAATTTTTTTTCTTTTTGGTTTTTTTTTTAAATCATGGGGTGAACTAGGCAGATTCAATCATCAGTACTAGGTGAAGTGTGGTTATCCAAGTCTCGAGGGACTATAAATAATTATACAAAACTATCGGCTCTAGGGTCCATGCATAGAATGTGTTGCTAAGTGTCAATATAGGTCGGTTACAAGTACTCCTGTCTCAGGGGTTGCGAGGACGGCCAAAGCTAGGGTATTCCAAGGGATTTGAGATTAGACTACGAACTATTCACATATTCAAATCGACATCATGGAAATTGAGTATTAAAGTTCGGAAAACGAATTTCAATTCAAGATTCATCACATATAAAAACTCGTTTTCGAAGAATTCTCGAGGCGAATGCAAGTATATACAAATGCATGCATGAGGGTGCTAGGTACATGATGCGAATGCAGATAATTTTGGGGATTTTGATTTTTTTCATTTTTTTGTATGTTTGGATGCATATATCGAATTTAAACATGATGTGTATGAAAAATAAAGAAAGAAGGAAAAATAAGAAAGAAAAATGAGAAAGAAACGAAACAAACGATAAAAAGGGGGGGAAGAGAGAAAAAGAGAGAATTAGCGCGGAAGAGCTCCTCCCCCAAGCTAAACCAAGCATTGTCCTCAATGCGAATAAAACACAAAAATTGATATGAGGAAAAATAAAGTGAGGGGAAGGAGACCCAGGAGCATCCCCCAAGCCGTGTAAAACCGTGTCCGAAAATGATGCAAGTGTGAGAGGCATGGGCTAAATGGGTGTTGGGGTTGGGGGATATGAAATGATGGAAGAATGGGGAATGAAGCATGCATTGGGTTTTGGGGTGAAATGTGAGAGCGCCGCATGGGGGTGAAATTTATTCAAAGGAAAACGATTAATCCTAAAACGTTCCTCATGATGCCGAGAGGATACGAGTTTATTAATTCTACCTAGAAAGCACGTAAAATTTATTTACACTACTGGATTTGGGTTCACCTGATCAAACGGTGAATCCAGAACATCCAATGGAGCAGGTAGCTGCTCTTCCTGCTTCTTTCATGGCTCTGCAAAAAAATTGTGCCACGAGCACCAATGGACCCTAGCAATGCTCTCCCTAGCCTCTCTCGAGGACGTCCACCTATGTCCTGTAAAAGAAAAGGAGCATCAGTCTGCGATGATGAAAATTTTCCCAAATTAAATGTATTCCAGAGGAGGTCGTCAAAATGTGATAAAATATGTGAAATAGGTTGACGAAAACTCCCTGGAAATAAATTGCAATCTCCCGACGATGACGCTATCGTCGTAAGGCCATGCTCGTAAGTGCATTCCTCAGGCACAACGATGACCAAACACACCTTCGTTGCTTGTTTATCTAATTCCTGCAGTGTGGGTGTTGAGTCATGAGGGTCCGAATCTAAAGATGTAGAAAGTGTAATGTGGGATTCAGATTGAGGGAGTGCAGGGTCTAGATGTTCTTCCTGTATAGCGTATGGACCCGGTGGATAACTCCCATTCTTCTCAGCAATATGAGTGCCCTTAAATCGGTGTGTGTGTGTGTGTGTAATCATCCATCTCGTCATCGGAAGAGAAAATTGGATCATGAGGGTCAGCGAGATGTACCTCATGAACCAAGCTATCTTGATAGATGCAAGAGTCGATGTCCCGCGTCTCGGAAGTGGTACCTGCATGGGAGAACAGACTCAAATTAAAAAATTTCAAATTTAATTCGTGTGAGTTATCGTCTTTAGTGCAGGATGTCAATGATGCGTAAGACGCGGTCGCGGTCTCCATGAAATCACATGCATCCTTAGGCGGCATGTCAAAGAATCGCCCTTCGTTCATCTTCATCATGAATTCCTGCAGAATGTATTGCAGTCCTCTACTGAAGAAGCAAAGGAGGTCATGTGTGCTCATCTTATGCTCCGGCAATATGTCCACAAATCTGATGAATCTCCTCCAAGCTTGTCACAGTGTCTCTTCGGTGTGCTGGGAAAAGGGAGAAATCTGATCTCGCGGTGTATGGTCATGCTTTTGCCATGCTCAACGTCGTGCTTTTGCCTGTCTCTCTAGGCGCCCGGTCGTTTCGACCAAATTCGCCAACCTATGAGCCTTAGAGCAGCTAGGCATTTTGCTCAGGGTTAGGCAGCTGTACGCGAACCTGGGCTGGTAGCATTTTCTAGGGCTTCAGGAGAAGACTTACATTCGCTTGACCCTAAAGGCCCTCAGCTCACTTCGCCGTACCGACACAGGGATTGCATTCTCCATACTGGACGTGGAGATGGAGTTCACTTACGAGGGACTCCGGACCTTATTCTAGTGGCCTGCAGTCCCCGACGTCGAGACCCCATATACCCCTGGCTCGGATACTCCCCCCGCTATTTACACTACACGCTTTTGGGAGAGGATTTCCGATATGCCTTCCTTCAGCACTAGCCGCTCGAAGGCCTCCTCGATCATCCACCCCTGCCTTAGGTTAGCTCAGCGCCACATTGCCACCACCATGCTATGCATGAATGAGCCCGGGACTATGTCCCCTGTCTTGCTCGTCCTTTTGTGGGGCATGACCCTCCCTCGCGAGGCGCTACCAGATGGCACCTCTCGCCCCTCCTACCCTATTGATCATGCACAGCTCTTCTGTGACCATTTATGTTGGGATGCTACTTTGCAGAGGGGCCCCATCTGTTGTGGCGGCTTTTTCACCATTGTCTCCCTTAGGGCAAATCTAGTCTTCGCCGAAGATCTTCTTAAGGCGACAGGCCCTACTACCCTATCCTTGTGTGTGCTTACGCATATGCAAATTATTAGGGCCCATGGTGACCGACACTAGGTATATCTTTACGTGCGTCATAACGCCGATTATATGGTGCTCCCTAGCCCAGAGCAGACCGTCATGGCCCCTCGGCAGATTGAGTGGATCCTCCCCATGCAGGAGCGCATCTCCCCAATTTATGAGCTAGAGCCCAATGATGGGCAGGTTGCCCAGCAGCAGCCTGCTCAGCAGCCGGGCGCTGCTCCACTACACGCTTAGGAGCCACACCCCACCCTGCCCCTATCTGAGCCTGCAGCGGCCCCTTCTGTCTCCACCTCTGTTGAGGGCCCTGCCACATCTGCTGCGCCACCTGTTTTTGATTCTACCGCCGATCCGCCTGTCTCCACTTTTGCCGAGGACCCAGCCCTATCAGCTGAAGCCCTCATTTCTGATCTGCTAGCTGATTCTCCTGTCCTCACCTCCTAACTGCCACCTGAGACCACACGGGTGCCTGTATCCCTGACCGTACCCATTCCCAGCACCGTCTCGGTGATTCTTACGGAGAGTGTGGTGGTTTCTGTCTCCAAAGCTGCTGCCACCACCTCTGTCGTGTCTGCACATGGCCTATCCTCACCTGCACACACATTGGCATTGACCTCTGCTCCGTTCTCCACTGCTGATGTCACCACTGTCCCACTATCTGCACAGCCTACACTCCCGATGCATCCCTTCTTCACCACACGTGGCACATCTTCTAGGGGAGCATCTAGCAGCTCCCGCCCCCCGACATTGCAGGTCGATTATATGGGGGTGGAACAGTCTGTCGTAGAGCTCAGCAGAGCCATCAGGACACTCACAGATCTTGGACATCGGAACAGCGATAAGCTGGACCGTATCCTTCACCTTCTTCAGCCACCACACCCACCACCGGATGGTGGTGCTGCCTGATTTGTAGCTTCTCATTGTCCCAGTGTCTCCCCCTCCTATCATTGTGCACATCTATCTTTTCAGGGCCCAGCTTAGTCCAGCTTGGGGGAGTCACATTTAGGCGTCGATTTTTGTTGTCCATAGTATCCATACTGTACATACTATGCATCATCATCACCCGCATCATCATCATCTCCATTTTTGTATATACATGCATACTGTACATATGCATATGCATCTTTTATACCATCTTTTATCTTTCATCCCCCCCCCTAGCATCATTTTCTGTCTCTACGCACGTGTTCTCAGTGGTGAGGACACTGCTCCGTTTAGCTTGGGGGATGAGCGCTATTTTTTTTTACTTATTCTTTTTTCTTATTCCCATTTTTAGTTCCACTTCTGCCCCATTTTTCTCTTTTTTATCATCATTTTATTTTTTTCTTCTCTTGTTTGATCGCATGCATGTTTTTCATTTCTTTCTCTTTTTCTTTTACTTAGACTAAAGATGATTCTCCTATGATTGCACTATAAGCTGCGCACACTCAACTTATCTGCTTTACACACTCACGTAGGATTCATCATAGTCTATTGCACGTCATCGCATATTTATATAGAATGGATTATGATTTTTGAACTCCATGCTTCTGTGTGTTAGAGATATTCCTTGATTAGGATGCATTTTAATATGCTTTTCCATGCTTTAAATTCATATTCTCCACAACGAGTATTCTCGAAACAGTTGAGCTTAAAAATGCATGATTAATTGAAAATTTAATGAAATTTGCATGATTGTGTGAAAACGTATATTTTCATAATGGATGGTAGTTCAATTGGATTTGGATAACCCACGACACTTAACTGACTTAAGTAGCATCCACTAGCTATTCTGACACCGAGTCATGTCCCAATTCTATACTTTTTATTTTTTGTATATAGCCAATTGCGATCCTTGATCGTGCTTTGCATTCCATCGTGTTTACGTGAGTTTGCAAAAATCCTAAAAAACTGGAAAAATCAAAAAACAAAAAAAAATATTACATACAAATAATAGGTCCGAGGGGTTTTTCGTAACCCGATGCCCTAAGACCGTCTGGTCAGGGATGCATAGGCAGCCTCTTGTATATATTGGGCTATCTCGTGTATATAAGAAAATAAAAGTATGTATATATAAAGAAAATTGTATAGCCAAAAACAATTGTAAAAAGAAAAATCACACATCGTTACCCCACTTTCTATATAGAATAGGGACATGGCGAGGTCGATGATTTCTGAGGATTGTGAAAGAGTTTAGTGCGGGGATTTCTGGATTTAATTGAACTTACCATCTTCATTTATGAAAAACTAATTAAAATCATCTTGCATGCTTGAATTAATTGATCATGATACTATTCGCTGCTTAGAGAATGAGTTGTGGAGATTTGAGCTTGAATCATGGACTCTGTATATTGACTGCATGCTATAATAGGAATCACCATCTAACTTCATATCATATATTCGAGTTCACGCCATTCATTTAAAAATCCATTCTGTATATATACTTTCCTAGACTTGATGAATCCTCATGAGTAGTGCGTTTTTAAATTATAAAGTTGAAGTGTTGTTGCGTGATATGAGATGAGGAGATGATTTAATCGCCTTTCCTATCTTTTGGTTTCTTTTGCACTTCTTTGTTTTCACCCTCCAGCGAACTTTTTTATGTGTCTTCCTCGAGGACGAATAAAAGGTAAGCTTGGGGGATTTTGTTGTGTCTATATTTTCTATGTTTTTACCATGCATTCCATGTCGTTTCGATTGCCCGAATCCATATTTTCGTATTATATCGCGCTTTTCTTGATATTCTTGATTCTTTCGATGTTTTATATGTTTTCAGGAAATTCGGCGCGATTCGGAGCGTATGGGACTTTGGACACAACCTGGACGCTGAAGCCCGCCTCGCCTCGCCTCGGCGACCCAAGGGGGCCAAAGAAGTGGAGAAGAAGAAAGGAGAAGAGGAGAATGGAGAAGTAGAGAAGAGGAGAGGAGAATGGAGAAGATGGAATGGAGGAGAGAGGATTCATGCCAGATCGCTCGGCCAAGCTGTGACACGCCAAGGAGCAGCCAAGTCCTTCTTCGGGGTGCTCGACCGAGCGACAAGCTCGCTCGGCCGAGCGACCAGCCCACTCGCCTGAGCTAGTACTCAGAGAAGCCCATCAATTGCAAGGCGACGGCTCTGTCAAATTTGAATTTTCCTACGTTCCACCGAGCGACATGACGGTCGGGCGAGCGACTTAACTCGCTCGCCCGAGCGGCCCTTTCTCGAGCACCAAGGAGAGAGCTACACAAGACACCGCTCGACTGAGCGAGCACTGCGCTCGACCGAGCGGTAGGTCGGCAGACTCCAATTTGACTTAAATTAATGGGTTTCGGGTTGGTTTTCTTGTAAAACCCGAACCCAAACGGTTTTGTATAAATAGTGAACAATTTTTAGAGTGGGTCAAGCTGGAATTTTCTGTAGCTAAACCCTTAGATCTATTTTGGAAGCTCTCTTTTGGTAATCTCTTTTGCAATTTATTTTCTTGTTTGTGGTTAGATTTCTTTGATTTCTTTACCATTGCTCTTATTTCTCTTGCTCTCTCTATTGAAATTAATTTCATGCAATTTGACCAGTTAGATATGCCTATCTCTATTGCTATCATATTTAGAGCTTTTGTCATGCTAGAGTAGTGGGTTTCTAGGGCTTAGGGAGGATCCCTAGGAGCTTAAGGATTGGATGTCGGGTTAGACCTCCGTTAGACGAATCTAGGGTCTCCCTATGGTTATTTGAACAAGGGTTTTGGGGGATTAGCCTTAGGATTGGAGGGCCGCGAAAACGACCCCGTATCCTAGGGAGAATCCCCACGAATCCGATTTGGGATTAGTGGTCGTTTTCAGGGGCACGTGATCACGAGAGTGACACGAGAGCCGGGGGCGACCACTAACCCCCAATCCGCTAACCGATGACTACAAGAGTAGCCCGGCCGCTAGAATCAACCATAGGATGGTGTCGTATTCCGTAGAGTACGCGAGTGCCTACGGATTGCGAGGCAGGTCCCAAGTGTCAAGCGTAATGCACGCATTCCCGTATGACGTCGATTGCGAGAGCACGGCTTCGTGTAGGGATACGTTAGACGAGCGTGACGACGAAAGTCTAATGCCCATTCCCATCACTGGATGTGGAACTCCTACCCTAATCCATTGTCCGATGGAGGGTCAATTGACACGAAATCCATTATCGAATACCCTAGCGGGAAATCCTAAAAGCCTTAGACGTTTAATATTTAGTCAATTACACTTCCCTCAACCAACCAACCAACCAAATCACACGTGACAACCTCGACCACACATTCTCCTCCTTCCACAAAAATCTAAGTGTTAGACGACCACCTCCCTAGAGTTCGACAATTTATACATACTATAACGCACCGTCCACTTGCGGTGTTCTCGTCTGTGCATCGCGAGCGAGGACCAGATACAAGTGGGTATTCACAAGGAAAAGAAATAAGATAATCAGATCGTACGCTACAAAGCACGGCTTGTAGCTCAGGGATTTTCCCAACGACCAGAGATAGATTATGAAGATACATATTCTCGGTTATGGATGCGATCACATTCCGATTCATAATAAGCTTAACATCAATGGAAGGCCTAGAAATGCAGCTCATGGACATTATAACGGCATATCTATATGGAAATATAGATAAAGATATCTATATGAAACTTCCAGATGGTTTCAAAATACCAACAGAAATAAAAGATAGACATCGGGACGTCTATTCTATTAAGCTTCGAAGATTATTATATGGTCTTAAGCAATCGGGAAAAATGTGGTATAACAGACTGAGTGAATTCCTTGTTCAACAAGGTTTCACCAATAATGAAGTCTGCCCGTGTATTTTCATTAAAACCACGGGAATAGGATTCGTATTAATAGCCGTTTATGTAGACGACTTAAACCTCATCGGATCTCCTGCAGAGATTGATGATATATCTGCCAGCCTCAAACTAACGTTTGAAATGAAAGACCTAGGCAAGACTAAATATTGTCTTGGCTTACAGATAGAACACCTCATCGGAGGAGTTTTATTACACCAATCCACATACACAAGGAAATTACTCAAAAATTTCCATATGTATAATAGTCATCCTCTAAGTACGCCAATGGTCGTTAGATCTTTGGATGCACATAAGGACCCCTTCCGGCCATTGAAAAAGGGGGAGGAAACATTAGGTCCTGAAGTACTTTCCTTAGTGACATTAGAGCACTTCTATATCTAGGAAACTGCACGCGTCCCGACATAGCGTTCGCAGTCAACCTACTAGCCAGATACAGTTCAGCGCCCACAAAGCGCCACTGGAACGGAGTTAAGCAGCTTATGCGCTACCTCCAAGGGTCGGTTGACCTGGGATTATACTTCGCGAAAGGTGAATCTTCCACTTTGATTGGTTATACAGATGTAGGTTACAAGTCTGTCTACACACCGAGAAATCATAGACTGCTTTCGTGTTCACCTACGATGGTACGTCCATCTCCTGGAAATCTGTGAAGCAGACCACCACAGCAGTCTCATCCAACCACTCAGAGCTCCTGGCGATCCATTGAACTAGCAGAGAATGTGTCTAGCTTCGTTTAGTCATTCATCACATTCTAGTGACGACCGGCCTGAAGACGGACGACCTTGAGCCAACCACTTTATTTGAAGATAATGCAGCTTGTATAGCTCAACTACAAGCTGGTTACATCAAGGGCGACAAGATGAAGCACATTTCTTCCAAGTTCTTCTGGACACACGAGCTACAAGAGCAGAAGCAGATTGAAGTACGGCAAATTCAGTCTTGTAATAATTTAGCTGATCTGTTTACTAAGGCATTACCTAGATGTACTTTTAGAAAGCTTGTAAAAGATATAGGGATGAGACAGCTGAAAGACGTACAAGCCTGAAGCTTGTACGAATTAGGGGGAAGTCACTTGTGTATTGTACTCTTTTTCCTTAAGCTGCCGGTGTTTCCTACTGGGTTTTCCACGACTAAGGTTTTAACGAAGCAAACACTGTAACTCTGAATCCAACAGTATCCACCACATTAGTGTATTGGATCCTGAAGAATTCATATGCTTAGAATGGATGGATGAGGGGGAGTGTTATAAAGTGGGGAGACCTTTGGTCTCCACCCACTAACCATCCACCATTACACTCACTTAGTAGTGGGTGTCCCTTAGGGTCTAGATGATGTAACCTCTATATGAATGAATATAAGTATGGCTATGGCTTAGACCATTAGCTAATTCTTCCAACTCTCAACATTATTATTATTATTAGCACGTATGCTTTCTTGGGCTTTTTATTAAAAGCAGCAAAAATGTATGATAAACAAGTTATATTTTGGCACAGCCATTAGGTTAGGTTAGAATCAGAAACATGCAAGCTACCCAAGCCAATTGGCTTCATGGTATTCATTCTCCCTTCCTTGTGACATGTCAATGGTTTCTCCCTTGTGACAGATTCGATTCTTGCTTTCCAATGTATCAAAAAAAACAACAAAAAAGAAACAGGCATGCTGCGGATGGAGGATGAAACGCACATACAAAAACAAGCAGTGGTTGGTGCAGGGTTTATGTGGGTTGTGGCTTACCTCAAACTGTTGTCAGTCACATAATAACCGACTCCGGCAACATTCCTATATTTCACAATTTTCAGATTCAACTAAGTTCACCAACCTCTAAGTAACACAGATTCTTTCGTCAATGATGCATCTATATGTTATCAGACGATGCTACCACTATATATTATCAAAGCAACCTAAACATATAATTTGTTGTCAAGCACTTTCAAACTGAGGAGTAAGATAAAAAGCATCGACATGAACAAGACAACATCCAAGTGAACATTGTAAACCTTACGACTACTAATGTTACAATGTGAAATATTCCATTAAAGTGTCAAATGGCATTCTACCCCATGGCATACTTCTGAGTCCAGGAACGAGCAGTCGCCTCGTACTTGGCTCTGTCGGTCTTGTACATGTGAGCAATCTCTGGTACCAAGGGATCATCTGGGTTTGGGTCTGTAAGAAGCGAGCAAATTGACAGAAGCACCTGCAGTTTCATTCATTCAGCTTCCTATGTCAGCCAGAAGGAAAACCAACAGAAGCACAGCAAAACTAAGTGTTCATTGCGGTAACCTGCAGGATTTATGGTTGTCCTTCAGAGGCATGAGTCATGGCAAGGGCTTGGCCAGGGTCATAGTTTAAACAAAAGACTGTCAATTCTTCATAGCGGTTACATGTTATTTATGTATTATATATGACGCTACAACCAACCACAACTACGACAATCAGACAGCACGTGCCTGAACCAAATCATACAAGAAACCATCCATCCTGATAATATTGGGACACATCAGGTGATGACACATTAGAAGAATATAAGGTATTGGAAAGATCTAATTTTAGTCCCCACTAACATGAGCCTGGAATAGGAAAACCTGCTCATGTTGCTATTTGCTCCAAAGACTGTTGTCGCTTATCTTACTAACATGATGATCTTACTAACATGAGCCTGGAATAGACAGGCAGTACATACTACACGCAGTGTTGCATCACCACAAGATATTGCTTCCTCCCACAAAACTACAATTTGTATATAGTAATTCGCCAGTTCTACCAAAGCACATCTCATTCTACCAAAAAAAAGCAAGCAAGATACTGACAAATTGTCAGTGGATTTCTCTCTCATTCTACTGAAACAAGCTATTAAGATACTTGCAAATTCTTTTTGGGTAAATGATGAGCGATAACTCCCCATTAAAATGTGTGTAATGAAAGAACCATTCAACTTTATGCCTAAGCACATTAAGGTGACAATATCGACACATAGGAAGATCTTTCTAAAAGAAAAACACTTTCCAAAACACACATTCAATTCAAAAATCAGAGCATACCGTAAAGAAAATCTATGATGTTTTAAATAACATACATTCAGATGGAAAAAGAAGAAATGGCATAACAGCATTGAAATTACCTTCGATATAGTAAGAGCGGGGCTCCACTGCTCCTTAAGGATGTCAAGGCAAATGCTACCATTACTATTAATATTTGGATGAAAAACTTTGGTGCGGAATGAGACCTGAAAAGAATATTGCAAGTTAATGGGTTTCAAAACCTATGTGTGATATAAGTAGACAGTGCTAGCTGCAGAAAGAAAATATTGTTTCAGGAAACTAATTCAAATTTACATGTTCACCCAAGAATCCACAACCAGCTAGGAAACATTGAACACAATCATCTGCCCTTGCTTCCGTCTTGATGTGGAACTAGGCAAATTTGTAGCAGTTGCAGTTGTCAATTGAAAGGGACTTGCACACTTCACAGAATAATTATACAGCTGGTTTTCATTTAGATTATTTTCATAGCCTGACTACCAATCTCTACATTCTTTTTTCAGTCTAGGATGACCATGATGGGATGCTGCAGTTAAATAGGGCTGAGAGAATTTTTACTACCTAGAAATATGTCAGAATATTTGTTTTGCAAAAAATTGATGTTAAGCTGTTAGATTATTTAGATATCAACACCATTCACTAAATTCCAAATTTAAGAGAATTCACTTGTAAATGGAAGTGAATTAAATATTTATCTAATATTTTTTATTTTTTATTTTAATTATTATAATATGCCATTTGATTTAATCATTAATTAGATATGAAAATTATATTTTGAATACGGTTTTGTATACTAAATTATGTGCATCGGTTTAGTTTGCCAGTGGTCATGATGTTGCTATATTTTGGTTAAAATTTCGGTGAAAACTAAATAGATTTTCCAAATAGAAAAGTATACATTAATTCAAAAATAGAATGATTGCACCACAGATAATACAATATTATTATTATTCTTCTTCTTTTGCCAATATTAACACCATTCTCAATGTTTTGAAATATCAAATTTATCAATAGAAAATTTGCATAAATAAATAACAAAGAAGATTATCATTTTTTTATTAGAAAGGAAGAGATAGACTTAAATCTGGAAGGCTTAAAAAGGTTTGCCAACTATTTTGCTATTAAAAATATATATCTTATCCTACTTTAAAAAATTATTGTTTCAAATTAATTCTATTTCATTCCCGCAAGTACTGTCTTTCACTAATTACAAAAAGCTCAATTCGGCTTCACTGTTTTGAAGGATGGTTGCAACTGAGTGTGAATCAAATCCTCCATGAACTCAAGCAAACGAAATCTCCCGATATCACTCATGCGTATAATTGTTTTAACAGTTTTTTCTCATCTAACTAAACAGTACGTTTAGAACTCTGGATTTCATACACATTGTGACTAAGATAATTAATATAAAAATAATAGTTTCAGTTTTTCACCAATCGTCATTGAAGTAGCCTGCTAGAGAAGATATTAAAACAATGGGGTTTTTAGATATAAGCCCCACAAAAAACGTCTTATTTGATAAGAGCCCCAAAAATTTGCATTTGCAGTAACGTCCCCCAAATTCTTTTCAAATAAGTCCCCCAAAAAGAACTCTTTTCGTGTGACTTATGCAATTTGGGTGACCTTACTGCAAATGCAATTTTTTGGGGGACTCTTTTCAAATAAGACGTTTTTTGGGAGGGCCATTATGAAAATAACCCTAAAACAATGGACTTTATGATCTAACTATGAAAGCTAAAGTAACTAAATTCCCTTCTCAAACACAAAAATGGATGGTGTAGACTGCAATCTAAATGGGTGGGCCCTACATCTGTATCCAGTATGACTCAATCACAATAAAAAAATTTGGGGGAGTGGTAGGGAATGGAATTTGTAATTTTTAGTTGTATTTTTATTTTATTGAATCTCTTAGTTATTTTTGCATCTTTATCTTAGTTTAAGTGGTTTACAAGTTTAGTCACACATCGGATGGGTTAGAAGAAGTGTTGGGTTGTGAGCATATATATAGGCCTTAGAGTTGTATCTTTGAAATCAATGAACGAATGAAAGAAACTTGAGAAATTTCTCCAAAACCCGTGAAAGGTTCCCTTAAATGTGAAAGGTCCACTCTTCCTTAGTACGAAGCTTCAGAAACCCTTGGTGTGAAGCCAAGAAATCCCCAATTATATAGTTCTTCCCCAAATCACCCAATTCCTATCTAAATCATCCATCGAAACCCTAAAATTCTCCACCAACCCCCGAGATCCAATTACGTCATGCATTCAATTTGGTATCAGAGCCGAAGTTCATATATTCGCTCTTTTTTTATTTCTGATCCTCAAAAAAATTCCTGATCAAATCATTACCCCCCCCCCGAAAACCTCACGTGCCCACTCTCTTTCTCCATTGGTCTACTTCGATCCAGAAACAAAAAAATCAAAAAAAAAATTCTACAAACCGTAATTCCCAAAATAAAATACCATGCCGCCCTCCTGCTCCTTTTCTCTCTCCTCGTCGAAGCACAGTGCAGAGCCATTTCTGTCTCCCTTCATTAAAAACAATTAAAACGGAAAACACCTAACATCACTTTTCCCTGGCAAAAAAAACCCACCCGTCGCCCTCCTTTGTTTGGCTTCTCTCTCTCTTCGATCCCTCTTCGCACACATGTCCATCTCTGTCCAAAAAAGGAAATTTTCTACCATCCCCCGTTCATGCTCATCTTCTCTCTCTCTTCGTCGACCAGCAGCACCCCACCCCTTCTCTCTCTGCCGACCACTTTCCAAAAAATTAAGAAGAGAGTAAATAAAACCGAAAAAAGAAGAAGAAAAAGATATACAACTCTTACCTGGTTAGCCGCCCTTCTTCTTTCTTCTCGTGAACCACCGAAGACGCCTCATTTTCCTTCTTCAAGAGCCACAACCCACTCCTCCGCCCTAAACACAAACTGTACCACACAAATTTTGGCTCTCGAATGAACTGGAGGAGCAGTAGCAACAGCCAACTCAAGCTCCACACGATCAGACAACTCCTGTGAAACTGATAATACAGCCATTCTAGTTATTTATTTAACTTTTATATTAAATGATTGCTTCTTCATCAAAGATTTGAATGAAAAGGTGTTGGGTTCGACGTGTATCTTCAGTTCTGAAGGGTTTCCCACAGAAGCTCTGTAAGTAAATTTCTCTAATCCATCATTTGTTATGGTTCTGTAGAAGCTGGCAGAGAAAGCTTTTTCCACTTTGAACAGATAAAATTTCTCTCTCTCTTCGATCCCTCTTCGCACACATGTCCATCTCTGTCCAAAAAAGGAAATTTTCTACCATCCCCCGTTCATGCTCATCTTCTCTCTCTCTTCGTCGACCAGCAGCACCCCACCCCTTCTCTCTCTGCCGACCACTTTCCAAAAAATTAAGAAGAGAGTAAATAAAACCGAAAAAAGAAGAAGAAAAAGATATACAACTCTTACCTGGTTAGCCGCCCTTCTTCTTTCTTCTCGTGAACCACCGAAGACGCCTCATTTTCCTTCTTCAAGAGCCACAACCCACTCCTCCGCCCTAAACACAAACTGTACCACACAAATTTTGGCTCTCGAATGAACTGGAGGAGCAGTAGCAACAGCCAACTCAAGCTCCACACGATCAGACAACTCCTGTGAAACTGATAATACAGCCATTCTAGTTATTTATTTAACTTTTATATTAAATGATTGCTTCTTCATCAAAGATTTGAATGAAAAGGTGTTGGGTTCGACGTGTATCTTCAGTTCTGAAGGGTTTCCCACAGAAGCTCTGTAAGTAAATTTCTCTAATCCATCATTTGTTATGGTTCTGTAGAAGCTGGCAGAGAAAGCTTTTTCCACTTTGAACAGATAAAAGTAAATGAAGGGTAATTAAGATCGCGTGATGTCCCATTGTTGGTGGTATATCATATGCTATTATCACTGATTGACCAGTCAACAGCTCCGCCGTAAGCCGCGGCTCGAACCATGTAATTTTTCATTTTTTTGGGGATTTTCGCTAGATTTTCTGGAACTTCTACGCGGTCCCACTGTTTTGATGATTCTGGTTCCATTTGAAGCCCGAATTCAGTGACGTTTGAGCCAGTGGGTAGCTGACTCAGCCAACTACACATAGGTATATCCTCCATACAAGAAGATCAGCTATAAATTATGGAATACTATGATAATTATTTCAAAGAATATTCTCTCCTAACAGAAGCTGAGCTTAAGATGTTTAGACAGGTACCAATCTTTTATGGGTTCAAGGATAAATATAGGTATGATGATTGGGAGTACCATCTGGAATATTTCTTCTCATTTCAATTTTTCCAGTGAAGCAAAATATACATATGTTTATCTCAAGTTAGGTGGAGAAGTGTTATCTTGAAGTTTGGATCTTGTAGTTCATTATCATCAAAGGTCTATGTTCAGATACGTCCTTTGATGTCGATATTATTCCAAGCATCAATATATTTCAGGGGCACCCCATCAATCTTCAAGCTCTAAAGTAAAAGTGTGATCAGAAGAAGAGATAAGTGAGAGCAACAGCCGAATTCTTCAAGCGATCGAACAATTGGAGAGGGAACAACATAGTAAACTCAATACAAAGCCACATCAGATATTGATCCAACACCTAAGGCAGAGTGAGCCTGAACCCAAGCTGGAGCCCGAGCTCGAATTAGAGCCGGAGCCTGAAGTAAAGTCTAAGCCGGAGCCTGATTTGGAATCTGATGCAGTATTGGTGCCACAGCAAGAGCCCGAGCTCGAGTTAGAGCCTGAACCAGAGATTGATCATGAACCAGAGTCAGAATCAGAACCAGAGCTTGATCTTATGTCGCATTTCAATCTTGAGTCGGAGCCTTATCCCGCGCCATCAGTTAAGATTGATCCAGAACTGTCGAAAGAAGCACTGTTGATTCCGATTGATCACATTGAGTTTGTGATCTCGGATCCTCCTACCATAACCAACAAACATGTGCTGAATGTTTTTCTATCATTCATGAATTGGGAGAAATTATCAGAGGACGTGCTTCTACCAATCTGCATCATAGTACACTTCAGAGTTCGTGGACGCGACTTTTCCAACTGCAGAGCACCATTGATGTCTGTCCAGATGTGCTACTTTTATCGGCCTTCACCAAGAGGTGAAGTTCTCAAGCAGGAGAAAATGATATGGATCGGAATTTGTAATTTTTAGTTGAGTTTTAGTTTATTGAGTCTCTAAGTTATTTTTCAGTCTTTATTTTAGTTTAAGTGTTTTAGAAGTTTAGTCCCACTCGGATGGATTAGGAGAAGTGTTACGTTGTGAGCCTATATATAGGCTTTAGAGTTGTATCTTTGAAATCAATGAACGAATGAAAGAAAATTGAGAAATTTCTCCAAACCTCGTGAAAGGTTCCTCTACATGTGAAAGGTTCACTCTTCCTTGGCGCGAAGCTTCGAAAACCATTCATGTGAAGCCAAGAAATCTCCAATTATCTAGTTCTCCCCAAATCTCTCAATTTCTACCTAAATCATCCACCGAAACCTTAAAATTCTCCACCAAACCACTAGATCCAATTACGTCCACCATCAGTTGTGGAACTTAATCAAAATGCATCCAAGTAAACAAGTTCCATTTAATTGGTCTAGACTACATGTTAGATCCGGCTTATGACACGGATCTCACCCGAGGCACACATCCGAACAAGAACTAAAAAGCAAGCCTGCAATGGGTTTCAGCTTGGCTTTACATTAATAAAGCATAGTAATCTATATCATCCCCATCTACGAGCCTTCTTAAGTTGAGGTAACTTTGATGGCTTGCTCCTGGTTGAAAACATTTCGACAAAGAACTAATAGGCTCAAATGGCAGTTTAGGTGCTAGTAGGTAAGCATCAACTTGGAAAGGCATGTCACCAGGATGAGGATTGATTTGCACTATATGTTAATATTTGACTCAAAATCTAATTTGAGTACTAATTGATTTAGGTTTTTAAGGTTTTTCTTTTGGGACTTCTATATTGATTAGAATTAGTTTATCCTTTTGATTTCATTTAGGTGTCCTTTGTTTAGTATAAATCAAATGCCACAAGTCAATGTTAGCTATAAGATTTTGACTTTTGAGATTTGTGAGAGTTTATTATTGGGTTTGTGAGAGTTTCTTTTTAAGAGATTTTAAGAGTTTTTTATGAAAATTTGGTTTGGTAAGGGATAAAATAAAATTAATAACATTCTTTTTCTCCAATTTTTTGTTTTATGGTGTATCAAATTGGTATTAGATCTAAGTGTGCTTCAATCAGGGTAATATGACAATGGAGAAACGGCTTCAACGATGAAATTTAAGATGAAGTTCAATAAAACAATTTTGATTTGCAGCAAGAGAACATTTGCAATCTTCTCGGCGGACAAGGATTGCACAAAACGTTGAAAGGAAAATTAGCAAAAGTTACATCAATGATAGATGGGGATTGGATAATGTTCGAATTCTTATTCCATTGTGCTTGGCTTAGAAGGTATTGTATAATGTTTTGAAGTATGATTTAACAAGATTATGGAACATGCTTAAAACTCGTTACATAGAAAAATCTTTGACAAATCAAATGTTCTTAAAGCAACCGTTATAAAAATTATTGATGAAGATGCATCAATTCATAAGCATCTCAACTCGTTTAATGGATTAATTCATCGATTGTTAAGTATTGATGTTAAAATTAAAGAGGATGATAAAATATTAATTTTAGTGGCTCCCTAGCCATCTCTGAGTGTTGTATCGCAAACTTTATGAAATGAATTCTACAAAGAGGATGTTACTTCTGGAAGTTGTAAATGAGATGAGAAAGAAATCTGTTAATGAAAAATTGCTACATAGATCGCATGCCGAGGCTTTGGTAGCAAGAGGGAAAAGAAAGAGAAAGGACAGAATATATGAAAAAAGATCTTTCAAGTATTGAATGATTTTTGGTAAAAAGAAAAGATACAAAAAAGGTTTTGCAGAAAGTCATAAGAGAAGCTATAAAAATTAGAGAATTTGAAAGAAAAGCATGTTCAAGAATCAAAGATGGTTGTTAAAGAGATGGATAAAATCTTATCATCTATTATACATTTGACAACGTTTTTTGAATTTTAGCGTTTTTTGAATTTTAGGGCTGACTAGGACAAGATAAAGAGTGGCTGAGATTTGATCTTGATAAATCAAGGGTTGAGATTGGATTTTGTGAAAATTTTAGTAGGAAAACTAAAATTTTGGTGGGAAAAGTGTCTTGGGAAAGATTGACATTAGAAGTGTCTTGGGAAAGATTGTGGAGATTAAATTTGGGGGAAAAAGTGACTTGTGAACCTAAACTTTGAAATTAGAAGTGCATTGGGAAAGATTGTGGAGATTAAATTTGGGTGGGAAAATGCCTTAGGAACCTAAACTTTGAAATTAAAAGTGCCTTGGGAAAGATTGTGGAGAAGCATGATCCATTAAATTAAACAAAATAAAAAATTTAGCGTAAAACAATTTAGCGGAACAACAAATTTGAGTAAAAATACCCTGAGATTTGTTGTTCCGCGCCCGCGGCAAAGGCGCCCGCTAAATTTTTTTACGCTAATTTGTTGTTCCGCGCCAAAGACGCGGGCGTCGAATTTGTTGTTCCGCGCCGAAGGTGCCCGTGCCGCTAAATATTTTTACGCTAATTTATTGTTCTGTTAAATTTTGGCGGTGGAAATAATTTTTCGGGGAACAAAGATTTCGCGGGGGAAATCTTAAATGAACCG
This sequence comes from Scilla litardierei, assembly GCA_030789695.1. Classification (NCBI taxonomy): domain Eukaryota; kingdom Viridiplantae; phylum Streptophyta; class Magnoliopsida; order Asparagales; family Asparagaceae; genus Scilla; species Scilla litardierei. The sequence goes on from CM061133.1 coordinate 253,984,465, forward strand.
TGCCTGCGGGCACGGGTTATGACTAGTCCATCTATAAATGTCACTTATCAAGTTTGTCGAATTTGAGTTCAAGAGCTTCGTATCATATGCACTCCGATAAAAAAATTATTTGCAACTTATGAGTCAATTCATGAGGATTCAAAAATTACAACAAAAGATGAATCTTGTAATGTTATTAACATAAGAATAATTAAAATTACAATATTCAATGGAGCCACAAGAACATTATCAGGGGTACATTATGCACCGGATTTAAGAAGGAACATGTTTTTAGGTGCTTTGGAGTTTAATAATTATCGGTATTTAGCTGAATGTGTAGTTATCAATATTTGAAAGGACAGTCATACTGTCATCAAAGACATGAGAACATGAAGAAACTTATACATAATTTAAGTAGGCGGTTATTGCTATAGATGTAAATGGACTCAGACTATCGAATTTGAATACTAATATCAAAATTTTCTATTCGATGCGCAAGACAGCAAATAAGACACGGGCCTTTTTTAAAAGGTAATGAATAATGAAAAAAATGAATATATAACCCCGAAAAGGTAATGATACTTCGGAAATAAATTTTGCATATGAACTAGAATTAATCATGATTAAATACTCAAAATGTAACATCACATATCATATATCATAATCAAGTGACCAAATCGAAATTCAATAATCCATAGTTTATTATCCATAACCGATATCCAAAAGACAAAAACAATAATATACTAACATGTCCATCTAGTAATAAAGAAAGATCAATCATATGCATCATGAATGTCGATCTCATCCTCATCATCAATTGCGTCTGCATCATCGTTTGACGGGCTTCTTCCTCTTCAGAGCTCTCATCTCTAAGGTGAAAGGATGATGTGGAGGCTCTCCCTAGTGCTCCTCGTCTCCTCCTAATGTAAGTGGTGTTGATAGCTCTCTCTGGTGCACTTGGCATTGCACTAGAAGTTGCCCATATATGTCCATAACAAAGAAAAATAATACTAATAGACTTATCAGAACTCGTGAAAATAAAGCCATGAAATATTATCAATTTATTTACTACTCACCTCCACATGCATGATCCATCTCTAAATCAACCACCTCTCTTTCTCCTACAACCAGTGTCTGCACTGCTTGATTTCCTTGAATCCATGAAGTTGTCACCAATTAATTTACTACTATAAAGAGTAAAGTAATGCAATTTTATATATTTGCTCACCTAGTATGGTCTTTGCTTGAAAATTAGTCCCTACATGTCCTTCACCTACACCTTCTTCAAGCCATGATACATCTGCCTCCAATTCAGCCACACTTGGAGGGGTTGGTGTTGCCATGCCCACATTTACTTGAGTTCCTTTAATGCAGTATTCATCATTTTATTGAAATAGTATTAAACGTCATTTTATTGAAATAGAATTAGACGTGTATATTGATAAAATTTAACTAGTACTTGTCTCATAAATGAAAAAAGTAATGTGGGGCTCTGGCTCACCGAATCTAGTAATGGGAGTGTCGGTGCCCACAGCTTCACTTTCTTCATCCTCAAGTGTTGTTCCCGTCGTCCACTTATTGCTATCTTCAAGTAACTCAACAAGTGAGATAGGATCAATCTATCACCCATCTTGAATCTCTCCTCTAAGATGGTGTTGTATTTAACAAACATTACGTCATTCAACCGTTGCGTTTCAAGCCGATTTCTTTTCTTGGAATGGATCTAGTAAACAATAGAAGATTATTGGTTAATATTTAAAATGATAAAATACAAAAATAACATCAAATAGATTTTCTTTTGCTTGCTCAAAAACACTCCAGTTACGTTCACACCCGCACGCACTGCAAGTTAAACTAAGTATGCGGGTCGCAAACTTCGCCAATTGTGGAGAAGTGGCCACATAAGACTTCCACCATTCCTCTGCCAATTTTACTTAGTGAGTACTAGTAAGTAGTGACCATATAAGTTTTACTTATTAGTTAAGCTAAGAATGATATATTAAATACTTATAAGTAAACTTATATGAATTGTAAGTTACCTGTTGCCAAGTCCTTTCGCTGCATGATAGCGAACTCGTTTCCAAATAATCCATCTGCAACCTTGTATGTGGGGAGTTGACTCAAAACAAGTTTCTGATCTTAAAAGGCACAAGCTTTTTCCCACACGCATACACACCATTCATCTCATAAATATCCAGCAGGATTTCTGATGCGATCATTATGTACGAGAGGAGGCCGAAAGAGTAATTGCTATGCGCACCAACTGTTTGGGCGAAAATTTCTTTATGCACAATAAGTTTTTCTAGTTTTGTTGTACGCACCACGCCTAAACATTATATAAGTGAGGGCGTGGGCTAGGGTTAGGGCATGCCTAATTGTGAAGAACAACTAGGTGTCAATTGTGAAGGTGCTTAGGCTTTGGTCCGTTCATCCAAAGCTAGGAGATAGGGTTTCGTCTCGAAAGAGGCCCAATTTATCTTTTGTTCTTCGCTGAAATTTCTATAAAATTCCTCTTTTTTCATATTTTTCCACCTTTAAACGCTGATTTGATTGATTCGATCTCCAGATCGTATCAAATTGGTATCAGAGCATCTACGATCCATGGGTGATTTGTTACAACAATTTCGGGCCATGAGGAGGGAAGCCGCGCAGACGGGACGCGATCTCCAAGGATTGAAGAAAGCTACTTCAGATCTGAAGTTTGTAAGGGAGGCCATGGCGTCAATTCCGGCGATAATGGAGATGTTACGAACCCTAATGGCCCGAAAGGGAAGAGATCGAGGCAAGAGGATCCAAGGGGAAGAGAATCAGGACGATTCCACGCTTGATTCAGATCCAGATCTGGAATTTTCAGATCCAGATCTGAAATTCTCAGATCCAGATCTTTCATATCCAGATCTGAAAGTCGCAGATCTGAAATTCTCAGATCCAGATCTGAAAGTCGCAGATCTGAAATTCTCAGATCTGAAAGTCTCGAATCCAGATCTGAAAGTCTCGGATCCAGATCTGAAATTCTCGGATCCAGATCTGAAAGTCTCAGATCCGAAAATCTCAGATCCAGATCCGAAATTCTCAGATCCAGATCTGAAAGTCTCAGATCTGAAATTTTCAGATCAAGATCTTCAAGTTTCAGACCCAGATCTGAAATTTTCAGATCCAAATCTTCAAGTTTTCAGATCTGAATCTTTCAGATCTGGATTTCTTCAGAACGGCAGTGAAAGCGGTGGAGATCATTTTCATCCCTTTGATCCAAATGGAGGCTTGCGCACACTTAGAGTAGGGCCTCCGCGGATTTCATGCACCACCTTGAGGACAAGGTGGCTCTTTTAGGGGCGGAGTAATGATGCGATCATTACATACGAGAGGAGGCCGAAAGAGTAATTGCTATGCACACCAACTGTTTGGGCGAAAATTTCTTTATGCACAATAAGTTTTTCTAGTTTTGATGTACGCACCACGCCTAAACATTATATAAGTGAGGGCGTGGGCTAGGGTTAGGGCATGCCTAATTGTGAAGAACTAGGTGTCAATTGTGAAGGTGCTTAGGCTTTGGTCCGTTCATCCAAAGCTAGGAGATAGGGTTCCGTCTCGAAAGCGGCCCAATTTATCTTTGTACTTCGCTGAAATTTCTATAAAATTCCTCTTTTTTCATATTTTTCCACCTTTAAACGCTGATTTGATTGATTCGAACTCCGGATCGTATCAATTTCATCATCATCATAAAATGCACCCGGATTTAAAAAAATATACAGCCGCATGTAATGGACGGCGAAGCTGACACTCCCACCTCTTATCAACAATTTTGATCGCCTCATTGAACTTGCTCTCATCATTGTCCAAAGACTCACGGATGTTATTTTTTTGTCATTTCAATGGCCTTGTACATGTACCCATGGCAGGCTTCTTCTCGTTATCAGCTAGTCTTAAGACTTTAACAAGTGGAAATGCAATCTTCAAGGCTCGGACCATCCCATTCCAATAGCTCTGAGAAAGAATAGTTGCTGCATTTTTCTTCACATTCTTATCATTTACCCAAGGACTAGATAACCGCTCTGGAGACATAAACATATTTGCAATTGATGTTTCTGATTGTAAATACTCTGCATAGTCAAAAAGGAAGTAGCAAACCGTGTTGTTGCTGGCCTGACTAGCTCACTATCCTTGGTGAAGCCCATCATCATGCTTAACACTTTACCATGGTTATAAATGTAACCACTGAACTCCACGAACTTCTTGGTAGTCTTCATTATGTTCGGCAATTTCCCAATATATTCTAACATTAAATCAAGACCAAGACAGTGTGCTATGCAAGGGGTCCAGAAGATATTGGGGTATTTCTCCTCGATCAACTTCCCTATCACATTGAGAATAAAAAATAAGTAATAATAAAATAATTTAAATGAAAGACTTGAAGTATGTAAAATACTAAAATTACAAAATAGAAAATTACTTACCAGCTGCCACGTAGTTCGATGCATTATCGGTGATGACTTAAACTACATTCTGTGGCCCAACTTTCTGAATTATCATGTCCATCAACTCAAATATTTTGATCCCCATTTTTGTGTAGGCTGAAGCATCAATAGATTCCACGAACACTGTCCCTCTAGGATTATTGGCCAAGAAGTTCATGAGAGATCTATTTTTTCTATCGGCCATCCATCTGACGTAAGAGAACAACCAGCTAATCTTCCACTCATTTTCATGCTCAGCCAAGAGGTTCTAGTGGTATCGACTTGCTTTTTAAGCAATGGAACTCTCAACTCATGATAGCTAGTAGGCTTCATGCCAGGACACCAATAAATTGCATCAAACATTTCTTTAAAACTATCAAGGCTTGTTGTATTGAATGAAATGTCGGCTTGATAGAATTATTTAGCTACACATGTATTAGTGTACTCAACTTTTGCAGGATCTAGACACTCATCTAAAGTCGCATGTCTCAATAGTTGTGATGGGTTATTTGGCCTCTTTGAAAAAACCATATCTATAATGTAACCAGTTTTCCTTTTACCAGTTCCAACACTAGTATTCTCCTCCATGACACGGTCTTCAGCAGTAGAATCATCTCCCAAAACATCTAAATTAAATGGATCCTCGCAATTTGAACCAATAGAATATGCAAAAGATGTCTTCCCGCTTTTCGAGTCAATGTAATCGTGTATCTCCTTTTTAACGACATCAGAAACTTGTTTGCAGAGTAATTCATTCATTTTTCCTACAACAAGGTGTTTCACGTGAAATACGCATTCTTTCACCTCTCTGCCGCAAAAATTACATTTCAAGTAGTTCGTATTTTAAGATACAACTGTTTGCAGTATTTCCAAGCGGGGATCCTTTCTGTTAGGAGCACCTTCGGCCGTTGACCGCTCCGGGTTATCTCCAGCCATAAACAAGATTGGTAAGTAAAGAAATATAAGTATGTAAGTGATAGGCAAGAATTTGGTAATCATCTCACATAACTTGTATCACATAACTTGATGTCCTTTACAAAAATTATTTTTCTCTATTTAGCTTTATTATCGGCCATATCTAACAGGATTAAAACTATCATTTCAGTTTTAACTATTTTAATGAAAGTTCCTAATTTGTCGCGTTCTAGCAGCTTACCTCTACTACAAACCTATGATGCTTACAAATGCATCCTTTAACAAAATAATCAGAATATTGTGAACTTATGCATTATATGCTACCTGGGATTTGAAGGAGAAAAAACAAAAACATGAAGAAAAAAAGAGAAGATGATTGAAGGAGAAAAAACAAAAAAAGGAAAAAAAAGAGAAGGATTGTAGAAGATAGAGATCAGATGGTGTCCCTGAATAATGAAACCGCCACCTCTTTGCGTCGTCGCTGTCGGACCGTCGTGATTCACGGATACTTTGTCACCGCTTGCTCACGTTCTTCTTTGCAGCAGCCGTCGAAACCTAGGTGCAAAAAATAAGCCCAACAACCTCAAAAAAAATGAAGACACCTTCGATCGACAATATACAGACCCAGGCAACTTCGGAAATGGGTTGGATTCTAAAAATGAATCATGTTCGAAAAATTTTAAAATTTTCATACCCATTTATGCACCTGGGCATAAGGTGCGCGCCTTGGGTCGTCTGGGTCGCCTCACAAATGGGTGGAGCCTTGGACTTGGGCGAGGCCCTCTATGTGCGCCTCGCGCCTAAGCACGCCTCATGCATGCGCATTGATGCGCCCTAACTACGCTGGTTATACCTGATTATTATCTTTATGCTATCAGTTTTCCTAACATTACCGATCACTTGAATGATGCAAGTAATAAAGTATCCTATGTGAAGCCAGTTGAGAGACTAGTGATTTAGTTTGTATTATAGGACATTGCATCTCTCTGACCCTCTTTGTGTATCTCGTGTTGCTTGCTTTCGGTTTGTTGCTGCTTGTAATGATATCTGAGCTTTTCATAGAACTTTTTGATGTTGTGTTCTGTCTTATTAATGTCTTTTGAATGGGTAGAGTTGATTTTGCAAAAACCACCATACTCTAGCCATTTAAACCCTTATGTTAGTGCCATTTGGGTACATTTGATAAGGCCAAGGCTCCACCTATTTGTAAGGCGACCCAAGGCGCGCGCCTTGGACCCAAGGTGAGGCGACCCAAGGCGTGCGTCTTATGCCCAGGTGCATAAACGGGTATGAAAATTATAAAAATTTCGAACCCGATTCATTTTTAGAATCCGACTCATTTCCGAAGTTGCCTGGGTCCGTATATTGTCGATTGAAGGTGTCTTCATTTCGTTTTAGGTTGTAGGGCTTATTTTTTGCACCTAGGTTTCGACCGCGACTACAAAGAAGAAAGCGAGCAAGCAACGACGGAACATCGGTGAATCACGGCAGTCTGGCGGTGACGAAGTAAAGAGGTGGAGGTTTCATTATCCAGAGACACCATCTGATCTCTTTTTCTCCTTCAATCCTTCTCTATTTTTTTTCCTTTTTTCGTTTTTTTCTCCTTCAATCCTTCTCTTTTTTTCCTTTTTCGTTTTTTTCTCCTTCAAATCACAGGTAGCATACACTGCTTAAGTTCACAATATTCTGATTATTTTGTTAAAGGATGCACGTATAAGCAACATAAGTTTGTAGTAGAAGTAAGCTGCTAGAACGCGGCAAATCAGGAACTTCCATTAAAATAGTTAAAACGGAAATGATAGTTTTAATCATGTTAGATATGGCCAATAATAAAGCTAAATAGAGAAAATAATTCTTGTAAATGACATCAAGTTATGTGATACAAGTTATGTGAAATGCTTACCAAATTTTGCTTATTCCTTAAATACTTATATTTCCTTGATTACCAATCTTGTTTATGGCTGAAAATAACCCGGAGGGGTCAACGGCCGAAAATGCTCCTAACAGAAAGGATCCCGCTTGGAAATACAGCAAACAGTTGTACCCTAAAAATATAAACGACTTGAAATGTAATTTTTGCGGCAGAGGGTTAAAAAGATGCGTATTTCGCGTGAAAAAACTTGTTGGAGGAAAAAGGAATGTATTACTCTGCAAACAAGTTCCTGATGTCGTTAAAAAGGAGATTCACGATTACAAGGACTCGAAAAGCGGGATGAAATTTTTGCATTATCTGTTGTTTCAAATTGTGATGATCCATTTAATTTGGATGCTTTGGGAGACAACGTTACTGCTGAAGACCGTGTCATAGAGGAGAATACTAGTGTTGGAACCGGTAAAAGAAAAATTGGTTACACTATGGATAGGTTTTTTCAAAGAGGCCAAATAACCCATCACAACCATTGAGACAGACGACTTTAAATGAGTGTATGGATCCTGCAAAAGTTGAGTACGCTAATACATGTGTAGTAGCTAAATGGTTCTATCAAAATAGTTTTAAAGAAATGTTTGATGCAATTTATCGGTGTCCTGGCATGAAGCCTACTAGCTATCATGAGCTGAGAGTTCCATTGCTTAAAAAGCAAGTCGATACCACTCGAGCTCTCTTGGCTGAGCATGAAAAGGAGTGAAAGACAGCTGGTTGTTCTCTTATGTCAGATGGATGGACCGATAGAAAAAATAGATCTCTCATTAACTTCTTGGTCAACAGTCCTAGAGGGACAGTGTTCGTGGAATCTATCGACGCTTCAGCCTACATAAAAACGGGGAGCAAAATATTTGAGTTGATAGACACGGTGATTTAGAAATTTGGGCCAAAGAATGTAGTTCAAGTCATCACCGATAATGCATCGAACTACTTGGTAGCTGGTAAGTAATTTACTTTTTTGTAATTTTAGTATTTTACAACTTCAAATCTTTCATTTAAATTATTTTATATTTCCTTATTTTTTATTCTCAATGTGATAGGGAAGTTGATCAAGGAGAAGTACCACAATATCTACCGGACCACTTGCGCAGCGCACTGTCTTAATTTAATGTTAGAAGATATTGGAAAATTGTCGAATATAATTAAGACTATCAAGAAGTCTGTGGAGTTCAGTGGTTACATTTATAACCATGGAAAAGTGTTGAGCATACTGAGGGGCTTTACCCAGGATAGAGAGCTAGTCAGGTCAGCAAAAACACGGTTTGCTACTTTCTTTTTGACTATGCAGAGTATTTACAATTAGAAACATCAATTGCAAATGATATTTAGGACTCCAGAATGATTATCTAGTCCTTGGGCAAATGATAAGAAGTGGAAGAAAATTGCAGCAACTATTCTTTCTCAGATCTATTGGAATGGGATGGTCCTAACCTTGAAGATTGCATTCCAACTTGTTAAAGTCTTAAGACTAGCTGATAATGAGAATAAGCCGGCTATAGGATACATGTACAAGGCCATTGAAATGGCAAAAATAAGATCCGTGAGTCTTTGGACAATGATGAGAGTAAGTTCAATGAGGCGATCAAAATTGTTGATAAGAGGTGGGAGTGTCAGCTTCGCCGTCAATTATATACGGCTGGATATTTCTTAAATCCTGGTACACTTTATGATGATGATGAAATCCAGCTGGATATTGATGTAATGAATGGTGTGTATGCGTGTATGAAAAAGCTTGTGCCTCTTTAAGATCAGAAACTTCTTTTGAGTCAACTCCCCACATACAAGACTGCAGATGGATTATTTGAGAACGAGTTTGCTATCATGCAGCGAAAAGACTTGGCACCAGGTAACTTACATTTTATTTAATGCATCATACTTAGCTTAACTTATAAGTAAACGTATATGGTCACTACCCACTAGTACTCGCTAAGTAAAATTTTCAGTAGAATGGTGGAAGTTGTATGGGGCCACTTCTCCACAATTGGCAAAGTTTGTGATCCACATACTTAGTTTAACTTGCAATGCGTGCGGGTGTGAACGTAACTGGAGTGTATTTGAGCAATTAAAAGAAAATCTATTTGATGTTATTTTTGTATTTTATCATTTTAAATATTAACCAATAATCTTTTATTATTTACTAGATTCATTTCAAGAAAAGAAATCGGCTTGAAACACAACGGTTGAATGACTTGGTGTTTATTAAATACAACACCATCTTAGAGGAGAGATTCAAGATGAGTGACAAGCTTGATCATATCTAACTTGTTGAGTTACTTGAAGATAGCAATGAGTGGATGACGGAAACGACACTCGAGGACGAAGAAAGTGAAGCTGTGGACACTGACACTCCCATTACTAGATTCGGTGAGCCAGAGCCACACGTTACTTTTTTCATTTATGAGACAAGTACCAGTTAAATTTTATCAATATACACGTCTAATACTATTTCAATGAAATGATAAATAATGATTAAAGGAACTCGGGAAATGTGGGCGTGCCAACACCAACCCCTCCAAGTGCGGCTGAATTGGAGGCATATGTATCATGGCTTGAAGAATGTGTAGGTGAAGGACATGTAAGAACTGATTTTCAGGCAGAGACCATACTAGGTGAGCAAATGTATAAATTTGTGTTACTTAACATTGTTTTTACTTTACTCTTTATAGTAGTAAATAAATTGGTGACAACTTCATGGCTTCAAGGAAATCAAGCAGTGAGGACACCGGTTGCAGAAGAAATGGAGGTGGCTGATTTAAAGATGGGTCCTGCAGGAGGAGGTGTGTAGTAATTAGATTGATAACATTTCATAGCTTTATTTTCACGAGTTCTGATAAGTCTATTAATATATCTATTCTATAAAGGATGAAGATTTTGAATCTTATCATACTAGGACAAAGCTTTGTCCTATATGACAAGTTTGTCCTAGGTGGCAATGACAATTTTGGGAGGATTTAAATTTTGGGGGGAAACTTAAATTTGGGGGGAACATTGAAATTTTGTGAGAAAACTTGAAATTTGGGGGGAACTTGAAATTTGTTTGGGGAAAACTCGGCCATTAAATAAACCGTGCCCTATGGGCACGGGTAATGACTAGTTTTTCTATATTATGGATATATAGGGGCAACTTCTAGTGCAAGGCCAAGTGCACCAGAGAGAGTTATCAACACCACTTACATTAGGAGGAGACAATGAGCACTAGGGAGAGCCTCCACATCATCCTTTCATCTTAGAGATGAGAGCTCTGAAGAGGAAGAAAAAGCACCGGCAGACAATGATGCAGACACAGTTGATGATGATGATGAGACCCATAAAGATGAGATCGACTTTCATGATACATATGATTGATCTTTCTTTATTACTAGATGGACCATGGACCATGGACAGGTTAGTATATTATTGTTTTTCTTTTGGATATTGGTTATAGATATCGGACTATGGATTATTGAATTTCGACTTGGTCACTTGATTATGATATATGATATGTGATGTTATATTTTGAGTTTTTAATCATGATTAATTCTAGTTCATATGCAAAATTTATTTCCGAAGTATCATTACCTTTTCGGGGTTATATATTCATTTTTTTATTCACTATGAGCCTTTTCAAAAAGGCACGCGCCTTATTTGCGCCTTGCACCTCAGGCTCCAAAGGTCTTGTGCGCATTGCCGTGCGCCTTGTGGCTTGACTACATTGGGTATAACAAATGCACAGTGATATATTGAAAATTTACATGTGTATCCAGATGTAGGTGTGATTTCCTACAACATTCTGCTTTCTTGCCATCTTGCTCATCAAGATTATTTCTAAGTTTAGCAGAACTTTGAGGAAGTTTATTGGCTGATATGAAATTAAATTACATTAACCATAAAAGCTGGGTTACAGCCAAACTTACTTTTCATCTATATGATAAAGCCGTCATGCTCCTAGTTTACTTCAGTAGAAACTTCTTACCAACTGATCTATGTTGGCATCATGTTTTCAGATAAAAATAATGAAAATTTAACTAAATCATCTCAACTTTAGTGCTCCAAGCCTGATCTACATGAAGCATGGACAAGGCTGTTGGCATCAAGGATGATGACTACCATGTTGTAAACAAGATAACTACAAAAGCTATAGATGTGTATGGTGCCCCGAGAAAATAGAACACTATACACTTACCTTGGGAGGCTTAAATGGGTAATCAGGTGGGAAATGAATAGTCACCAAAAAAACACCGCCCGCAAAAGGACTATCAGCAGGTCCCATAATGGTTGCCTGCCAATGGAACATGTCCTCTGCAACAGGACCTATTGACAAAAAAAACAGAAAGTCCAAGTTACTGAAACCTGCACATATATAGCCTAGAAACATAAATACTGAAAACACCAGTTCTCCAACAAGCTAGCAACATCACCAAAGAACAAGCATAATGCTACACGCAATGACAAAGTAGCTTTTCACCAGCATAAACCTATTGAAAAAATAGACCATCGAAAAAATAGACCATCGTGGTATGACTTTTAGGAATGAATATTTGTGAATCATATGTGGCAGGAGGTAAAAAGCCCAAGTTTGCTCAAACAACAAAAACTTGTTACCCAGTTTGTTTGCGCAGTAAATACATGAATGGAACATGTTTCTGATAACATTATGGTCAAAACAAAGTCAGGAGAATAGCACCAATAATAAACTAGTAACCAAAGATCAATCATACTAACAATCAAGTGATGAATATCCATAGCTATGACTGCAATGATAGCTAAGTTTTTTTTAAAAGATTCTAATCAACACGATGATGAGCTTGTTCCAGGTGCTGTAGTTTATAACTTTCTGGAATTTTGAAGCCCTAATCCGAGGATGGAACCGAACTTAACTGAACAAACAGACTAATACAGAAAGTAATCATTCTCTTTAAATGTAAACAGTTTAAAACATCAATGATACTCCATAAAAAGGAAAATTAATAAATATCCTAATGACTTGAAGAATATATGACATCAACACTTTGATAAATACAATGCTGCATGTCAGGACTCCGTAGGAAGAACCATAGACTTCACAACATTAAAAATGAAGGAAATTTCAATTAAAAATGAAAAAGATTACGTAACCACTAAAATAGAAAAGTCAAATAATATGTTAACAAGCACCTATGCAGATTCCATAATAACATGTCTAAGAGCAAGTTTTGCACAAGAAAACAATGGCAATAATGATGCCACAAGAAGAAAATCTTTTTCTAATATGGTCCATCTTTGTTTATTTTGGTGAGACGCAACAATGACGTGGGCTTCAAATGATGGATGCATTGTCAGCTTTTTATCTTCTATTCTTGTGCGTCCTCATATTCTTGAGTCGGCTTCGGCCTAAAAAGTTGTGTAGTAGCCAAGAACTACTTTTGACCAAAGTTTTAAAACGCAAAGGCGTGACGTGAGGCGTTTTTTCGACCCGTGACGCGAGGCGTAAGCCTCAACGCGTAAGGCGTAAGCCTTCAGCGTGTTGTGAGGCGTAACACATTATAACCACATAATTCTAAAATATAGATGTAAAAAACTTATATTTAAGTTTCAAACCATCATTAAAGTATCAAAATATTAAAATAACACTCCAAAGACAAATATAAAATATCCAAAAAAAGATCAGAGTATTTGAGTTGCAAAATTAGACTCTAAATTTACTCTTACACATCATCAAATACAGAATCTTCAAGTAAGCCATCTCCCTCCCCAAAACTTCCTAGGCTACTAACATCATCTTCATCTGGGGCGACAAATCAAGGCGGCGGCGAGTCGTCTCTCTCTCTCTCTTAGCTTTTATACTTGGGAAATAAAAATTTTTTGCAAAAAATCACATGTTGATGGTGTGAAAACACAAACGTATTTGATGCGCCTCCGAACTGAGGCGTAAGCCTTTGAGCGCCTTCGACCCGAGGCGTAAGACTTTGGGCGCCTTCGACCTGAGGCGTAAGCCTTTGGGCGCCTTCGACGAGTGAAAGCCTCTTCCCTTAAGCCTCAGGGCGCTGGAGGTAAGCCTCGCCCTGAGGCGCGCCTTGAGGCGTAAGCCTTTGCCGTCTTTCAAAACATTGCTTTTGACCATGCATTTTATTTTAACCACCATCCCACTCCTCTTTCCCACTACAAAGTCGCTATCAAATGACTTTTGGGTTATGAAAACAAACAAAAATGATAAATTTGACTGTTAAAGAAGTCCCTTTTGTTGAATACAGTTTTCAATTAACTTTCTCGCAGCCAAACATGCCTTTAGAGTTGAATATATTTCTCCAAAATCTATCATCTTTTTTATATCATCTTCTTCCACACATTTTACTCATCTTAGACTTGAATACAATTTGAAGGGTTGTCCCATGTTTGCCAGAGCATAAATTGCAAGACCAATAACATAAGTTTTTCTTTATAACCAAGATTTCTTCTGCTAAGCATTTGAGACCTACCTTAAAAACTGATATCAGGATTTGTACACGTCATCAAATTTTGTTAAATTCTTTACAAGACAACTTGACGGATCTGGAGGTTTGGTCCATCATAGGCGTTTTCGTAATTTTCAAATTTCTAAGTGTTTTTTTTTTAATTTCCAGTTTTATGGTTCTTTTTGTAATTTTCTTATTTTCTGCTTAGTATTTATATGGGGCTAGGGAGATTAGAGAAGAGTGTGGAAGATTGAAGAGAACTTGTGAGAAGTTGGGATTATCCATCTTTCCGTTGGAGAGTGTTGCCCCCTCTCGAATCAGTGGCTTGAGAGCGAGAGTTCCTCTCGAAAAGAACTCAACCTACCTTGTATTACTTCTTTATTTTGGTTATTTATCAATAAAAACATCAACTTTCCTCCAAACCATTTCTTTCTAGCCATAAAGATCCCACATTTTCCCCCAAAAATCTCACCTTTCTACCAACACCCTAACTTTCTACATCAAAACCCTAAAAAATCCTATCAAGTTGTATCAAAACATTCGATTATGGAATCAATGACGGATTGAGAGGAGACCATGTCCTTGTTGAGGCAAAGGTTGAAGGAGATTAACGACATCTACTGCCTTAAAATGGAAGAAATCCGCGACACTGATCCAAAAAAAGACAACACCTTTGACGGAAAAGAAAGAAGAGAAATCCACGAGGCAACTCTTTAGGAAGGGGATTGAAGCCATTGAGGAAGAAGAGACAGAGAAGGCAGCGAGTGCAAAGAAAATGGCGGAACTTTGGAGGCCGTCAAGCTAGATCTGAAGAAGAACTAAGAAACCGGCTCAGATCTGGGCAACGCCGGCGACAACAACTCAGATACGGGGCCAAAGGCGGCCCCTTTGGACAAGAAGATCCATTCCAAAGGAGATCCAACTTCAGATCTGAATGGCAAAGACTGCTATGCGAATCAGAATGAGAAGTACTCCGAGGAGGCGACGAACAACCACATAAGAGGCAGCGCACCCTACCTCCCTCACTTTGGGTCACGGGCTGCCCCTGCACGGGCCATGCATGGCCTGCAAGTCCCCTTGCGGGGGCCCTATCCCCCTGCATGCCCGACTGGGCCTTGCCATTGCCATGCAGGCCCAGCTAGGCCTACCCGCAGTTCCGCGGGCCAGTCAAGGCCTGCTCGTGACAGGCCCGCTCGCCATCTTTCGAGGCCCGACATGCCCTAACAACGCTCTTCGAGACCCGCCAAGGCACATCGACACTTTTGCGAGGCCTCAAGGCACATGGTTTGTACATGGACGACCTCCTGAGCATCAGCATCAGTGTTTTAGGTGCGAAGAACTTTTAGTCGGGCTGGCCGATCATCGTGGCATTTGTCCGAGCGTCGTTGAGGGCGATGAAAACCAATCATATCCTTTTGATCCCGGAGGGGATGAGCGCAATCAGTCGGAAAGGATGGCACACCAACTTCATGCACTACCTTGAGGACAATGTGATTTTTCGGAAACAGAGTAATGATGGATCTGAAATTTTGGCTCATCAGGGGTGTTTGCGGAATTTTCGAATTTCGATGGATTGTTTTGTAATTTTCGATTTTAGGTTTCCTTTTGTAGTTTTCTTACTTTTAGTTTAGTATTTATATGGAGCTATGGGATTAAAGAAGGGTGTGGAAGATTGAAGAGTAAACTTGTGAGAATTTGATATTATTCATCTTTCCGTTAAAGTTTGTGGCCCCCTCTAAAATCGGTGGCTTAGGAGAGAGAGTTTCTCTTGAAAGAACTCAACATATCTTGCATTACTTCTTTATTTCAGTTATTTATCAATAAAAGATCAACTTTTCCAAAACCTTACTTACTAGCCCTAAAGATCCCATCTTTATCAAAAAAATTCCACCTTTCTACCAAAACCCTAACTTTCTACATCAAAACCCTAGAAAAATCCTATCACAACTAGACCCACTTCTTCTAAGGCAATCAAAGAACCATAGTGGGAATTGTTATGCGAACAGACATTTTTGGGCAGCTCACAAACCACTCAACTTAGGAGAGAGAGTTTCAACTCAACATATCTTGCATTCCTTCTTTATTTCGGTTATTTATCAATAAAAACATCAACTTCCCCAAAACCTTACTTACTAGCACTAAAGATACCATCTTTATCCAAAAAAATTCCACATTTCTACCAAAACACTAACTTTCTACATCAAAACCCTAGAAAATCCTATCGCAACTAGACCCACTTCTTCGAAGGCAATCAAAGAACCATAGTGAGAATTGCTATGCGAACAGACATTTTTTGGTCAGTTCACAGACCACTCAACTTTTTACTATGTGCACATACCTTACTTTTTTGAAAACCCCAATTTTTGCTCAGTTCACAAACCAAATTTCCCAAAATGTCCTTAAATAATTTTTGCTAAGCACATACCTGAATTTACATCCCTCTTAATTTTTGATGAGTACACATACCTTAATTATACACTATCTTTTAAAACATAGAACTAATTACTCATTGCACAAATCTAATTGCTTATTACACAAACTAGAGAGACTGGGAGGGGGCTGGGTGGGCGAAGTGGGGCTGGGGCTGGAAGGTTAGGCGGGGGAGGGGTTGGGGAGGAGGCAGTGAGGGTGTATGTGTGCAGAGTAGATTAGTTAACACGTCATTTTTTGGTTAATTGCTCTTTGGGTGTGATTAATTGCTCATTTGGGTTAATTAGCATGTATACTGAGCAGCAGATAAAAAGAGAGAGGAAGAAGAAGAAAAAGAAGAAAGAAGATAAGCACAATATCAAAACACGGTTTCCTTTTGTAGTTTTCTTACTTTTAGTTTAGTATTTATATGGAGCTATGGGATTAAATAAGGGTGTGGAAGATTGAAGAGTAAACTTGTGAGAATTTGATATTATTCATCTTTCCGTTAAAGTTTGTGGCCCCCTCTAAAATCGGTGGCTTAGGAGAGAGAGTTTCTCTTGAAAGAACTCAACATATCTTGCATTACTTCTTTATTTCAGTTATTTATCAATAAAAGATCAACTTTTCCAAAACCTTACTTACTAGCCCTAAAGATCCCATCTTTATCAAAAAAATTCCACCTTTCTACCAAAACCCTAACTTTCTACATCAAAACCCTAGAAAAATCCTATCACAACTAGACCCACTTCTTCTAAGGCAATCAAAGAACCATAGTGGGAATTGTTATGCGAACAGACATTTTTGGGCAGCTCACAAACCACTCAGAGAGAGTTTCAACTCAACATATCTTGCATTCCTTCTTTATTTCGGTTATTTATCAATAAAAACATCAACTTCCCCAAAACCTTACTTACTAGCACTAAAGATACCATCTTTATCCAAAAAAATTCCACATTTCTACCAAAACACTAACTTTCTACATCAAAACCCTAGAAAATCCTATCGCAACTAGACCCACTTCTTCGAAGGCAATCAAAGAACCATAGTGAGAATTGCTATGCGAACAGACATTTTTTGGTCAGTTCACAGACCACTCAACTTTTTACTATGTGCACATACCTTACTTTTTTGAAAACCCCAATTTTTGCTCAGTTCACAAACCAAATTTCCCAAAATGTCCTTAAATAATTTTTGCTAAGCACATACCTGAATTTACATCCCTCTTAATTTTTGATGAGTACACATACCTTAATTATACACTATCTTTTAAAACATAGAACTAATTACTCATTGCACAAATCTAATTGCTTAACACAAACTAGAGAGACAGGGGGCTGGGTGGGCGCTGGGGCTGGAAGGTTAGGCGGGGGAGGGGTTGGGGAGGAGGCAGTGAGGGTGTATGTGTGCAGAGTAGATTAGTTAACACGTCATTTTTTGGTTAATTGCTCTTTGGGTGTGATTAATTGCTCATTTGGGTTAATTATGCATGTATACTGAGCAGCAGATAAAAAAGAGAGAGGAAGAAGAAGAAAAAGAAGAAAGAAGATAAGCACAATATCAAAACACAATATCTCTCTTCAAAATAACCCAGAAAGAGGTATGTGTAAGCTCTCTGTGTACAAAGGTATGTGCACGCTGCGAAAAAAGGTATGTGAACCAAGCAATTTTGAAAATGGTATTTTGGGGTTTTTTTAAATGGGGTATTTTTGGTATTTTTCAAAAAATTAAGTGCTATGTGAACTGAGCAACAAGGTCTGTTCGCATAGTAATTCCCAACCATCTATATTACATTTGAGGATTTTTTTAAATTGCCTTGCTGACTAGGACAAGCTGATATCATACTGATATATAAATAGATTAATAGAAGAATGGCTAGGATTTAATCTTGGTAAAAGAATGGTTGAGATGCGTGTTTGTGAAAACCAAAAAACCTCAGCACATGGATCGCTGACGTGGCTAGATTTAATGAGATCTGATCACATGGATTGATGACGTGGCAGAAATCCCACCCAAAAATTTGAATCCCCACATGTTCCCAATAAAAGAAACTTTAAAACCTCTCACTCGCATTAACTCTCCCTCATCAAAACCAACCTCTCTCTCTCCCCCCTCTCTCCACATAATTAATTATGGGAGAGAATTACTTAAGGGAGAGAATTAATTATGCGGAATGAGTTAATTACATGGAATTAATTAATTATGTGCACGCCGAATGCGCCCGCTAAATTTTTGCTCTTTTAAATTGTGAAGTGAAATAGTATATGTCCCAAAATTTTGAAGGGTGAAATAATTTTTGGGAAAACAAAAATTTTAAATCAACCGTGCCCGAGGGCACGGATTATGACTAGTAGTAAACTAAAAAAGAGTTGATCGTCATCACCACCTTGCCTAACTTATATCATCTCACAGTAACTATCCAAACTCCAAAATAAACAAAGGAAAAACATGAGAAACAACTGAAGTAGCGGCTCACATGACAACATCCTTCGTATCAGAAAGCTTACAAATAGAACAAAACACAATAACAGAAAATTGCTATAAAAAGCATTATAACTCTTCCTGAAAGACAAGAATTAAAACATAGTAGCACTAAAATCTAAACAACTTATCAGAAGAGATCATACCTGCGCTGCAAGATGTTGGGGGATCTTTCTGCAAGTCCTTCAGCTCCTTCAAAATCCTCTTCGACGCCATCGAATTCTAAACAAATGGCCAAAAAAAGATATACTTCACATTAAAAAAGATACAAAATTGACTTTTTTAACGATCGATCATCTCAAAATCGATCACCGAAGACATTTAGCCAGACCCAATAGGGAATCAAAACAATCAGAAACTGTTGAAATAGTGGTATAAAGGAAAGCTTTTGTCCCTAATCTTTGAGATCAGTTACAGAAATTAAAAGAGAATTAGAAAACGGAATCAAGATATCCATACCGAATTTGTAAAGGGTGAAGATGAACAGGGCTAGGGTTTTTGTTTTTGTTCCTTTTTATTCTTCTTTTTGCCCTTTTCTGTCTCCACCCCCTTTATAAAACCTCGTCGGTTATTTTTTAGGAGAGTTACTTTGCGAATCCACCGTTCCACTCCGCGTACATATAAGTTATTTACTAGTTTGCCTTTAAACATTTATGTGTGTGTTATTCAAACTTTCTCAAACATTGTTGTGATAATCGTCGTTTGACATCAAACATCCATTAATCCCTTGATTAATGTTAAGGTCAAAATTGACCAATACAGTTGGCAGGTTGACGTAGACTCAAAGCGCTGAGTTGGAGCCTCGTCAGCAGCTGGAGTGGGACCCTTGGTTGGAGGAATCAGGGTCGATTGATGGTAGTTGGAGGTGATGCGACCTTCGACCGACCTTCGGGCGGCCGTTGCGTCGATCGCTCGAGGTTGGAGAGCTCGACGTCGACCTTCGATGTTGGATAACGATCGTCGATCTGCACCACAGGGACTCGTTAGCGGGGTCGGTCTGTGTTCCGACCCAAATCCCCTCCGATACTTAAGTTAGTACGGAACTTAAGGAAGAGATGGAGCTTGGTATAGCTGAGATCGACCAACGGATGTTCGTCTCTAGACTAACGACGCAAGCTCGAATATAAGAATGGTAAAAGCGAGAAGATAGAGTTATATGTCTTAGACCCCGTACCTTGAAGATGGGACCCTTCCTCTATTTATAGACGTTCAGTGTCCCTTTGGAGACGTTGGGGAGATAACGGCCACATATAATAGGGCCACGATCTTTTTCCATTAATAGGAGTAAATGTTGCGCACGTCCCCGGGATTCTCGAGTCCGTCTTTAATCCCACGTTTGAGCGAGGGGGACCCAACGGTCGACTAGACATTTTGGCTTTGACTGAGTCGACATCGGGCTTCTTTGGCAGGCCTGATGGGCCTTAGTCATCTATCGACCGAGTTGGCTCGAACGCCGGCCCAATGACTCAACAATTAATATCTCAAACATCCATTAATCTCTTAAAATCTTTGATCATCATCCATTAATCTCTTGATTTTGCTTTCCGATCATCATCGTTTGACATCCAAAATCACCCGTTGGCAGGGGGAGATGGGGGCTAGAGAGGTCGGAGGAGGGGAGGGGGCTGGGGAGGGAGGCTGGAGGGCGGTGACCAGGGGCAAATCTAAATTGAACTTGCGTTGGGCTGCTGCCCAGGGTAAGAAAATAAGGGATATGTTATTATGATATAACTCTAGTAGCTCATTGTGGCGCAATGGATAAACCATTGTTATTCCATACGGGAGTTTCTTGTTCGATTCCCAATGAAATCATTTTTAATTTCCATATTCTACAAATTTTTCCCTATTTGAATTCGTTTTATTTATAGAAAGAAAAAATCATATAAATGTATGTGCTCTTTACGGCCCAAGGGATAATATATTGTTTTAACAAGCGTGAGCATCAGGAATCAATCCAATGTGAAGTCCTTTATGTATTGTTTTATTTGTTACTTATTATATTTTAAATTTAAAGCGTGCTTTGTATTTCGGCCCCTAATAGTGTTACTTTTTCCCCCTTTCTTTTATTTTGATTTTAATTCAGATGATATTACAACAAGCAAGGGCGCAAAACCTGAGCTCCTGGGATCGATCCACAGTGACGTCCTTTATTATTTGTTGCTTATGATTATTTTTTACATGTTGTGTATTATTTTTTGCATGTTTTTTATTTGTTACGTATTATAATTTATATTTTAAAGCGTGCTTTGTATTTCGACTCCTAAGAGTGTTACTTTTTATTTTCTTTTCTTTTAATTTTAATTCATATGATATTACAACACGCAAGTGCGGAACTATGTACAACTTGCATTGGGCAGCTCAGGGCAAGAAAACGATAGATTTTTATTTTGTATAATCACCATCTCTCTCTGACTTTCTCCTCTTTCTATCTTTCTATCACATTACATCTCACCGCTCTACAACTTTTCTCTCTATAAGTCTCACTCTCCTCTATCTCTAAATTAATGTTATATATATATATATGTATATGTGTATATATATATATATATCAATTATTAGCCCACGAGAGGGTGTCCTAGTGGTAAGTCATTCCGCTCCAAAGCCAAGGGGTGCGGGGTTCGAGGCCTATGGCCGCCGTGACTTGGTAATTATTGTGGAATTTGTTGTGGAATTATTTACCCTGGGGCTACATCTCCCCTCTCGGACTAACCCGGGGGCCGCTGAGGGCACGACGGTCACCCCCCAGTTTGCATAGTCTCGACCGGGCTCTCGCCTTACCCTCCTAAAAAAGCCGAAGGCAGTGGGGAGGGGGTTGGGGATTTTTCTGGGTTTTCAAAAAAAAATATCAATTATTATTTCAATATGTTGTGTGTGTATATGTATTAATGTAAAAAATTAATATTTAATTATTACTTTGTTTATCAAATATTGTTTTCATAGGCATGCATATATATATGTATAATACTATTTTTTTCAACTTAAATAGACATTTGTATATGTTTTTGTTTTTTTTTTGAAGAATATGCTTTGCGTCTTTATTGATATCACAAAAAAATACAAGACTCTCACGGATGGAAGGAGGATGCTTGTAAGGTAGGGTTAGGCACAGGCGCCATCACCCCAACCAAAACATAGCACCTACCGCTATCCGTAGAACCAAAGAAGAAAACAAAAATACATGTATATACAAAACTAATCAACAAGACCCCAATTAGAAGGTGGGGCTCCAGCATCATCCTGACTCCAGTCCACATGCCTCAAAGTAACTCTGACATCATCAGCTAAATCCTCAAAAAGTTTATATGTTATATATATATATATATATCATATTTTGAATATACGTACAATACTATTTTGTAGCAACTATAAATCTATTATACAAATGAGGACTTTTTTTGAATTTTTGTCCTACGTGGCATCAAAATTGTTGGAAGCAACGATAAAGAATCTCTAGTTTGACGATGACAAATGTATGTTAAATTTAACATGTGTGTTAAGTGTTTCAGGAACGGCGAACGTGTGATTAATTCACGAAGAGACTTGGTCAACGTGCGAAGGAGAAAATGAGAGAGGCAGTTGTAACTTTTTTCAGTGGAGCCGAATTAATTTTTTGGCCTCTTCGTTCATTTTTTGAGAGTCTCTTCCCTTTGTTATTCTTAAGACCTAGCAGCCGCAGACTCAAAAAAGGGGACAAATCAAAAAAATGACTAGCTCGTTTTGTTTTCCCTTGGGTGAGTTTTGTGAGGCAGTCGAAAAAAGATGTCCCTCCCCATTTCGAAAGGCCAAGGCCGAAATCTTATTCCATAGGGCAGGCCGAATTTTTTTTGTGTGGGTGGTCTCCTCACAAAACCCGGCCCAAACAAAAAATAACCTAGCCTAGCACAGCCGAAAGTTTGGAAGAGGAGATGCGCATGTCTTTAAAAAGGCAGCAACCGTTGTTTTTCTGAGCCCTCGGCCAATAATCAAAAGGGCAAGTCACGCCAATAATTTTTCCTAAGAGAGAGCCGTACATCCCCTCATTGCAAATCTCCAAGAGCATCCCAAGGCCGGCCATCTTAATGCAAAGCTAAGTTTTTTTTAATCTAATATTACATTCTCTTCGTTTTTGCGAATCACACAGGGCACGCCCACATTTTTTGTGCAGATAATTGTTTAACCTTGAAGCACGTCATCAAAAAAGGGCCGCACCTCTCAAAGCATCCAAAAAGAATTTGCTTTTAGAAGAACACTTGTTTTAATTGATAACCCCTTTTTTAATGTGATCTTCCTTTTGGGTTTTGAGCTCTCCACTTATTTTTAAATGTTTCATTCACCCAGGCACTAAGAAAAGGGAAACCACTTGCATGCACTTTTTTTTAAAAACGTTACATGGTGTTTTTTTAATGTTATTGTTGACTCTGTTTTTTTGCAGGCTCTTCAAGCACGCAAGCACAAATAGCTGTGACCTTTTTTGTAGGTGCCGCAATCCAAGTGCCCAATATCCATCTGCTGTAACTTTCAGAGAAAGGGCAAAGCCACAAGTTGCAATCTTTGGGGAGGTGCCGCAAGTTTCAATCTTTGGTGGAAGGCGCTAGTTTCATCGAGAGGGGAGCCGAACTATTGAGGGGACATCGGAGACTACTACTTGTCAGATTGATCTGACCACGTGCTGAATGACAGAGACGACACACCATTACTGAGCATTCCTAAAACTCTATTTATTTATCTTTGTATTGGTGTAGCGATCTCTGTAGGGGAAACTTTACCTTTTGTGTTACTTTTGGGGACCTGACGACTTTGGGAGTCGTCACGGAGGGAGAGCATCTGACTAGATTGAGAGTGTAGAGCACGTGGTGTGCGTATGAGCTAGGTGAGAGTAGATTTGGGATCTTGACTCATTGTAGCTGTACAGGATTACATATCTATCTAGTATTTGCTTTCGGGGGCTGGAGTAGGTCGTGGGGATGACCGAACGAGGGTATATCTGTGCGTACTCTGTGATTGCTATTTTATTACCTGACATGTGCTTATAACTCCGTGTGATTTCTCGTGGGTTGCACGAGAATTTTTATTAGCCTATTCACCCCCCTCTAGGCTACGATCCAGATCCAACAAGTGGTATCAGAGCCAGTTTAGAGGATCTAGTCTAGATTTTTTTAATGACCATGAATATATCTGATTGTGCATTTGCTGAAGGTCAGTCTATAGCCCGTCCACCTAAGTTTAACGGTGTAGACTTTGCATATTGGAAGGCTAGGATGAAAATCTATTTAGTGTCTGTAGATTATGATGTGTGGGATATTGTTGAAAATGGTTATAGTTTACCCACTATTAAAATTGAAGACACTGTTATGATTAAGCCTAAAGACAAGTGGGATTTAGCTGATAAGAAACTTTATACTCTTAATGGTAAAGCTATGAATGCGCTTATATGCTCTCTTGATAAATCTGAGTTTAATCGTATCTCACATTGTCTAACTGCGCAGGAAATCTGGCATACTCTGGAGGTGACACACGAGGGAACATCGCAAGTGAAGGAATCCAGACTTGCGTTGCTTAGCACAGAATATGAGAGCTTCCGCATGCTACCAACAGAATCTGTGAAAGAGATGTTTGCGAGGTTCACGGACATCGTCTACAAATCTAGTTCCCTCGGTAAGCCATACTCTAGCCATGAACAGGTACGAAAAATCTTAAGGGCGCTACCAAGCGTTCAGGCCTAAAGTCACCGCTATTCAAGAAGCTAAGGACTTATCAACAATGAAAGTGGAGGACTTGATAGGCAACCTAATGTCACACGAGCTTGAGTTGCAGAGTATAGAAGCCAGAGAGAAACCTGAAGAGAAGACCAAAGCTTCCACACCATTAGCTCTTCAAGCTAACGACGACGATCTTGATGAAGAGCAAGCTTTAATGGTCAGAAACTTCAGGAGATACATTCAGACTGATCAAGGAAGAACTGAGATGGGAAAAAGGGTCATTCGTTCTAATAATTCTAATTTTGGTAGAAATTCCTCTGATCAGAAAGCTATTAATAGAAGCGAATGTTTTAAATGCAGGAAGAAAGGGCACCACATAAAAGATTGCCCACAACAACACACAGCTCAAGTTGCAAAAGGAAAAACGAAAGTGCTGACGTGGGACATGGATAGCGAAGCTGAGGACGAGGAGGAGGAACATGAAGTCCACTCCTGCATGGCATTGATGGCCAAACACAATGAGGTAGAATCTCCCACTAAAGCTGAACTTTTAGAAATCTGTAAAGGAATGCAACATAGAATTGATGAGCTAGAAGCTGATGTGAAATGTTATAGGAATGATAACTTTGATATGCAACAAACTGAGTATGACATGTCTATAGAAATGAAAAACATTAAAGAAGAGCTTGTTGCATGCAAATCTACCATTGCCATGTTAGAAAAAGAGAAAGCTAGCTTGCCTGAAAAAACTGATTGTCTTTCATGTCCCTCTTTATTAAAGGATATTAGCATGTATAAGCTAGATAAGATAAAGCTTGAAGTTGAAAATGAATTGCTTTCTGAAAAGATTAACATGCTAAATCTTGAACTTAAAGGAAAAATGAAGGATTTTGAAAAGAAAGAAGAGGAAAACAAGCAAGCTTTCATTAGTAAATGCACTTTGCTTGTGAATGAAACCAATATCTTGAAATCCAAAGTCACCACCCTAGAATTGTCATTAAAGAGATTTTCCATAGGAAAACAAAACCTGGATATCATTCTTGGAAATCAATTGTATGGCAATAATAGGCGTGGCCTTGGATTTAGTGCTAAAAATGTTGAAAAGCCTAAGTATAAAAAATTTCACAATGTGCCTTCCATTGCTAAAAATGTTTATGCAAAGGGTTTTACATGTGATAGTGTTGGTCACACATCGTATCATTGCAAATATAGGAACACCAATATTAAATTCAAACAAATATGGGTTCCTAAATCCTTATTGACTAACACTAGTGGACCTTGTTGGATTCCAAGGTCACACATAACACCTCTTTTGTAGGTGAGTCGGAAATTTGGCGAGGAGCGATAAATTGAGAGTCTCAATACTTTAGCTCCTTAGTCAAATAGCGACGCGAAGGTATATCTCATTCTTTGAACTTAATGCATACCTTCATAGCATTTTTTTCGGTTAACATTTTTTGTGTGCTTGAATTTTTTTGTTTTTGTTTTTGTTTGCTTGATTGTTTTTAGTGTGTGTTTTTGGTTCATTATAAAACTGAAAAAAAATTTGAAAAAGGCAAAAGCAAAAAAAAATGAGCTTATTGCATATCTTTTTCTTTGCATCATTCTAGTGCTACAAATGAATGATGATCATATCAATGTAGAAATTGTAGTATTATTATTATGGCTACATGAGCATGTCTTATTACATAAATAGATATGCCAAGTTCAATGAATTGATAATATGATTTCTGCACCTACTTTCACTTCCACGAATATTAGACTATGTCGTACTTTTGGAGATACTATTTATGAATATTGGAAAGTGAATGTAGGATGATTATTAACTGAAAATTCAAGGGATATGATGTGATTTGCCATGAATAAAAATTGAGCACAAAAACAAAGGAAATGTATATGAAAAAACATGAAAATTGCTCCGTATGAAAACTGGATACAATTCATGGCAAATACACTACCCACGAGTATCCAACATAAGCTTTACGGATAAACTTTAGCGTTGGTGTTCTTACTCATCAAGCAATGTCACCTCCACATCTAAGAGTCCTTATAGGCTATGTTTTGGGGTGTGATACCTTGAACTCATCCTTGATGAGGTGGGGAAAATCAATCCTAGGTGATACAAAGTTATTTTGGAAAATGTTGGATTGATTTGGTTGAATTTGTAAAAGTATCTCCCTTTGTACTTCTATGCTTAATAATTGCACTTACACGATGGTGTTGAATTCTAATTAATATTATCGTTGGATTTGCAGTGCTACTTATAGAATGACGACATGCAAATGCTAGTTATAGTTAATAATGCTCTCTTTTTGCATGTGGTATGTGTTAATCTTCAAGAATACACTTTTGATGATGACAAAGGGGGAGAAAAGTGTTGAAAGATTTGTGGTATCAATGTTGGCACAAAATACGGTATTATTGGTTGAAGGGGGAGCATTGAAAATACATGAATATGGGAAGCTTGGAAAAAGGGGGAGCATGCTAACTTTATCGTTATATTGTTATATTGTGCATGCTAGTAATGTTTGATCTCATCTCGTTGAATATATCATATTGCATTACATCTTTAATGACACATCACACACGCACACTTATTTGTACAAATCCTTTATGGGGTTGTCATCATCAAAAGGGGGAGATTGTTGGAAGCAACGATATAGGATCTCTAGTTTGATGATGACAAATGAATGTTAAATTTAACGTGTGTGTTAAGTGTTTCAGGAACGGCGAACGTGTGATTAATTCACGAAGAGACTTGGTCAACGTGCGAAGGAGAAAATGAGAGAGGCAGTTGTAACTTTTTTCAGTGGAGCCGAATTAATTTTTTGGCCTCTTCGTTCATTTTTTGAGAGTCTCTTCCCTTTGTTATTCTTAAGACCTAGCAGCCGCAGACTCAAAAAAGGGGACAAATCAAAAAAATGACTAGCTCGTTTTGTTTTCCCTTGGGTGAGTTTTGTGAGACAGTCGAAAAAAGATGTCCCTCCCCATTTCGAAAGGCCAAGGCCGAAATCTTATTCCATAGGGCAGGCCGAATTTTTTTTTGTGGGTGGTCTCCTCACAAAACCCGGCCCAAACAAAAAATAACCTAGCCTAGCACAGCCGAAAGTTTTGAAGAGGAGATGCGCATGTCTTTAAAAAGGCAGCAGCCGTTGTTTTTTAGCCCTCGGCCAATAATCAAAAGGGCAAGTCACGCCAATAATTTTTCCTAAGAGAGAGCCGTACATCCCCTCATTGCAAATCTCCAAGAGCATCCCAAGGCCGGCCATCTTAATGCAAAGCTAAGTTTTTTTTAATCTAATATTACATTCTCTTCGTTTTTGCGAATCACACAGGGCACGCCCACATTTTTTGTGCAGATAATTGTTTAACCTTGAAGCACGTCATCAAAAAAAGGGCCGCACCTCTCAAAGCATCCAAAAAGAATTTGCTTTTAGAAGAACACTTGTTTTAATTGATAACCCTTTTTTTAATGTGATCTTCCTTTTGGGTTTTGAGCTCTCCACTTATTTTTAAATGTTTCATTCACCCAGGCACTAAGAAAAGGGAAACCACTTGCATGCACTTTTTTTAAACACGTTACATGGTGTTTTTAATGTTATTGTTGACTCTGTTTTTTTTGCAGGCTCTTCAAGCACGCAAGCACAAATAGCTGTGACCCTTTTTGTAGGCGCTGCAATCCAAGTGCCCAATATCCATTTGCTGTAACTTTCAGAGAAAGGGCAAAGCCACAAGTTGCAATCTTTGGGGAGGTGCCGCAAGTTTCAATCTTTGGTGGAAGGCGCTAGTTTCATCGAGAGGGGAGCCGAACTATTGAGGGGACATCGGAGACTACTACTTGTCAGATTGATCTGACCACGCGCTGAATGACAGAGACGACACACCATTACTGAGCATTCCTAAAACTCTATTTATTTATCTTTGTATTGGTGTAGCGATCTCTGTAGGGGAAACTTTACCTTTTGTGTTACTTTTGGGGACCTGACGACTTTGGGAGTCGTCACGGAGGGAGAGCATCTGACTAGATTGAGAGTGTAGAGCACGTGGTGTGCGTATGAGCTAGGTGAGAGTAGATTTGGGATCTTGACTCATTGTAGCTGTACAGGATTACATATCTATCTAGTATTTGCTTTCGGGGGCTGGAGTAGGTCGTGGGGACGACCGAACCAGGGTATATCTGTGCGTACTCTGTGATTGCTATTTTATTACCCGACATGTGCTTATAACTGCGTGTGATTTCTCGTGGGTTGCACGAGAATTTTTATTAGCCTATTCACCCCCCTCTAGGCTACGATCTAGATCCAACAAAAATATGATTAGGACAAAATGTTTGGGAGAGTGTGGGGCCGAATAGAGTGTGGAGTTGGGTGTTTTGGTGGAACCCCAAAACAAAAGCCCACCACATTCCCATTATTTGCAAGTTTGCCATTGTTTTTTCATAAAACCCAAAGACCCATCATCTCCCCTCTATTTACGGATTTGTAATTGCTCTTTTTCGATTTGCACTCGTGTTTTTTTGCGCTTTATTCCCTGTTTTTGTGCCCCAGCGACGACTGACCCAGGGTTTCTTATCGCCGTCAGTATTGCGTCCAGGAGACGATTATCCCCGTCGTTCTTACGTTCGGGAGACGACTGCCCGTCGCCATTTTGCCCGTGAACCGGATGTCCTCTCGGTTTCGTACCCGAGAGACAACCTTCGTCGTGCCCTACAGGCATGGGTTATGACTAGTAAATAATTAAAGCATGTTAATGTTTAATTTTTTTTTTTAATATTTTAAAAATATTCTTTACAACATCTTTAATTATTTTCACTCAGGCAAAAAGAATTCCTGGTTATGCCACTGGCGGTGACATCAAACTCTCCCCCCACCCTCCCCCATTCCCCTCCCCCGCTGAGCATAGATCTGACGGACACCTAGGGGTGTTTTCAGAAATTATGTAAATTAGTGTGAGCGGTAAGAAAATTTTAATGGAAAACTTGTCAATAAACGGTATGTGCACGGAGTAATGGAAAACTTGTAAATTGTGGAATGTGCGCAGAGCAAAATGGTGGGTTGGCAAAGTAGCTCCTATTTTTGAGTAGTACGTGTTCCTTGTATTATAACGGGGACAGTCGTCGTATTACTTCACAGTACAACCGTCTGATTGAATATGCTAATATCTAATTAACTTGATTCAGAAAAGTCCAATTTAAGTTTTTAATTTGCAGCATCTAATTGTCTTTTTTTCAAACAATCGGAATGTCTAATTTATAATAAGAGCACTTCCCATGGATGGCTGAATGTGGGCTAAATGTGGGGCTTAATCCTACTTGGAGAGTGTTTTACAAAAAGGTGGAGAGAGAGGGCTGAACAAGGGCTTAAGATTTTAAACTCATGTTCAACCCTCTATTCAGCCGCTGACTCAGCTCGCGCTTTATATTTTTTCTTTATCTGCCAGAATCAGACGTCTGGTTGTTACACACTAGACACCTGATTCTGGGGGGGGGATTTATTTTTTTAAAACACAGCCATGACCAGACGTCTGTTGATTAGGCACCAGACGCCTCAGCATGTGAGTATAATTTTTTCAGTGAAAATGAACCCAACGCCTGGCGTTCATTTTGCAGACATCTGATCCATGATCAAAGATCTGATTAGTGAACATCAGACGTCTTGGATTTTTGGGTTTATTTCTTAGACTTTGTGCATGTTTTGATTCAGTATTTTGGCCCTTTTCTCTTCTATATAAATGATAAGCATTTGTTTCACACATCTCCAATCTTATTTTCCCTTTAGTTATCTAATTTATTAGTAAATACTCATTTGCCATGGATCCACATCACCCCAATTTCTTCAAACATTTGTAAAATCCTTCAAGTTCATCTAACCACCCAAATTATCCACAAATTTCAACACTTGAGACCAATTTAGACTATAACTCATTGATATGTCCATATTTTCCATGTTTTTACCGCATCATTTCATCGTATTTCATATCATATTCGCTTCCAAAATCTATATTTTTATATATAAATGCGCTTCTAACGCCATATTCTAGTTTTTGCATAGATTTGTGGATTTTCAGTAATTTTGGAGAGAATTTGAGCTAATTCGGGACATGGACACGTCCAACACGTCATTGGCAAGGCCACGTGGGATTTCGCCGCAGTTTAGAAGATGATCGAAGGAGAGGAGGAGAAGCAAGCAAGAGAAATTCAGAAAAGAGCCCGAGCCATTCAGTTTCCCAGGTGACTCGGGCCGAGTAGCTTATAACTACTCGGCCGAGCTGACACGCAGATACAGTAGGAAACAGAAGCGAAGTGACTCGGCCGAGCAGCTAGGCGACTTGACCCGATTTGACACCCATTGCTATTCGACCGAGTAGGGGGTTACCCGACCGAGTAGCCCACATCAGGCAGCAGCGCGGCCAGCGAAGTGACTCGACCGAGTAGCCACCTACTCGATCGAGTAGCCGACACGCCCAAGTGACAAATGTGCCCAACTTTCTAGATTTCTGAAAATGACCTGTGAGGTCCCTACCCCTTGTATAAAGACGAATTTTCTTAAATATTCTAGATATCAAAGGTTTTAAGGAGAATATTAGTAAGAGTTTTTGAGTAAAGCTTGAGATCTAGATCTAGGTTTTGATATTGGAAAAGACTTTGTTTTTATTGCGTTTCTCTGGCTTGGAATCATTTGGATCTAATTTCTCTGTGAATTGATATAGATCTACAGCGTTTTTGGTATGCGTTTCTAACTTTTATATGTTTTCTATGTTTTTGTTTTTATTGCATGGGGAAAAAATGCCTTTCGAAAATTGCGGAGAGGCGATCACAATTGATCCTGGCGGCGGTAGCTCTCACGACAACGGAAGTTCTCACGGCGGCAGAAGTTCTCACAGCGGAGAGGGATCTCACGGCAGCATAAGATCTCAGGGCAGCAAGGGTTCTCATGGAGTCAAGTTTTCTCACGGTGTTTCCCCTTTTGTTGCTGGTGACGGCCCTAATCTTTTCAAGGCCACGGGTGCATTTGGGACATTGGCTGGCGACACCAAAAACCCCGAGGGTTATAAGTCTGTGAATGATAAGAACCCAGAGAGCATAGGAGTGCAGAGAGCATCCTTATCTCACTCGAATGACAAGCGCCCTTCAGGTGGCTGGGAGGTTGTGGACCGTCGGAAAAGGCGTGATAATACGCGATCTAGATTGGGAGGCATCGGGAAAGCGGGATTTGCTTCAAGATCCAATACTGGCAGGGCTTTTGTTGATGCAAAACATCCACCAAGAGGTAAACCTCTTAAGCCACGTGGTCCCCTCCAAGTGTTTGATAGAAAGCCTCTTAGACCTGATGTGGATTTTAAAATTTCGGGTCCTAAGCAGTCTTGGGCTGGTGTTTGTTCTAATATCAGAAAGTATGACCTCGACGTGGGTATGTCTTTTGTGCCTCCCCTTGCCCAAGAGGATGGCACGTTAATGGCGATGGTACCGAAATCCGCTTTGGCTAGAGGAGCAGAACAGTGGAAGTCCACCCTTGTGGGTTATGTCTTGGGGGATGTCCCTTTCTACTGGTAGATTTGTGCTTGGGTAGAGAGACTCTGGAATCTCAAGAAGGGGTTGAAAATTTACAGCCGTGAGAATGGTTTTTTCTGTTTCAAATTTGAGGATGAAGGAGAGTGCGAGAGGATTTTGCATGGTGGCCCATGGATGTTTGATGGGAGGCTGGTAGTTTTACATCGATGGAGTTCTGGACTCAAGCTTGAGTGGGATATTCTCTCTTCTGTACCAGTCTGGATCCAACTACATGGAGTCCCCTTAGAGATGTGGACACTAGAAATCCTAAATTGCATTGCGTCTTTGGTTGGTAACCCTATCTGCTTGGATAAGCTTACAGCCAAAAAGGAGCATTTATCTTATGCGAGATGCCTTGTTGAAATCCATGCTAAACAGCCTATTCCTAAAACTGTCTTGGTAGGCACTGAGGATGGGCTAACACTAAAAATTGATGTGAAGATGGAGGGGGAACCATCGAGATGTACGAACTGTGCTTGCTTCGGACATTCTATTACTCAATGCCCTGATTCAGGTGAGCCCCCTTCAATCCACGTTAGTGAAACTACATGTGACCAGGTGGAGGGTGGAGAGATTACGGGGATGGGTAGAGATGTTCACCAAGTAGCGGGGGAAACTGTGTACAGAGGAGGGCCTCATGATATTTCAGGAGGGGAGAAGCTTAGTGGGTCTGTTGAACAAGTTGGAAACCCAGGGGAATCTACAAAGGAGAATGCGAAATTGGCGCAGGACATTGGCGGCATTGGTGGCAGCAGCTCGGGTTCTGGGCACGTTGGTATGGTGTCTCCCCAGGTCCTGTGCACTCTCGACGAGAAGGAAGGGAATCTGGCTTCTGTTGGGTTGGTGACAATGCGAAAGGAGGTAGATGCACAGGCCTCGCTCAATGCTGTAGACAATAATTCTTTGGGCCATGGAGGTCGGATTGCAGTGGCAATCAGATCCGGTGAGAATGTGACTATTTGCAATGGAGAAGCTTCCTTGCACTCTTCAGGTGTGGTATTGCCCAACCTGGATGCCGATCATGGACTTGTAGGGCCCAAGCGACACATGCAGCGTCCATTGCCATCCCTGATTTCTGAAGATACTGTACATGACTTGGACCAAATCCCTGAAGGTATTGCCATTGATAATCCGGAGTGGAAGCTAGAAGTGGAAGAACAAATACACCAAGCTGCGGCCAAAACTGCCAAAAAGAGACAAGAAACCATGCCTCTCGCTTCCTCCAGGAAAAGCTGCTGAATCCATGAGAATAGCCAAGGCCGAAAACCAACTGTTGATAAATGACTGTCTTCTTTTGGAATACGAGAGGTCTAAACAATTCAGTGAGAAGGAGGGATCAGCGAGACTTTTCGAGGAAGGTGAAGCCTTCGGCATTGATACTAGTAAAGACCAAGCTCAAGGCCCCTTCTTTGGGAGATAAGTTGGTACTTCCGAAATTCTGGACCTCTATTAATAATTTTGATTTGTGTTCTGGCGGTAGGATTCTTATGGGATTTGATCCTAATGTTTGGAGAGTGGGCTTGTTGTCTTCCTCAGCCCAGCATATCTCCGTTTCATGCAAGAATTGGGGGGTTCTCGTGTGTTATCACAGGAGTTTATGCTCGCAACTCTATGGAGGAGAGAAAGGAATTATGGAAAATATTGGAGGCTGATTTCCTTCAAGTAAATAATGTAGCTTGGCTAGTAGGGGGGATTTCAACAGCGTGTTGTACGCACGTGACAAGATTGGAGGCAGGAAACTTGAGGCAAGTATGGTGCTGGAGTATGAAGTATGCATAGGCAGGTGCGGGCTCCAGGGGTTGAAGAATACTGGGAATAGACTCAGCTGGTGTAACAATCGGATTGGGGATGACCGTATTGCAGCACAGCTAGACCGGGTCATCGGCAATGCAGAATGGATTAACATAATGCCTGAATCTTATATTGAATATTTGGAAGCAGGCACTAGCGACCACTACCCCATGGCTGTTCATTTGCATAATCAGGTATATTCTAAGCCTAAGCCATTCAAATCTTTTAACTTTTGGTCATCCTGCCCTGGGTATAATGACGTCATCTCCTCTCATTGGGGCACTAATGTGGTCGGTACTCCTATGTTTCGGCTGGTGCAAATACTTAATAGACTAAAGCCCTTCCTTAGGGGCTGGGCAAGGCAATACAAAGCAGAATGGTACTCCTATGTTTCGGCTTACTGGAGGAGATTCGATGCAACCCACTATTACATGTTGACATTGGCCTACAAAAGAGAGAATATATACTTATTAGAGAGTTGTCTCTAGCTTTGAAGATGGAGGAGGACATGTTTAAGCAAAAAAGCCAACAGGACTGGCTTACACTTGGAGATCGAAATACTAAGTTTTTTTTATACCAATATGAAGGCCAGGACCAGCAAAAACAATTTGCTTCATCTTGTTGATGAGAAGGGCATTCAGAAAAGAGTATATGCAGACCTGATGGAGGAAGCGCCTTCTTTTTATAAAAGACTGTACAATCAGAACAATTATTCAAATTCTTTCAAAAAGCTGGTCCCAAAGCGTATCTTAACTAAGGAGTCTTCTTCATGGCTTAGCAGAAGGGTATCTAGTGAGGAAATAAAGGAAGCAGTTTTCCAAATTGGGGCAGACAGGGCACCGGGACCTGATGGTTATAACGGATTCTTTTTTCAGCATAATTGGGATATTATTGGGGCGGATGTCACTTCTGCTATTAAATCCTTCTTCAGTTCTGGTTCTCTTCTCAGGCAAGTCAATCATACTTTTCTCACTCTGGTGCCGAAAAATTCTAATGCAAGTGGATTAGGAGACTATCGGCCCATTACCTGTTGTAATGTGCTATATAAGTTCATCAGCAAAATCATTTGCAATAGAC
Organism: Scilla litardierei; assembly: GCA_030789695.1. NCBI lineage: Eukaryota > Viridiplantae > Streptophyta > Magnoliopsida > Asparagales > Asparagaceae > Scilla > Scilla litardierei. The sequence continues at coordinate 254,019,132 of CM061133.1, forward strand.
TTAAAGTGGTAGTACATGAACTGATATCTCCTAATCAATCTGCTTTCCTTAAAGGGAGACTCCTTTCAGACTGTACTCTTATTGCCCACGAACAGATAAGAGACTTCAGTAACCCGATGTGAGGAAGAGCTTGTTTGAAGTTGGATATTAGGAAGGCGTTTGACAGTGTGAACCGGGATTTTATCTTCTACTTTCTGCATCAGCTAAGGTTCCCTGACACTTTTATATCCTGGATTAGAGAATGCATCTCTACGCCTACGTTCTCTACTATAGTAAATGGGGCTCCTTATGAGTATTTTGGAAGTAACAGAGGGCTTCGGCAAGGTGACCCCCTTTCCCCATTTCTTTTTGTTATTATCATGGAGACTTTCTCTATCCTTGTTGATAGTGCAATCAATTCACGCAAGATCCAACCGATGAGGCGGAGAGGTTCCATCTCGCACCTATTATTTGCAGATGACTTACTGGTGTTCTGCAGAGCCAACAAATCTTCCTTCTTTGGTATTAAAAATTTACTGGCAGAGTTTTTTGATTATACGGGGCTTGTGGTAAATTGGGACAAGAGTTCGGGATTATTTAGTAAAGGTGCCAAAAATAAAGAGCTACTTGCTGATTACTTGGGGATAAAAATTGCTACCACAATCACTACTTACCTGGGGTTGCCTCTTGATATAAAGTACCCAACGTTCACTAACTACAAGAAGTTGATTGATAAATGTAAGAAAAGGATGGGGGGTTGGACTTCCTCGTCACTATCCATTGCAGGGCGTATGAGCTTGTCAGGTCTGTAATATACGGTATGGTGGCTTTCTGGATGCAGGTGTTTCACATCCCGGTTAGTGTTTTGAGAACTATAACTGCTGCTTGCCGAAGATTCATTCTGGGTAACACACGAGCTTGGGCTTGGGAGGATTTTTGTAAACCAAAATCTGAAGGCGGAGTGGGTATTCGGCTTCTAGAGGAACTAAATGCTGCGACAAGTGTGAGGCTTACTTGGCAGTTTCTTACATCCAACAGCAGCTGGGCTAATCAAATGCGGCAAAAATATGTTTCATCTGCTAGCTTTTTTTGGCAAGGGGGATGTTACTGACTCCGGCACTTGGAAGCGAATGCTTCGGGGCAGGGAAATGTCTCAAATGCTTATTAAGAGGGATGTGCGCGATGGGAGATCCACGTTGTTTTGGACCGATCACTGGCTGGACGGGGGGCCGCTTGATCAACATTACGACATCCCATTGGATGGCGCCCATCTATTGGTGGCCGATTACTGGTGTATCAATGAATGGAGCACAGAGCCGGCTCTTGACACAGTGCGACATCTCCTGAGAAATATACGGTTGAGGCCGGGGGTAGATGGATTGAAATGGACGCGTGGTGAGTCCTTTCAAACAAGCTTGGGAGGGTGTGCGCAAAAGGAGTCAGGTGTTTCCTCTTCATAAGCTAGTCTGTTATCCTAACCACATACCGAAAATGTCACACAACCTTCTCAGAGCGTTCAGAGGTAAATTACTTACCAGAGACAAGATTTGCAGGTGGTTGCCTAACTCTCCAATCAACTGTGTTTCATGCGATGATAATGCGGAGGAGAATATCGGTCATTTGTTCTTTGATTGCAACTATTCGAGCTACATATTCCGCAGGTCTATGTTAAAGCTAAAGGTGCCAGTCCAAGTGCCCTCATCCTTACCTGAGGATGGGAAATATTTCCTGTCAAAATTTGCTGGTAAAGATTGTTTAAGCCTACTTACCAAAACCAGTCTAGCGTCCATGGTTTGGCACATCTGGCATGAACGAAATGGGAGAATATTTGAAGATGAAAGGAGATGCAAGACCATTCTATTTGAGGAGATAGCTGCTGATATTAGAGCAGCTTTGCATGATCAAGACCCGACATCTGAAAAAGAGATTCAAGTTTACGCAAATTGGAAAATTAGGGATAATGGATGATGCTCAAGGCCATTCCATTGGCATTTTTATCTTAGAGTTTAGTTGTTTTTTTGATAGGGTGTGAATTTGTTTAGTGGGGAGTGACGATGCCTGTGTCCTATCCTTCCCCTAGTAGATCCACTCCCTATACGATTTTGGCTGTATTTTATGTTCATAAATAATAAATTACCATGCTTACCTTTCAAAAAAAAATGAATTCCATGCTAAAAATCCAACATTCCTTTGTTTTCTCCACCATGTGCAAGTAGTTCTATCTAAGGCTAATGGATTAGTCCTAAGGTCTTAGGAAAAAGATGTGAAGCTAGGATTTTTAGGTTGCATTGGACAATAAATCTAGAGTATTTTGGTTGACCTAGCAAAATCTTTGGGAAACTCATACTGTGATCGTGCCCACGGTCGGTGGAATTGATTAGCTTAAAGAGTATCCTCTAGATTTAATTAGGGAGTTAGTGGATTCAATCGAGGCTCGTGACCATTCCAGGCTCGTGCCTTGATGGGATCCACCGACGAACTATACCACTAATTGACGGCTACCGCCATTGCGTCAATAAGAGCCACCAAAATACCTCGAAGCTCTAACCCACGAGAGTGGTATGAGTTGAGAGCATTCGAACCACGAGAGTGGTGAGATTATTGTAGATCCTTAATGCACATACCGTATGCATCTATCGCGCAAGCGGGGTGAATACGATATGTTATATTCATGTAGCATTGACGCATGAATTCCCTTCCTAGATGCTACAATCTCCAATAAAACCAATGCAACGTAGGAGTCCTGACCTAGCATCGACCTCCGATGGTCCTAGTGGCGAGTCCTAATGCCCTAGTTTCTTTATATTGATCAAAACACCACCAACCAAACAATCATTCAAACCGACTGCTACCTCCTTCTAAGATTTAGAAATAACCTGAGATTAATACACTGCTACTTTCCCAGTGGGATCGATATCTTATATACTATAACTTGACACCATTTGCTTGCGTTCGTGAGCCCGGAATTGATACTTGGGAACCATTCGGCGCCCGACATTAGTGACACTGCCAGGTGGATTTTAGGTGTTAGTTCCGGGTGCATCACCCATCTATTCATCCGAATCCATCTTTCCCATGCAATCCAAATTTCACATACAATCCACATTTCCAATACAATCTACATTTCCAATATAACTTAACGTATTGTTGAATATTGGATCCCTTAATGTGGTTTTGATGATAGGCAAACATAATTAATTGTGACTAATCCCCATATTTTGTAGTTAATGAATGCATCGTCAATAAACATAAAGTCATATCAAATGAAGACGATGAGTTGGATCATTGAAGCAGGACATCAATCAATGAATCATGGAAACCAAGGAATGGACGCAAGAAATTCAAATGTCGGACCCAACAAGTTCAATGGAAGTCTTCAAGGAATTCAATGGGAAGTGAAGAGGATAAATGTGTAATTCTTTCTCTTTCTTTACTTCATTATTGAATTAGCATGTTAAGCCTTAAATAGACTTGATAGAATCTCATTCTTGACACTTAGAACACTTTAGATCATATATCATTGAGTCTCATAGGGTTAGAACCTGCATAAGCTTGAAGTAGAGCTTTTCAGCCTACTAAGACGCCTGGTGGTTAGTCTCCAGACGCTTGGTGAACATGCACAAACGGTTCCCCAAAACCCTATCTAGTACATACGTCTGAATTTCTCATTCCAAACGTCTGCACAAGTGCGTCAGACGCCTAGATGATGAACTCCAGACATCTGGATAATTCGAGCCGAACCTCCAGTATCTCGGCATCTTCAGTCTGACTAAATCAGACGTCTAAAGATATGTTATCAAACGTCTGCACAGTATGTCAGGCACCTGGATAATATTCATCAGATGCCTGGTTATTTATGAGCAATATTAGGTGTCATTTGTAGCTTAATCCGCACCTAACCCATCCTTATGTGTCATTAGGAGGATGACTCCCACCTAACCCTAAGTTACATGGCATGTGGAGAGGGTTTTAGGGGAGTGATTAAGCTTATGCAAAGTTTTAAAAGGAGAAATTTTAAGGAAAAAGAAAAGAAAAAGAAAAAAATCACTCCTTCACTCTCCCATTGGTGTTTCTTTCTCCTTGCACCACCCATTGCTCCTCATCTCCCTCCACCACTTTACCATTCCACTGCCACACTCTCCTCCCCCTAGTAGCTAAAATCTCTGCAGTCAATCATGATCAGGCATCTGAAGTTGTGTTTCCAGACGTCTGTATAGTTGATCAGACGTCTGGATGATGAACATCAGACGTCTTGGTATTCGGACCAAATATTCCAGGAACGTAGTTCTTCACTGTCAGTATGATCAGGCACCTGATGCATTTGAGCCAGAAGTCTAGAAAGTGGACCAGTCGTCTGGGAAGTCTTCTTCAGACGTCTGTCAAGTGTCTGTTAGACTGCATTTATGACCTAGTCGGAGCAGTACAGAAGGCGTCTGGTCTGTCTACTTCAGGCGTCCGGTGACTAGGATTTCTTCCCGTTAATAGCCATTTCTAGCATTTAATGCTTGGGATTTTTCTATGATTTTGGACATATTTTGGTGGCTTATTTATATGGCTTTAAAGTCTTAACTAGAAAACTCTTAAACACACCATTGAATACACTCCAAAGTTATTACAAGTTATTTATTCTTCTCTAGAGCATTCAAGAGCATTCAAAGCAATTCAAGCTCAATCTCTAAGTGTCAACTTGTCTACAGAGCTTTCAAGATCAAGTTTCTAGTATTAATTACAAATCATCTTGAGACAAGTAGTAAGTGCTCATACTCTCATCATTTAGAGCACATCACACACACCTTCTTGCCTCATTCTTCAAGTGATTATTCAAGGCATAGGTTGTGTAAATTGTTTCATATTGAACATTTTGGTTCTATTTTCCTTCTTGTTAATTGAGAGATACTCTCAGGTTATGAGAGTAATCCATTCCCGTGTTGTGGGAAGTGGAAGAAGAAAGTGTGAAGAAAGTGTATTGGTTTTACACTTGACAGGTTTTGGTAAGTGAGTATTAGTGGAACACTAATCGCTAGCAGGTTGGCTAGTGGGTTGCTGGAGTAGGATTCAAGGGAGTCAGGGAGACTCGGTGAATCCGAACCAGGGTAATTCTGGTGTTTGCGTTTGAATTATTTGTGTTAATGCTCTCTTTTTTCTATTCGGCACTAAGGTTGCATAAGGGTCTTATAATTTGGTGTAATTTCCTTATTATCATTATAAAACACTATTTACCCCCCCAATGTTTCTCCATATAGTTTCAGATCCTACAATTGGTATCAGAGCGAGGTTTTTCAAACTATGGCAACCAAAAGTAACAACAACAATCACGATGGTGCATCTTCTATTACCAAAGGACAATCCATAGTTCGACCCCACTTCAACGGATCGAATTATGGATATTGGAAAGCCAAGATGATCATCTTAAAGAGCGATTCCCTTTGGTATACGGTTGAAAAGGAGTATGTAGATCCTCTTGAGGAAGACTACTCCAAATGGTCTCTGGCTCAAATGCTTGCGGAGACAAACAATGCAAAAGCGATGAACTCGCTTATATGTGCATTGAATGCGGTAGAATTCAACAAAGTTTCAAATTGCACAACCGCATACCAAATTTGGGATCACCTCCAAGTTACTCATGAAGGGACAACCTAGGTAAAGTTGTCAAAACTTCATGTTTTGGTACAACGATTTGAGATTGTTAAGGCCAAAAATGACCGAAACAATTGAGATGCTGACGTGGATGCTTTCTTGTTGAGTTGGAGCCTCGTTAGTCGGTTGAGTGGGACCCTAGGTTAGAAGAACCAGTGTCGTTGGTTGATGGTGGTTGACTTGCGGTGCTTGTTCGACCCTCGAACGGATCGAGCTTCGATCAATCGATGTTAAGAAGCTTAGGCACGACCTTCTCTGTGACGCCCTGTTTTCAACCATACGTGTAGTATACTCCTATGTGTGATGTACTATGGTGTGTATAGTGGACTATATGGTATTCTATGGGTAGGTGTATGAAAAATATGTGGTGTCTTCATACATATGGCATTGAATTGTATGGTATCTATATTTGTTCGTATATTTGTGTGCAATGTAAATTGGTGTGTGGATGTTGTGTATGTATTGGTATGTATACATATATCTAGGTAGATACATGTGTAAGTGTATGCATAATGGTATGTATATGTAATGTAGAAGTATATAAATATATGTATATATGAGTGGAGTATGTACATATGTGTGTGTGAATGGATGTAGTGTGTGTTTGCATGGGTGTGTAGGGAGGGGCATATGAGAAATATTTAGAATGATGAGGGATTGGTTAATAATTATTACATGGGCCTATAATTAAATCATTAGATTGAGAGGTGGTTTTTGTAAATTGTATTTTTAAGAGCATATGTAAAATCTAGAAGAGAGATATTTTAGATAACTTTAGATATTTCTTATACCCTCCACATTCTTCTTCATATTTCTTGTTCATTTTCTTTTATTTCTCTTTTCTCCTTGTTTCCTCTCATTAGGACCGAACTCACCAAAACCAACAAAAGAAAGAAAGAAAGAAGAGTGAAAAGAAAGGGAAGAAACCAAAAGGCAAAAGAGAAGAAGGAAAGGAGAAGAAGAGAGAGGAAGATCAAAGGAAATAAGGAAGACGGAGGAGAAGAGATGAAGCTTTTATTGAGGTAGGATACCCATCTCCACCTATTATACATGTACATGCATGTTTTGTAGAAAGAACTTGCCATTGTGTGTTGTTGGGATCTGTTCTTGAAATTCCAGCAATCTGGCCTCTTGTTTAGCAGTGATTTCTGCTCAAACTAGATTAAAGAAAATTCTGAAATAATTATAGTCATGTAGATCTCGAAATCCTACCCCAAAATCCTATAAAATATGATATATGTTCAGTTCAATAATTAGTAGTAACAATTTCATCTTTACAACATGTCTGTATTTCATTCAGTCTGGACACAGCTCAGCAAAATTGAGCTCAGTCCCTGCACACTTTATAGAAATTAGTGTTCTTGGTCTCATTATAAAGATAACAACCTGATCTACAACTTTCCCCTGGGTCATGTTTTCGAAATTCTAACTGTAACATGTCTTAAATTGGCAATTTTCAGATCTTGGAATCTGTCTGAAACTCAGTCTTGACAGGTTTCGCCAAACAATTCATCATAAATCATCTAGTTCGTATTTATGTATGAAATTTTATAGGTGAATCCAATACTAATATATCTTCAACTTTCATTTAAGGAGTTTTTTCAAATTTACAAGGAAAATGGATGAAATATGCTGCTCTTTTTGGCTGCTACTGGCTATTCTAGCAAGCTGAAGTGTTATCTAGTGTTTCAAATGAAGTGTTATGGTTAATTGTGTTGCTGTCATTAATGAATGTTATCATTAATTGACAGGAAGCTTCATGATGCTATTTTTTAATGACATTGCTTGTGTGTTAATAACCATGTTAATAACCCCTCAAGTGTTTGTGGAAATGCCTCAATGAAGGAAAAAAATTCCGAAAGTGAGAACTGTGCATGTGGTGCGTTGGCCTCGAGCCACATTGTCGATCAGCTAAGTTAGAGGCTTGGATGTCATAGCTACCCCTATTTATGATTGGGTTATGTTATGTGATGGAGGGCATGACACGTGAGTGCATAACCCTAGACCTTGTGAAAGCTGGTTAATGTTGGAAGACAATGTGAAGCTATGCCATCATGCCTTCTAACTTGCTATGAGAAACGTTACCAGCTGATTCTTTAAATGTCTCAATCCTCTCTAATGAGGGTGAGTTAGTGAAACCAGGGTTTTAGGTTGAAAAGCTGAGTAAACAATGGATATGAGGTCTGTCCCCCGGGGACTGAGGAGATGTGATCTGTGGTTATTCCCACTCGCCCTTACCGGGAGTGGTGGTTACTTGGAGTCGTGATGATGTGGTTTGGGTGTGGAGCAATGTATGTGGAGATCCTCACTCTTGCTACCGTCCAGGGAGGAGGCGGAGAGTCTCGGTGTACAGTGCCCGTGTCCACTTCACCGTGTGCCATCCTCATCCCAATCTTGGGGAAAGGCCCATGAGGCAGGTGACGTGTCCATATTTTCCACTATTTTCATATCGTCATTTCATTTCATCCCATGCCATTTCCCACATTTTACTACGATATTCATTTCTGACGATATATTCGAGTTTCGTAGTGTTTTATGAGTTTTCAGGGATTTTGGAGTGATTTAGGACCCCACTTGGGTATGGACACATCCGACACGTTCGTGCTCATTGGTGGAGCCTTGTAGGAGTTCGCCACACTTTTGGAGCCATTGGAGGAGAAGAGAGAGAGAGAGCAGAGGAGAGAGAGGAGCCTTCAGCAGCTCCTGGAGAAAGTTTTCCAGACTGCTCGGTCGAGCAGTTCAGATGCTCGGACCGAGCAGCTTCAAATGAAAGAAAGGAGCTGATACGGGCTGGCTCGGACCGAGTAGTTCATCTGCTCGGTCGAGCAGTGTCAAATTCCAAAGCTGAAGCAATTCCAGCGCACGGCCCGAGTAGCTCTCCAGTGACCGAGTCAGACTCTGCTCGGACTGAGCTGAGCTGACTCGGTCCGGGCAGGCAGAGTAAGGATTTGGAGATTTTTCGATTCCCTGTCGTGCTCGATCGAGCAGTTCAGCTGCTCGGTCCGAGCGACTGAACAAGCAACACACTGCTCGACCGAGCAGCCTACTCGGTCGGCAGTGCCAGGGCTATTTTTGGAAAGTGTCTTCTGAAGCCGTCGATTGCGCAACGCTTGGGACTGAATGCTGAGAGCTCGCGACGGCCATTGGGGGCGACTCATTAGAGATTTTTGAATAGTTTTGGGAGCAGGAGCTGAGGCGATTTTGGAGAGTTTATTTTAGATTAATCTTTGTTAAGGAATTTTGGATCGAAACTTGGAGATTATTACTTTTGTTCTCGATTGCTTTCGTGCTTGGGAATCTGGAATTTTTCCTAGATCTATAAATTACAAATCTTATCTATCTCCCGCTGTAAGTCTTCTACTTTTATTCTTTTGATTGCTATGATGTCTTTGTCTATAAAAATAGTGTTTTTATTCATGAATATTGCCATGTGTGAGTAGATCTTTCTAGGGTTAATGGGTTAGCCCTAAGATCCTAGGGGGAAAATATAGATCTGAATCTCCACATTGAATCAGGGATTTAGGGAAGTATTTCGGTCAATCCTACCGAATCCCTAGATAAACAGTACTGAGATCATGCCCACGGTCTGTGGAATTGATGTGCTTAAGGGGTATCTATGGGATCCAAATAGGGAAATCGGTGGATCCAACCAAGGCTCGTGACCATGCCCTGCTCGTGTCTTGAGGGGATCCATTGACGAACTATACCGCTATATTGATGGCTACCGCCCTTGCGTCAACGAGAGCCACCGAAATACCTCACAATTCTAACCCACAAGAGTGGTACGAATTGTGAGATTTATCTCCTAACCCTAATGCAACGTGAGGATTCTATTCTATCGTCGACCCCCGACGATCTTAGTGGTGATCCCTAATGCCGTAGCCCTTTTTATTGGTAAAACAACAACACCCCAAACAACTCCTTCAACCCGATAGCTATCTCACTTCTAGATTTAGAAGTAAACAGAGAATCCATACACACTATCACCGTCCCTGTGGGATTCGATATCATTTATACTATAACTCGACACCGTCCGCTTACGGATTGAGCCCGGAATTGAAGCCTAGGGGCCATACCACGCCTGGCGATCGTGACACCGCCAGGTGGAATCTAGGTGTAGATTTCGGGTGCGTCAAGTTTTTGGCGCCGTTGCTGGGGACGACAATAGTGTTTATCTCAGTTTATTTTTATTTTGTGAAGTTTGCTAGCACTCTAATCATTTCTCACCTTTCCACCCATTTTCATTCTTTTATTTATTTCGGTGCTACTGACGGTATTTATTTGAGTTTTGTTGGTGCATGAACACTCGCTTCAAGGGATCTACTAGAGAATTATTATTCGATCCCGAGATCGAGAAGACAATGATGGCTTTGAGAGCCTTAAGTAAAAGTTCGTCTCCCTCCGTTCAAATGGCGGAAAACAATCATCCTTCTCGCACCGGGTCCATCAGGGACCATATGAAGCCCATGTTTGGGAACAACTCCTCTATTCTTAGACCGCAACTGGCGGCAGCGAGCTTCGAGCTAAAGACGGGGTTGATTAATCTGATGCAGCATGATCCTTTCCACAGGCATCCGCATGAAAATCCCAACCATCATATTGACACATTCCTGGCGAAGTGTGATAAGTTCAAGGCAAAGGACGTTAGCGACGATGCTGTGAAGCTGCGGCTTTTTCCTGTTCACTTTGAGGGATAACGCCTCATATTGGCTTCGGGCCCACCCTCCCAACCATTTCACCACCTGGGAGAAGCTTGCACTTGCCTTCGTGGATAAATTTTATCCACCCTCAATGACAGTGCGAATCAGGGGAGCGATTTCAAAATTCAAGCAGCTCCCACAGGAATCACTGTATGAGGCATGGGAGAGATTTACGGACCTCCAGCATTAGTGTCCTCACCATGAGATCCAGCCTTGGGATTTGGTGCAGAGCTTTTACAACTAGCTCCAGCCTAGCACCAAGATGATCATCGATGCTGCGGCGCAAGGCACCCTACTTGATAAGTCTCCTGAGGAGGCTATAGACTTGTTGGAGCACATGGTGGCCAACACTCAACAATGGAATGATGAACGGACTGTTGTGACCCGGACTCCCGAGGTCAAGGCCGCTAGCCACTTGGATTCTCACATCGAGACCTTGTGCAAACAAGTGGCCCGGATTGAGCAGCGTCTGGACTCCATCCCTGCTTCACCCAGCACATCGTATCATCCTACAGAAGAGTATGTCGATCAGGGCTGTATCCCTAGTGAGGCCCACTACGATGGTATTGAGACATCTGAGTCTGTACAATACGTCCAAGGAGAGGGGCAGAATCAGTGGCAGCATCCAGCTGCTAGGAATCACCCAGGGTTTTCTCATCGAAACCCAAGTGGAGGGCTGTAACCTCTGCAATTTCAGAGACCACCACCCCCTCCTCAGCAGCAGCAGAACCAGCAGCAGGGTGGATTTAGGCCAGCTGGGCCTTACCGACCCCCGGGCTATCAATTCAACCGGCCCCCTCAGCAGAACTATGCGCCAAATCCACCTAAGTCCAATCTTGAAGCCACTTTGGAGACCTTTATGAGTGGTCAGATCCGTTTTAATCAGGACACCTCGAACCAGTTCAAAAGTATAAATTCTTCACTTGATGAACTGAGGGGTCAAATGTCGCAGCTTTTGAAGAATCAGGGGAGATTGCCCTCACAGCCGGAGACAAACCCGAGAGCCCAAGCTAATGCCGTGGTTTCAGTTACCACACGTGGAGGACGAGTGACTGACCCCGTCATGGTCCCGGTGCTAAATAAGGAGAAAGTCACTGTTGAAGAAGCCGTCGATGACGGCGATAGAGAAGAGGCCGCTGAAGGGCCTATAATTATTGAGGAGAAGGCGGATGCACCACCCACCATGCCTACTACAACACCTCCTCCTATTGATGCTACAAGGAGTAAAGCTTCCAGACCTCCCCATCCATACCCACAGAGGCTAGCCCTAGCCAAGATGGAAAAGAAATACTCCAAGTTCATGGAGTTATTGAAGGGAATTCAGCTGAACATCCCGTTCATGGACGCCATCATGGAGATCCCGATTTACGCCAAATTTTTGAAGGATCTTATCACGTGAAAGAGAAAGCCTGAAGAAATCAAGCTCATGGAGGACTCCACCTCCGTTATCAAAAATCATCTCCCCCGGAAGCTACCGGATCCGGGGAGCTTTACCGTGCCGTGCTCCATTGGAGGGATGCCTATCAGCAGAGCTTTGATTGACTTAGGGGCTAGCATCAGTTTGATGCCCCTCTCTATTTTCAAGAGACTGCAGACTGGGAGTGAGCTAGAGCCGACCAGCATGTCCATCCAGCTTGCAGATCATTCCATCACCTACCCGGTGTGTATAGCAAGGGATGTCATTCTTCAGATACCCCCAGGATTATGTGTTCCCGCCGACTTTATTATCATGGATATGCCTGAGGGAGGGAGCTCCCAACTTATACTCGGCCGCCCCTTCATGGTGATGGCCGGTGTTCTGATCGATGTTCGAGAAGGGACTCTCTCTCTCAACGTTGGGAACATCGAAGCTGAGCTCCGGCTACAGAAGCCGATGAGAGAGCGAGCTCATGTGGAAGTGGCCAGCTATTTGGAGCTTCTTGAAGAAGAGGCCATTGAGGATTTCACTTTTGAGGGGGTCATGAAGGACCCAATGAAGACAAGCATCGACGATGACGGCGACCCAACCTACCACAAAGCGGTCGCCGAATACATCCGAGTATTGGATGAGGAATTTCTACATCATACTCCGAATCATGAAGAACCGAAGACCATATGCTACGTAAAGGAGAGTCTTGAAGTAGTCGAAAACCAAATGCCGCCGGATTACACCACCACGAAGAATGACTCACGACCGCCATGCGCACCAAATGACAACTGATATATTTAAGGGAGTCGAGCTCACGACTGAAAACGAGTGCTTATTGGGAGGCAACCCAATTTCTTAGATTTTGGATTTTCTTTTTCAGTTTCTTATCTTTTATTTCATGTTTTTGAGATAAAACTATAAAATCACAAAAAATTTGATGAGTTCGTCTTTTGTATAGGATGGACAAGTGGGGGTATGCGTATCGACATTATAAACGGAAGGAAGCCGGAGGAGAGCATCAGATTCGAAGATTTGGAGAGAAAACCAAGGAAAAGGAAAACGTAGAGGAAAAATGAGACACAGGGGACTCGACCGAGCAGCTTCACTGCTCGGTCGAGCAGTGCAGACACGAAAAAGGAGGGGAAATATTGCTTCTTCTACACGGCCCGAGCAGCCTTATGCTCGGTCCGAGTAGAAATCGACTCGGTCGAGCAACTTATTACTCGGTCGAGTACTACAGGCTTTTGAATTTGAGGAGAAAATAGCACTCTGCCAACATGACCTGATTATTATTGGCTCGGCCCGAGCAGGAAGTGACTCGACATGCTGCTCGGTCGAGCAGACAAGGGAGTATATCACAACTCAATTTACAGACTTTCAGCTGTTTGACTCGGTCGAGCAGCTTCGCGGCTCGGACCGAGTCGATTTATCCTACACTCGGGTCCCACTCCCAAACGAGTTGGGTTTTTATACCCAAGCCATTTTATACGTTACCTTTAGTTAAAATTCTTTTTTATTTTAACCTAAAAAATTTCTAAATCCCCCCCGAGCTCCCTCCCTCTCCCTACTCGTTCAACCCCCCCGTCGCCGTCTTCCTCCTCCCGCACCACCGTCGGTGCCGCCGAACGCACCGCCCAACTCCGGTCAGCCACCCTCTCTCTTTCTCTATCTATTCCTCTCCCCCCCTCTCCCCCCTCCCGTCACCCTCCCTAGTCGACGTCGCTGTCGACGGTGCCACCGCCACCGACGGCGTCGCCGATCCGACCACCCCAAAAACCCCGTCGCTTAAACCCCCCCCCTCCAAACCCTCCTACCCCCCTCTTTATCAGCGCCCACCAAAATAGCCCCCCAACTCCGATTGCTTGTGCCCTAGGGCACGGACCGAGCACACTAGTGCTCGGTTAGACCCCCCTCACCGAGTAGCACGACTCGGACCGAGCAGTACCACTGCTCGGTCGAGCAACCCCAGATCAGCCTGTTCCCCAATTTTAATGCCCTATTTTGACATTTCATTTGTTTCTATTGCATGTGTTCGTTGCCTACGTCAGCACAGACTACAGGGACTAGCCTGGGGGAGCTCTAGGCACTCGCATCGCTCGCATCTCCCGTAGATACGGTACACTCGTTCCTTCATTTATTTTTATATCGTATCATCATACTACCCTCGACACGATGGTTCGCACACGGGGATCCACTACCCCACTCATCCGTGGGAAGAGGCCTTCGTCTGGCGCCTCCTCTTCCCGACCCCAGCGTCGTGCCCGACATACCACCACATCCACCACTACCTCCACTACTACCACCCCCTCTACCACAGCTCCCGCCTTCACCACTACCATCCCCACCACCACCACACTCGTCACGGCCGCCGTTATCCCCTCCACCACAGCTCCTATTCCCACCACCGCTGCCTCCACCGCCTCTACATCATCTCCCCCCACACCTCGTAGGCACCAGGGATGCCCTGCCTGCACGTCTCTGGACCTATGGCATCACGTTTCGAGACGACGCACACCGAGAGCGCTTTGTTAGGCTCTCTCAGCACCGTCTCGTACCTACTGTGTTCATAGATGTGCCTGCCCTTAGATCCCTCAGACTCCTTCAGGGAGTTCATCACCTCTACCGAGCGATTGGTTTCGACCGCTTCCTCGGTGTACACGCTCCCACCTACTTGTAGGGGTTTTTGGCGGACCCTCAGAGCTCGAATTTGTGTCCGTCCTAAGTCGGACGGACCACATGGGCTTAAAACGCAGCGGAAAAACAAAAACAAAACTTTTAAGCTAGCTAAACAATTTAGCTAGGCTCTGAGGGAGCCAGAACCTAGCCCGATCTATGCCAGCATGGGGTGGATTGACCACCCCAAGAGGGATCTATTCTAAAGCGACAAAAATTAAATCTACACTAAAATTGCTTAACCACATACACAGAATCTTGGCCCTGGAGCAGGCAAGATGTACCGCACCGTCTTCTGATGCTCCTCGCAGTCGAGCCACCTTGACTCGATCCGCCGGAGCCGCCTTGCACTCTCGAACCGATACGCCCGAGCCGATTTTTGCCTCCAATCTGATCACACACGGTAGAAAGTTTCACTTGAGTAGACCCGCGTCTTAGACGTCTGGATCCGAATCCAAACCCCCTTCGTTGTCTTGCTAGGACTACTCCGAAGAATAGGAAGAAGAAGAAGAAGAGAGAGAGAGAGAGAGAGAGAGAGAGAGAGAGAGAGAGAGAGAGAGAGAGAGAGAGAGAGAGAGAGAGAGAGAGAGAGAGAGAGAGAGAGAGAGAGAGAGAGAGAGAATAGTTTAGTCATCGATCGAGCTTGCTCTAAAATTCTGGAGCTACTCGATCGAGGACTTGGTGCATCTTTCAACGAAGGGAGTGCACCCCTATTTATATAGGGAGTCGGTACTCCTTCTTTCGTTGCGAGCAATGTGGGACAATTGCTAAATTGAAGAAAATTCAATTAAGCTAATTTAGCTTAATTTGAAGTTAGAGAGCTTTTCATAAAAGCAAACATCAACTAATTAATTCTCTTCGATCATTAAACTTTTGACACCAAACAAGCTATCAATCAGAAGGGCTTCGAATGGTGAACGCGTAGGAACCAACGACGACGAATTTCGACTTCGTTTGACCCCCTCAAACAATTGCCCAAAGTTGGGCAAAAAATCAATCTTCGTAGCCGTCATTTGGGGTTTCAAAAAAATCCTAGAATGACTTAAGTTGCGGGCGTGCCCGCCCAAGGCATGGGAGGCGTGTCGCCCGCCCTGGGCAGCGGGCGTGCGCCCAGGCATGCTGCCGCAGCAGGCCCGTGCCCGCTGCCGCAGCGGGTGTTAGCCCGCTGCTACCAGCGGGCCGCGCCCGTTTTGCCTCTGCGGATGGGCTTGTTAGCCCAGTGGGTCTAACCCACCTTGCCTTGAACTGTTTTCGCGTTTCTGGGCTCGTTTGAGCTCCGATTTGGACGCGGTTTGAACCTGTGTTTAGACCGGGACGATCCCGTCAGCCAGGTAACCCTTTCTAATATATTTGTTCCTAATAAATTTGTCGTAACCAATTTACGACACGTTTAATCTTTGTTTGCATCAAATGCAACATTGTCCATATTGCTATTACGACTAACTTTCACAACAAGCTTTGTGAATATTAACTATTCAATATCATCAAATGAATTTCTCTCAATTAATCTTACTATTACTAAGATACGAACGCTACTCGGTGTGAGACCCTACAGCCTGACCTTACTACAGGTTGGGGCTCGGAACCCCTAGACGACGGTCACCACGAGCAGTCGCTGTCGTCCCTGTTTCAGAATCATCATAACATGATCGACCCATTGACAAAAGCATCGTTGGGTTTACTTCGGCTGTGTCAGTGATGAATGTAGTTAGCTATAGTCTCTTCGTCAAGACTGTGTTCCTGTTGGCCTAGGGTATGGTTTACTGTCAACCCTATTAGACAACATTGGTCAGTATACGCGGTCTTTGTTGTATTCACGTTGTACTTCTTACAACGTACCCCAGCCGAGGATTAACACAAAGACCGTACCGAGCCTGTAACACTAACTTTCCTTTAACAGAAGTGACGAATCCCATCTTAGTCATCTACTGGCCTCGAGAGCTTCAGGTGCAACCTGACCTAAGATCTTTCAGTAGGCCTGGCCTCGAAGCTAGATCATGGGTCTAGGCTACACCGTTTGCTCACAGATTCGTACAAATGACTTCAGGTCATAAGGACCAGTTAACCTATCATCACCCTAGAGTTATTATAGACAGTTTAGTTAAAGTTAACCATTTAATAACTCTAATTTGGTCGTTCAGTGAACTCATTCTCCAATGAGCACCTGTGTCTCGTCTCCGACTTCACCAAGTCGAATGACTATGAGATCATCATTACCCTAAGGTAAGACTAAGACACAGTGGTCTATCCGATGTGTTGATATCCAGTTCTCAACACATCTATGACCACGAACCGTTTAAGACTTACGTTTCTATTCGGTCGCTTACTTACTCATAATCGAGATCTTATCTAGATACGTAAGAACCTAACTATAAGTCTATTGACATTGTCTAAGTATATAAATACAAACGATTTCATACTTAAGATAATGGATGCCATATACAGTATGAACAAGACGTATACTTTAGGATAAATCACCTTATGTGCATATATCCTCCTACATCTCCCACTTGCACTTAGGCTATTTATCTTGGTATCTCATACCGCTATAGCATATCAGTCACTTTGACATTTATATGACAAACCTAAGAGTGGATTTACTAACGAGTATCTACAATGTATTTTAATGGATTATTTATACATCTCTTGATCACACAAGGTTGATCCCTTGAAAAATGATTAGAATCAATTTTTCCTTTCATTGTATAGCTAACAATTAGCTTATACAATCTAGAGGTAGGGTCTAACATTTCTATAAGTCAGTCTCAGCTCATTCCACTTATCTTGTGTCAATATGTCGAGTACATACATGACACCATAAGTCTCTATATATACTATTGAATCAAAACGATTTTGATTCAATGTTTTATATAGATGATTCATTTAAGGTGGAAATCCTTTTTACTTAGTCTGAAAGACCGGAACTAAGTATACGAGCTGGCTCCCACTGACTTTAAGAATTACCTGGTTAAGTGCTTCAATATCATATCTAAATCATATTTAGATTTATATATAAAGACATAACCATTTGGTAAGTGCTTTAGATGGAATGTACTAGTGTCAGGTTCGGTTTGACGAATGAGTCAAGTCAAGATCGGTTTAAGGAATCTTGACATTGACTCACTCAATCAAACGTCCTACACTGTACTTTTCCCTTAACCACATTTAATAGTAACTCTTTAATAACTAAATGCAGTTTATTAAGAATAATCTTAATATGCGTATAATTGTGATCACATACAATTTATACGCCCCTGGAACCTATTCTGAACTACCGATTGACTATAACATTAAGTCAACTCCAAAACATAATTTCCTGAAGTTTCGCATCATCATTCGAGAATTTTCACAACCATCTCAGAAAGCCACAATCACAGAAAATTTGAGCCAATCTCAATCAAATTTTAATTCTAACAGAAAACGCAATTTCCGAGCCATTCATTAAAAACAACGGATTCATAAAGATGAACCGTAATATGTTTATCAAATAAACTTTGAGTGTGGAACACTCAATCATTGTTTTCACTTGGAGGAATGATACATTTTATTCAACTAAAATTTAGTATCAGCTCCTTCTTGATCATGTCTCTCAAAGTCTTTGAACGGCCCCAGCAGCAACGATTGCTCAGATTGCCGACCGTCCTCCGCACTTCTCCCAATCTTCGCTTCATATCAGCCACCTGTATACATTACACAGATGCCTCAGTATCTCATACTATATGATTGAAAATAATTACGCTTCATTAATTTAATTTGTTGTACCTGAGGTAGAGGCATCAGTATGCCCCTTCTTCTTCTCTGCAAGATAGATTTTGCAGTTCCTCTTCCAGTGGCCAATCTTATGGAAATAGAAGCACTCAGATTTTGACGGGGCCCCTTTGGTCTTTTTCTTCCCTTTCTTCGCCTTCGCAGGTTGCGTGACCTGCCTCTTCTTACCCTTGCCTTTCGGCTGGTCGGAAGAAACAGAGCCAACAACTAATGCAGTCGGCTTCTTCTCAACCTCCTCAAACTGCCTAAGCATATTGAGGAGACCAGGAAGATCCGTTTCAAGACTGTTCATTATAAAACCAGTGATGAAAGGCTTAAATTCAGGAGTTAAAGACTTAAGGATAATGTCCACGGACATCTCATTGTCTAGGACAAATCCTAACTGGGCGGCGTCCTCTACGTACCCGATCATCTTGATAACATGATCTTGTACGGGCCCTGCCTCCATCTTTGTGCCCCAGAGGTTGCTAGTGGCTTCGAACTTGGCAGCTCTAGACCGCTTGCCGTATAACTCTTGTGCATTTAGAAGCATACTTTGAACATCCATATGTTCATGCTTCCTCTGTAGTTCGTTACTCATCGAAGCTAGAGTAAGGCACCTGGCCTTCTCTGTATCCCTTTGGTATAGTTTATAGGCTTCCTTTTCCTCGAAGGTCGAATCTTCATCAGGCTTCTCCGGAGCGTCCTTGAACAGTACGTATCCAATCCCTGCTAGGGAAATGACTAACTTAATCTTCCTAAGCCAGTCTTTGTAGTTCGTTCCATTGAGCACGTTCTTCTCTACCATATATCTAAGACCCGAATCCATTCTGCATTTTTATAGATACTTTAGTCAGTATATGTTCGTATATAGTTTTAATGGGTTTTTAATAAAACTATATTCTCCCACTAAATTTATTAAAGCCATAATAATAAACAATTTATTATAAAATAACATTTGTGAGAGAGGGATCCGACTACCCTGAGTCCGACAACCTTGAGTGTGTCTCAACAAGTTATCCGACTTTGCAGTCGGTAGGCGAACTTGTCGTCAATCATATTTATTATGATTCCCTATCGATTTTACCCCTAGTCATTTGTGATCATGAGTGTGCTCATCCGGATCACAATGGCTAGTCTAGTCGGACCCTTGTTTTCGTGTCTAGCCTGACTTGCCCCGCCGCTCGGTGTATGCACGACACGTCGGTTTGGGTCAGGACTTAGACTACATTCTTGGTTAGACTTATGACGGTGCTCAGTGGATGAGACAACGGTTTTAGTCAGGTCAAGATGTTAATCAAGAAATCTGTTCCTATAAGATTGACATGTCACGGCTTGAGTGTAGCTCAACAACCGTAACAGGTTTCTTACAGTTGCCAACTCCTAAAACAAGGAGGGCTACGATTTATCTTGAATAAGATTATTATCGTATTTGACTTAGGTATAGTCGATGGACTTACACAGTCATGAATCGACTCCTTGCGGTCCAGCAGACGCGGCCAGGGAATTGACTAAGCCAGGACCACTCGGCCCCTAGACTAGCTAGGGTGGTCCAGCAAACTTAGCCAAGCACATTGACCGACATCATGATCCATTGAAGGAGTTTTCATCAATCCTATGTTCGTCCAACAACTAAATGGCTTTTAATTAAAACTAGTTAATCCTTATCAACTAGTGGATCCTAAAATTCGAAATTTTATGGATTGGTTGAACAATTTTTATTAAGTCCTTATCAACTATAAGGTTCATTCGTTCAACGTGCTACCCTAATCTAATTAGGATTTTATAAAACAATTACAACATATTTCAAAAATAGTCTTTTATGAAAATCATCATTAAAACGATTTATTATAATGATTTACAAACAAAGGGACTACCCTAATCCGGTATTAGGTATTGATGTTGTTTTGTTTATAAAACATAGCATGTCACTAGTTTATCAAAATTTCATCTTATAAAATTTTAAACATTTAATGGCTAACCTAAAGGTTCATGAATACATTATTCATCATGTCCATTAAAAGAAAATGAAACAACTAATTTATCCGCATAAATAAAAGTTTCGTTTAGCGACATATAATGAGAATTTGCAAGTTAAAATAATAAATAACACGCAAATCTAAAATTTAACAATTAAATTTAAAGATCAAAAATTTAAAGATTAAAACAATTTTATCACATAAAACTAGGTTTCATAAAATTATCAAATAATTTTAAAACCTCGGCTTTAAAATTTTAATCAATCATTTCTAAGATTAAAATATCGCATAAATAATCTAGAAACATATATGTAATTTTAAAAGAAACTCATTTATCTTTTCATCTTATGAAAATAAAATATTTCTTTAATATACATATCCATTAAAACAATTTTAAAACATTTTTAAAATCATTAGAAATTGATTTAAAATCTTTCAAATACAGTTTTAAAAAATTTCCAACCTTTATGCAACTTAAGAGAATTAAATTTACAAAATAAAATACATCCTTAAAGTTACATAAACTTTAAAACTTTTAAATGCTCGGAAAAATTATTATATCTCATAAAAATTTTATAAAGCATTTAAAAATTAGAGACCCATTTAAATTTATCGCATAAAATTAAATCGTCCCAAAATTTTTTTTCCCGTGTTGCAAAAACAATTTTTTAAAACACAAAACAATTTTTAGACTAATTTTAACTTAAAGCTAAAATAGTTCGTATGTTAAAATTAAGCAATTTAAAGATTTAAAAAAACATCGCTAAAATAGATCTATAGCATCACCATGGCTCTGATACCATTGTAGGGGTTTTGGTGGACACTCAGAGCTCGGATCTGTGTCCGTCCTAAGTCGGACGGACCACATGGGCTTAAAACGCAGCGGAAAAACAAAAACAAAACTTTTAAGCTAGCTAAACAATTTAGCTAGGCTCTGAGGGAGTCAGAACCTAGCCCGATCTATGCCAGCTTGGGGTGGATTGACCACCCCAAGAGGGATCTATTCTAAAGCGACAAAAATTAAATCTACACTAAAATTGCTTAACCACATACCCGGAATCTTGGCCCTGGAGCAGGCAAGATGTACCGCACCGTCTTCTGATGCTCCTCGTAGTCGAGACGACCCTTGCACTCTCGAACCGATCCGCCCGAGCCAACTTTCACCTCCAAGCCGATCACACGTGGTAGCAAGTTTCACTTGAGTAGACCTGCGTCTTAGACGTCTGGATCCGAATCCAAACCCCCTTCATAGTCTTGCTAGGACTACTCCGGAGAATAGGAAGAAGAGAGAGAGAGAGAATAGTTTAGTCACCGATCGAGCTTGCTCTAAAATTCTGGAGCTACTCGATCGAGGACTTGGTGCATCTTTCAATGAAGGGAGTGCACCCCTATTTATATAGGGAGTCGGCACTCCTTCTTTCGTTGCGAGCAATGTGGGACAATTGCTAAATTGAAGAAAATTCAATTAAGCTAATTTAGCTTAATTTGAAGTTAGAGATCTTTTCATAAAAGCAAACTTCAACTAATTAATTTTCTTCGCTCATAAACTTTAGACACTAAACACGCTATCAATCCGAAGTGCCTCGAATGGTGAACGCGTAGGAACCAACGGCGACAAATTTCGACTTCGTTTGGCCCCTCAAACAATTGCCCAAAGTTGGGCAAAAAATCAATCTTCGTAGCCGTCATTTGGGGTTTCAAAAAACCCTAGAATGTCTTAAGTTACGGGCGCGCCTGCTAAGCTTAGCGGGCATGCCCGCCCAAGGCATGAGAGGTGGGCCGCCCGCCTGCCCGCTGGCCCGCTGCTGCAGCGGGCGTTAGCCCATTGCGGCCAACGGGCCGCGCCCGTTTTGCCTCTGCGGATGGGCTTATTAGCCCATTGGGTCTAACCCACCTTGCCTTGAATTGTTTTCGCATTTCTGGGCTCGTTTGAGCTCCGATTTGGACGTGGTTTGAACCTGTGTTTAGACCGGGACGATCCTGTCAGCCAGGTAACCCTTTCCAATATATTTTTTCTTACTAAATTTGTCGTAACCAATTTACGACACGTTTAATCTTTGTTTGCATCAAATGCAACATTGTCCCTATTGCTATTATGACTAACTTTCACAACAAGCTTTGTGAATATTAATTATTCAATATCATCAAATGAATTTCTCTCAATTAATCTTCCTATTACTAAGATACGAACGCTACTCAGTGTGAGACCCTACAGCCTGACCTTACTACAGGTTGGGGCTCGGAACCCCTAGACGACGGCCACCACGAGCAGTAGCTGTCGTCCCTGTTTCAGAATCATCATAACGTGATCGACCCATTGACAAAAGCATCGTTGGGTTTACTTCGGCTGTGTCAGTGATGAATGTCGTTAGCTATAGTCCCTTCGTCAAGACTGCGTTCCTGTTGGCCTAGGGTATGGTTTACTGTCAACCCTATTAGACAACATTGGTCAGTATACGTCGGTCTTTGTTGTATTCACGTTGTATTTCTTACAATGTACCCCGGCCGAGGATTAACACAAAGACCGTACTGAGCATGTAACACTAACTTCCCTTTAACGGAAGTGACGAATCCCAACTTAGTCATCTACTTGCCTCGAGAGATTCAGGTGCAACCCAACCTAAGATCTTTCAGCAGGCATGGCCTCAAAGCTAGATCATGGGTATCGACTACACCGTTTGCTCACAGGTTCGTACAAATGACTTCAGGTCATAAGGACCAGTTAACCTAACATCACACTAGAGTTATTATAGACAGTTTAGTTAAAGTTAACCATTTAATAACTCTAATTTGGTCGTTCAGTGAACTCATTCTCTAATGAGCACCTGTGTCTCGTCTCCGACTTCACCAAGTCGAATGACTATGAGATCATCATTACCCTAAGGTAAGACTAAGACACAGTGGTCTATCCGATGTGTTGATATCCAGTTCTCAACACATCTATGACCACGAACCGTTTAAGACTTACGTTTCTATTTGGTTGCTTACTTACTCATAATCGAGATCTTATCTAGATACGTAAGGACCTAACTATAAGTCTATGGACATTGTCTAAGTTTATAAATACAAACGATTTCATACTTAAGATAATGGATACCATATACAGTATGAACAAGACGTATACTTTAGGATAAATCGCCTTATGGGCATATATCCTCCTACACTACACCCACATAGTACTCGAGGCTCTCAGCTCCCTTGCTCTTACCCCAGCGGGTGACGGCATCACCTTTCGCCTCATGGACCACGATTGCACTATCACATTTGCCATGATCCGTGATTACTTTCACTTCCCAGCCATAGCCGAGCCCAGAGCAGCCTTTTCTCCACTCTTTGACGTCGACACATTTGATGCTCGAGCCTTTTGGGAGCGTATTTCTGGCCTTCCTCAGTATCGTCCTAGTCGGGCGAAGGCATCGTGCATCATGCACCCATCCCAGATGACCTTCACAGCCCCGTTGGCCCGACACGCTTGACCATCGGCGTGCTCGAGCATATGCATATTATCCGACCATACGGGGATCGTCACTGGCTATATCTCGTAGGCACCCACCATACTCCCCATATGGTGCTCCCCACGCCTCACCTCACACACATCCCAGATGTCCAGCTTGACTGGATGATTCCTAGGGTCGAGCCACTCCCTTCCCTACACGTACTCGAGCCCCCCGGAGCACCGGTCGAGGTAGCCACCGATGACCCGGTCCCACGCTCCCCGGTGTTCGAGTTGCATGACATTGCTGCCTTAGTTGCCGGCCTCCCAGCCCCACCTGCTCACCCATCATCTTCTGGAGCCGTTCCTTCCACCACCTTTGTATCCACCGTCTCCACCACAGTCGAGTCTTCAGGGACTGTCCACACCTCTTGCCCAGAGACTCAGACTTCTGTCTCCACCGTTTCCTTGCCGGAGGGCACTGATTTCGAGTCTGCTCCTGACCTCACCGATCTAGATTATTCAGAGCACGACCCTGCCCCCACTCTTCCTCCTCTCAGTGACCTAATAGCTACACTTCCTCACTCTTTAGGCCACCGGATTCCACTTTCCGGCACCGCTTCCTCATCATTCGCAGCCATTTTTACTGAGAGCGTGTCGACGTCTGCCTTCTCTTCTGTGTCGACGACAGCTCTTTCTTCTGCCACTACTGATTTACCTTCGAGCTCACCCTCTCCTACCTTCCACGCTAGGCACCATGCCTCAGCTGCACGGGACCGATTCACGAGAGTGGTGACTCACAGACACATCCCCCGCCCCCACCGACTCCCGTACTACAGATGGTTGCTTGACAGTGTTAGAGGAGTCGACTTCTCTCCTTCGGAGAGATTTCGACGACTTTATACGCTCGACGACGACACACCACTCGAGAGTCGAGTCATACTTGGCATCCATCATAGATCTCCTGAGGACACGTGGACCCCCTCCAGTGATCCTTGCACATGCTCCACCACCCAGGCCAGACACTTTGACCACCTCTGCACCACTCAGTGCCTCACTTTCTCAGGCTTCTGCAGAGCCTGTTTCTACCACTTCTGAGTTGGACTTCACATTAGATCCCATGTCTGCCCTGGTGTTATATTCTGCTGAGCCCTCCACTGCCACCATTGATCTCACCATCGACCCACCGATCGCTCCTGGTCCACAGCAGAGGGACCCATCACCACCCCCAGAGGGTGGTGCCTCTGCTTGACGTAGTCCATACCATTTCTTGCCTCCCTCACTTATTTTTTTGTGCCCATCTGTCTGTTCGGGGCCTTACACTTACATAGCTTGGGGGAGGAGCCACCCATGCATCATATTTCATTCCGCATTGCATCATGTCATGTTTTCATTTTATTTCTTTTTTGCACAGTTTTTATTTTATTCCCCCACCCACCCCACCCCTTGAGCATCATCTCCCGCTCACGAGCGTTTTCTTAGCAGTGAGGACACTGCTAGGTTTAGCTTGGGGGATGAGCGCTACCGCTTTATTTTTTATTTTTCTTTTACATTTTCTTCCCTTATTTCAGTTTTTATTTCACTTTTTCACCGCTTTTTCACGTCATTTTCTTTTTTTCCTCATTTTGCATCATATTTTCTATTTCCACCATGCATGCATCTCTTTTTCTTCATTTTCTTATCTTCTCCGCCTTTTTTCTCTTTATTTGCTAAGGATGGTCCGCGTGATGATATTTCTCATAGCCTTATTAGTCTTTACGATGCTCACTTTCGATGACATGCTATTAGGGTAAATTTCAGTTTTACTATCTATATGCGTGCATTTCTATTGCTGATCTATCTGATTTAATGCTTAAAATGAATTGAAAATCGAATTCATGAAGTAGTATCTAGTATGTACTATGTTGGGTAATGCACCTAGGTTCACGCATCACTAGAACACTTGGAGCATCTGTTTTTGTCTCAGTCACTTCTGTTTGCATGCCTGCTGATATTGTGCTTATTACTGCATGCCTTTTCAGTATTCATCTAGAGGAATGAAATTACCCATGCTATCTATGAGTTTAGTTAGGGTATTATTTTATCAACCCGTTGTGCACCCTCTTATGAGTGAACCGAGAGTTATATTATTTTCCTTCTCCACATATCTATACATATCTCTACATATCAGTTGGTTACACCCCCACAGTTATCTTTACCGCATCTCACTTCCCAAACCCAAAAAGAAAAAAGTATGGCTTCTAAATGAAAAAAAAAAAGGAGAAAAAAAAATTTGTGTGTATATATTCATATGTGAAAAAGAAAAGAAAAAGAGAGAAAATGAATAAATATTGTTTTGTATCTTTTCATTAGAAGCTATCACTTATACTGGGAAGAAAAAGAAAAAAATTTCATATCATATTCCTTGATGCGACGCCTCAAGCTAAGCTTGGGGGGTAAACCAACTGATCACATGAGTGAGCATGACATTAGAGTGGAGACGGTGCATAACTGGGAGATTTAATAATACCTAAACTTTACGAAATGCTTTAGTTTTTGGAGATTTTTCATGAACCGAAATGAATAACTGAATGGCATGATTTTTTTCTATTCTCTATTGCATGTTGTGTGATTTCTTTATGCTCCTTGTGTATCTGTGATTGAAAAGGGCATTGCCAACTTCTTTATACTAGACTCTAGGGATTACATGCGATTGATATGAAATTATGGCGTTATTTCAGTAGATCCCTATCCTTTGCCTGCATTGCATGCTAGTCATATGATTTGTAAAACTAGAAATTGCCAGTAGCATGTATGTTTATCATTCAGAGCATCGTGATATACTATTTAGGACTGAGATCTGACTAATCATCCCTAGCATTCTCCTCCCACTTCTATCCTCTTCTCTTTTTACTCTTCTTCTCTTTTTATTTTTATTTCTTATTTTCCTTTTTGTTTTTCCTCACGGCGTACCGATTATTCGTCTTCTTCGAGGACGAGTAAGAGGTAAGCTTGGGGGATTTTGATGTGTCCATATTTTCCACTATTTTCATATCATCATTTCATTGCATCCCATGCCATTTTCGCATCCAAATCCCACATTTTACTACGATATTGCATTTCTGACGATATATTCGAGTTTCGTAGTGTTTTATGAGTTTTCAGGGATTTTGGAGCGATTTGGGACCCCACTTGGGTATGGACACATCCGACACGTTTGTGAGCTCATTGGTGGAGCTCTGGAGGAGTTCGCCATACTTTTGGAGCCATTGGAGGAGAAGAGAGAGAGCAGAGGAGAGAGAGGAGCCTTCAGCAGCCTCTGGAGAAAGTTTTCCAGACTGCTTGGTCGAGCAGTTCAGATGCTCGGTCGAGCAGCTTCAAATGAAAGAAAGGAGCTGATACGGGCTGGCTCGGACCGAGTAGTTCATCTGCTCGGTCGAGCAGTGTCAAATTCCAAAGCTGAA
The DNA here is from genome assembly GCA_030789695.1 of Scilla litardierei. Classification (NCBI taxonomy): domain Eukaryota; kingdom Viridiplantae; phylum Streptophyta; class Magnoliopsida; order Asparagales; family Asparagaceae; genus Scilla; species Scilla litardierei. Next base: position 254,046,131 of record CM061133.1, read on the forward strand.
GCAATTCCAGTGCACGGCCCGAGTAGCTCTCCAGTGACCGAGTCAGACTCTGCTCGGACCGAGCTGAGCTGACTCGGTCCGGGCAGGCAGAGTAAGGATTTGGAGATTTTTTGATTCCCTGTCGTGCTCGGTCGAGCAGTTCAGCTGTCGAGCAGTTCAGTCCGAGCGACTGAACGAGCAACACACTGCTCGACCGAGCAGCCTACTCGGTCGGCAGTGCCAGGGCTATTTTTGGAAAGTGTCTTCTGAAGCCGTCGATTGCGCAACGCTTGGGACTGAATGCTGAGAGCTCGCGACGGCCATTAGGGGGTGACTCATTAGAGATTTTTGAATAGTTTTGGGAGCAGGAGCTTAGGCGATTTTGGAGAGTTTATTTTAGATTAATCTTTGTTAAGGAATTTTGGATCGAAACTTGGAGATTATTACTTTTGTTCTCGATTGCTTTTGTGCTTGGGAATCTGGAATTTTTCCTAGATCTATAAATTACAAATCTTATCTATCTCCCGCTGTAAGTCTTCTACTTTTATTCTTTTGATTGCTATGATGTCTTTGTCTATAAAAATAGTGTTTTTATTCATGAATATTGCCATGTGTGAGTAGATCTTTCTAGGGTTGATGGGTTAGCCCTAAGATCCTAGGGGAAAATGTAGATCTGAATCTCCACATTGAATCAGGGATTTAGGGAAATATTTCGGTCAATCCTACCGAATCCCTAGATAACCCGTACTGAGATCATGCCCACGGTTTGTGGAATTGATGTGCTTAAGGGGTATCTATGGGATCCGAATAGGGAAATCGGTGGATCCAACCAAGGCTCGTGACCATGCCCGGCTCGTACCTTGAGGGGATCCATTGACGAACTATACCGCTACGTTGACGGCTACCGCCATTGTCACGACCCGCTTCCCATAAACGGAAGGCGAGGCGTGAAAAGTCCGCTCAAACTTGAAGCTGTGAGGCTCCAGTCTGTAAAGCATCTGGTATAACCAAGTAGAGGTCCTTGCAATTTCGAATCAGAACAAAAATAATAATAAAAGAAAGAGAGATAATATTATTCCAATCTCAGAATGTCCACAAATAAAGTTCAACATCACAGAAAAGCCACCAGGCTTAAAAGAGTCTAAAAAGGGCCCCAAGTATGGCTAACAGAAATAAATGAACGTACAGAAAAGGAAAGGCGCTACGCACCGACAACCCAACAAGAACTAAGCAGAAAGCAACACAGAAGGAAGTCTCTACGACTGGTTGCCGGTGTTCTCGAACTCCACGTCAACAGTGGACCCAGGCTCAACGTCAACAAACACCTCGTCCTCAGCAACGGGCTCTGGCTCAGCAACTAACATGCGACACCCAAAAGAGACGAGGGCACATGTCAGCAAGTCTACAAGAGACTTGTGCAAGGAAACTAAAAGAAAGAGAACCAGCCTAGCAGTTCTAAAATATGCGATGACATGACAGTTTAAGATATGGATGCAACAAGTAAGAAAGTGCAACAAGTATTGTTGAGTATTGGACTCCCCGGATTTGGTTTTGGATGATGAGCAAACATAAATATATCATGAACTAACAATTTGTGAGCGCAGTTATGGAGATCGTCGCCAAATTCACGAGAACACTCAAAGCGACATCTTAAGACTTCTCAAAGCACTTACTCAATGCCTAAAGCTTCGTTGAAGCTTTTGGACCATTTTGGAAGTCATGAAGATTTGATCGAAGCTCTCGAAGACCGTTCCTTAAGGTTTTATTTATAGTCTTTTAGCTTCGATCTATAGAATGTTAAGCCTTGAGTAATTCTTACAATTCTATCTTCATATCGCTCCCATCTTAGAGCTAGGATCTTAGTAGAAGTCCGTTCGATCTTTCCCGAAGCATCGCGCTTCGATTCGGGACTTCTAGTGCATGTTAGTTGGTTCAAGAAGAAGAACCAACCGACTAGATGGTGATCTAGTCGGTCGACAAAGCTTCTTGGACCGACTAGTTTGCCTTCTCTATTCTAAGATCTTTACTGTTTACAGTTAGTCGGTCCATGTTGACTCACCGACCGACTAGTTGGTGAACTAGTCGGTCAGTGATCCTTCTTGGACCGACTAGTTGAGCTTTCCAAATTCATGCCAACTTACTGTTTATCGTTAGTCGGTCTACTGAACGTTTGGCGACCGACTAGTTGTTGATCTAGTCGGTCAACATTTGTTCTTGGACCGACTAAATCATTTGTATTCAGACTATTAGTTTTTGACTCTTAGTCGGTCTAAGTTTACTGACCGACCGACTAGTTGTGAAACTAGTCCGGTCAGAAAGTCTTCTTGGACCGACTAGTTATCTAGGTCTGAAATTTTCAACTGTTCACTGTTCACCTCTTAGTCGGTTCATGTTGTTTCAACCGACCGACTAGTTGATGAACTAGTCGGTCAGTGGTTGTTCTTTGACCGACTAGTCTGCTTCAGATTTAGTTCCGTTGGAGATTTGAAAGCGACGTTTCTTTCTCTCTTTTCCCTTGATCCTTTAAATACCTGGAGGGGTTATTTCATAGGATCTAAGGTTGCTATTTCCAGAGTTCTATTGATTAAAAAGAGAAGCTTTCAACTCTCATCTTCAAGCTCTCCCATTCTCAAGAATCTCTCCCTCACTCTTATTCCTCAAGAGAGATTCATTGGTTGTGAGCCTTCCAAGCCAATGGCTTGATTCTAGGTCATCATCTCATCCCTAGGCTTCCATTGCTGGTCATCTTCTTGAAGCTAGGGTTTGGTGACTCTTCCTCCATCAAAATCCTCTTTCCCCTAATTTGGTAAGAAATCTCAAGGCATATGTATTTTGTTGGTAAGCATTTCATTTCAGGTATATTTGAATTGTATACTCTCGGTTGTGAGAGTTTGCGTGATCCCGGTTTGTGGGAATCACTGACATCGATTGTAGGTCGATTGCACTTGTGGGGTTTCCGCAAGTGGGCATATTGGAAATCTTGGGTTAGAGGTTTTCTAACTCAAGTATCCGGAAGGGATCCGGGTGGTTGGGACGTAGGATCACCGAGAACAAGTCGAGGAGACTTGGGTGGATCCGAACCCATTAAACCATATTGTTTGCGTTTGCATTATTTCTTGATTATTGTATAATCCGCATTGTTGTTTGTTAATTGCACGATAATTAGGAATAACTCTCCCTATTATTTAAAAGTACTATTCACCCCCCCCTCTAGTACATGTGCAGTGGCTTCCTAGGGCACTACAATTGGTATCAGAGCCAAGTTCAAAGCTACACATAGCCAAAGTTGAGAGCTATGACGAACAACGACTACAACGTCTTCAAGAACCGCGATGGAGCTTCTTCAGTTATGGAAGGACTATCCTCAGTCAGGCCTCCACACTTCAACGGTACCAACTACGGGTACTGGAAATGCCGGATGCAAATTTTCCTCCGGAGCGCTTCATTATGGAGAGCCACCATGACGGAGTATGTCGAGCCTTCCGAAGAAGATTTCGTGAAGTGGACTCCCGCGGAGGTCGCCACGGAAGTAGCCAATGCCAAGGCAATGAATGCCTTGAATTGTGCGTTGGAGCCCGATGACTTCAACAAGATATGCACATGTAAGAGTGCATATCAAATATGGAACCAACTCCTCATTTTGCACGAAGGATCGAGTACGGTAAAAGATTCTAAACTCGTCGTTGCTAACAAAGAATTTGAGTTGTTTCATATGGAGCAGGGTGAAACCATGAAGGAGTACTATGCTCGTTTCGTGGATATATCCAACGACTTGGAAGCTCTTGGTAAACCATCCACCTACACCCAAAAGTAGAAATGCTCAAAGATTATTGACGGTCTTCCATCATGTTGGGAAAAGCGTACCTTCGCCATCGAGGAAGGTAATGCCATGAATAAATATACCGTCATACAACTAATGGGTACCTTGTTGTCTTATGAGGTACGCAAGGATAGTAAGATCCAGATGAGGGAAAAGATGAAGGCGTACTTGAAGCAAGACGAGCCAAAGAAAAAGGCGATTGCATTCAAGGCCGCTCCATCTACCGATGATGAAGAATCGGAAGACGAATTGGACATGGAATCCATTGCCCGTATGGCAAGGAAGTTCGATTGATTCTTCCGAAAAGGTAAATTTTTGAGTAAATCTAAAGTTATTTCGACTAATGCTTCTACTCCCGTGTGTTATAAATGCAACAAGCCAGGACACATCAAACCGGATTGTCCTCTCTACAAACACAAGGAGAAGGGGAAAGCATCGAAGTACGACAAGTCGAGAAAGTACAAGAAAGGACTTGTTGGCACATTCACTGACTCCGAGGAGGATTCCTCAAGTGGAGAGTCGGATGTTGGACATGTGGAGAAAGCAAAACTTTGCTTTATGGCTAATGAGGCAAAAGATCGACCAAGTCCTCATTCGATGATAGCGAGGATGAAAGCGAGGATGGTAGCGAGGATGAAATGAGGTTAGCAAACCAAGAAATTTGGTCTAAATTTACTAAATTAGTAGATAGATATAATAAGACCAAAGATGAACTTGTTAGCCTCCAAACCTCTCCTAAGTCTACCATCACCAACAATGACACCATTGTTGAGACACTCGCCAATGAGAAAGCGAGTTTGCTTACTCATAATGGCTTGTTGCGAAATGAGGTGAAGTCCCTCAAATCTCAACTTGAGCATGTTCTTGTTGAGGATTCGGGATGAACATGTGATAGCGGATTTGACGTCTCAAAACTCAACTTTGAGTATTGAGAATAAGAATCTCAAATCACGTGTTTATGCACTCACATCGCAAGTATCCACTTTGGATGCTTCTTTGCATTCTCTCAAAGAGAAGTATGAGTGCACGTTAGGCCGTATCAATGATTTCAATAAAGGTAAGGGCCATTTGGATAATATCCTAAATGACTTACTTCCGGCCAAACACCACATTGGCTTGGGGTATAAGATATGAGACTCATCCAAATCGCCTACCACCTTTGTTAGGCCGACATCCGATGCCTCGACGAGTGGGAGCAAACACCCCATTGGTAGTTCTCCTACCAATAGTGCTTCCACTTCGTACACACCCCCGATTGGAAAGAAACCCACTTTGGGTAGACCTCCAAAGAGGGGTCATGCATTTTTGTACTCACATGCTATGCCACGTAGGAACACACATCCTACTCCACCGGTGCATGTAAATAATGATTTTTATGCTCCGCACCCACGAGCACGTGCAAACACTCATATGAGACACCCACATGCACGTAATCTTGCTCATGCACATCCTAATGCTTATGTTCACACATCTAATCCACATGTGAATGCCTTCTCTCATAATCATCCTCATGCATACACACCTCATGCTTATCCACGTATGTATGCTACACCACATCATGGATCTCATGCTCATCATAATGCTATTGCTAGATCTCATGCTCCTAGGCCACATGCACCACATAGAAATCAACCTTTTGTGCATGCAACCACTAGGAAGAGGATTCCCAAAATTTACACTATTTGGGGTACCAAGAACACTAGCAATCATGATATGAATGTTTATGTGCAATCCTATATTAATGATGTTATTTTGAATGATGATTATGTTGGAAAGTCAAGTTCCTCTTGGACTTGGTTTCCGAAGGGTTAGTTCCTTTAACTCTTCAATGCTTGGTACCATGAGTTTATGATCATGTTATGGGTACCAAGGCATTTGATTATAAAATTGATTTTGATTACATTAACTCATGGGTTACAATTATTTTAATTTCGTATTTCAAATTTGTTGTCTAACCCATTGGATCCAAAAGGGTTTTTGGATACCAAAATGATGTTTTCTAGGTTAATCCACCGTGGGATACCAACCCTACCAACTCCTCGATTTGCGAAGACTTTCATTCAAACGGAGTTGATGGTGCTTAGGTAATGCACCAATGTAGGGGGAGCTTAATGTTGTAAGTATGATATTACAGTTGGTATCCATGAGGGTTGAATGCATGCTTGGTTAGAATCTATTTCTTTACATTGGTATCATTTCGTTTCTCCTAGCATGATAGAATTGTGAATGCCATAAATGTTATGAAATTCCTATCTATTTTTGGCATGACATGTTTTGAAAGGTTTATGATGATTTTCACATTGCCTTTATCACCTTGTCACTTCTCATCGCACACTTCACTTAGTTTTGATGTGCTTTTACTTTATGTTCATTTTCGATCGATATTGTGTCATTTGATATTCTATGATGTGCACCACTCTTCCTTTGTGCACATTTTATGTATGTCTCTGATATTGATTTCGTCGCTCGACGATTTATTTTGATTCAATAGCTTTAGTTGTATGAAAACATAGAATTGGTTTCCATGCACTAAAATAGGTATAAATGTTGATATTGGAGAGTAAATTCATTTCATCAAGAAGTGAATTTACATTTGATATTTTGATGATTTAAAATTTCGATTTTCGACTATGGTCTCATTGACACGCTTTGATTTTATTCGAATTTTATTTTGGTGTCATATGAAACGTGGTCGTATTCTTAGACTCCCATGCTTAATGAATTATTTGGCCATGATTTATTGTCATTGGCTTCCTCCCGCTCTTTTTGGATTATGCCAAAGGGGGAGAGATATAATAATGGCATGTGCTAAATGATAATTTACCATGAATCTAATTTGATATGTTAGATTCGAGGGGAGTTAAGATATAAAAATGGATTTCAAATCCTAAATTTCAAATATTGGATTTGAATTTTTACTTTCCTCGTTTATTATTTCATATGGAACTAATGTGTCATCAATGCAGGGAGAGTAAGTATATTCCATTTAGTTCATTATTTTTGATTATTATTTATGTTGGTTTGTCATCACCAAAAAGGGGGAGATTGTTGAGTATTGGACTCCCCGGATTTGGTTTTGGATGATGAGCAAACATAAATATATCATGAACTAACAATTTGTGAGCGCAGTTATGGAGATCGTCGCCAAATTCACGAGAACACTCAAAGCGACATCTTAAGACTTCTCAAAGCACTTACTCAATGCCTAAAGCTTCGTTGAAGCTTTTGGACCATTTTGGAAGTCATGAAGATTTGATCGAAGCTCTCGAAGACCGTTCCTTAAGGTTTTATTTATAGTCTTTTAGCTTCGATCTATAGAATGTTAAGCCTTGAGTAATTCTTAAATTTCTATCTTCATATCGCTCCCATCTTAGAGCTAGGATCTTATTAGAAGTCCGTTCGATCTTTCCCGAAGCATCGCGCTTCGATTCGGGACTTCTAGTGCATGTTAGTTGGTTCAAGAAGAAGAACCAACCGACTAGATGGTGATCTAGTCGGTCGGCAAAGCTTCTTGGACCGACTAGTTTGCCTTCTCTATTCTAAGCTCTTTACTATTTACAGTTAGTCGGTCCATGTTGACTCACCGACCGACTAGTTGGTGAACTAGTCGGTCAGTGATCCTTCTTGGACCGACTAGTTAAGCTTTCCAAATTCATGCCAACTTACTGTTTATCGTTAGTCGGTCTATGGACGTTTGGCGACCGACTAGTTGTTGATCTAGTCGGTCAACATTTGTTCTTGGACCGACTAAATTATTTGTATTCAGACTATTAGTTTTTGACTCTTAGTCGGTCTAAGTTTACTGACCGACCGACTAGTTGTGAAACTAGTCGGTCAGAAAGTCTTCTTGGACCGACTAGTTATCTAGGTCTGAAATCTTCATCTGTTCACTGTTCACCTCTTAGTCGGTTCATGTTGTTTCCACCGACCGACTAGTTGATGAACTAGTCGGTCAGTGGTTGTTCTTTGACCGACTAGTCTGCTTCAGATTTAGTTCCGTTGGAGATTTGAAAGCGACGTTTCTTTCTCTCTTTTCCCTTGATCCTTTAAATACCTGGAGGGGTTATTTCATAGGATCTAAGGTTGCTATTTCCAGAGTTCTATTGATTAAAAGAGAAGCTTTCAACTCTCATCTTCAAGCTCTCCCATTCTCAAGAATCTCTCCCTCACTTTTATTCCTCAAGAGAGATTCATTGGTTGTGAGCCTTCCAAGCCAATGGCTTGATTCTAGGTCATCATCTCATCCCTAGGCTTCCATTGCTGGTCATCTTCTTGAAACTAGGGTTTGGTGACTCTTCCTCCATCAAAATCCTCTTTGCCCTAATTTGGTAAGAAATCTCAAGGCATAGGTATTTTGTTGGTAAGCATTTCATTTCAGTTATATTTGAATTGTATACTCTCGGTTGTGAGAGTTTGCGTGATCCCGGTTTGTGGAAATCACGGACATCGATTGTAGGTCGATTGCACTTGTGGGGTTTCCGCAAGTGGGCATATTGGAAATCTTGGGTTAGAGGTTTTCTAACTCAAGTATCCGGAAGGGATCCGGGTGGTTGGGACATAGGATCACCGAGAACAATATGGATGCAACAAGAAAGAAAGTGCAACAAGTATGACATGGAAAGGGTAGCAAAGCTACTAAAACATTCACATGGATTTACAAGTCAAGTAAACATGTCGTGCACAGAGTTTACGCCTTTTGGCTGGAGTGGCTGTACGGACCAACTCCTAAGCTCAAGTGATCGCTTAACCCTACCCCTCCACGTGTAATCAGGCATTGGCTTTTGACCAACACATGTAGCCCGCTTCTGGTTCATGAGCCAGGAAGTGTATTTGGCATAGGGTTGTGCCTGCAACGCAGGTGCCTAGCCTCAACAAGGAAGTACCGTAGCGTGTGCTACGAATGCAACATTCAAGCATGGAATGACATGTAGGAGGTATGGCATGGCATGGCAAGAGTACAATTAAAGTGTGTACAGATATGGAAATTAAACGTGACAGGCAAAATGTATGAATGACATGGCAGGGTGTCAGATCTAGCTTCGTTGTCAAGCTAGATCTTGAAATTGCGTCTAGGCCAGTATCATTTCGTCGCCTAGTCTCTTTTACGCTAAAAACGTGGGATGGCCTAAAACATGGCCTAAAACACTAGTTGGCAAGTTTCACTTGCCTGCAATCAGTCGTTCTGCAAACACCGTTCAATCAGTCCAATCTACATATGTGCTCGGATTCACCAACCTACAGTCCCAGATTAGATTATCTTCATTAGTGATTTACTAAGCTATTAAAATACCGATTTTAATCTTGATTAGCATGCATTGGTTGGGGGTCCTAAGTCATCAGAAAATTACCCTTAAACGCCGCGAGAGCTACACTGGCGTCGGGTAGCGATGCCAGGGGTGGGAATAAAGAAAGCGCTCCTAATCCAGATTCCAAAATAAGATTCCACGATCGCCAATCCTTGAACAGTGACTAGATCAGCGAATAGCGCCCAAATCAGCGAGCAAAGTGAACGGTAGAAGATCTACGGCTCACGAAAAGCTGTAACAACGAACGGAGACGAAGGGATTGACGTACACGAAGACTACGACGTTGAGCGTCGTAGGGACAGATCGTGACGTCAAGGAACACCTCTAGGCGAGATAGGGGCTGTCGAAAGAACCCAACAATGAGGGGGCGACGAGAAGGCGAAACGACGCGTCGGGACGTCGTTAGAAATGCAAAACATCGAGGGCTCGCTGTTTCAGAGCAACGACGGCCTGCGGGGGTTGCCACGGTGGCGCAGAGGTCCAAGGGGGACGGAGGCACGTCAGAGGGGGCGTCTCACGGCCGCCAGCGGCGGTTTGCGGCCTTCTGCTGCTGCTGCGAGCTGCTGCAGCGGAAAATGGGGCTGAAACGACGGCGGGTCGGAGCACACGGTGGCGCAGAGGGGGAGGAAGGCCGGCGAAGGTCGGGGATGGGTTGAGGAGGCCACCGATGATGGGTTTAAGTCAGAGGCACGAAGACACAGGTCGGGGCGTCGGGGGTTTTGCGTTGCGTGCGGAAATGAAAGAGGGGGGCGGCTGTGATTCGATAGGCTGTGAGAGAAACTTAACCCTAGGGCCAATTAAATAGAGTAGGGGCTGATAGCAACACGTGAGATAGGGTAGGGTTGTTAGGGTTTATTTTGTTTTAAAAAAACTTTTGGTATTATCTTATATTAAAACCCCACTTCCCTCACACACTCTCTCCCCCTGGGTAGGGTGTGTCCAAGAGGCAAATCTGGGTTGGGTCAACATAATATGGATGTGTATTATTATTAATAAATTATTAGGGACAAATAACTAGGTGAAACTTAGGGTTAAACAAATAATTAAACTGTGGAAAAAAGTGAAAGTGTGTCAAACGGGGCTCGAAAATTATAAGATAAATACTGGGGTGGCCAGGACGACGAGAGAAATAAAACCAAGAAGACGGATCACAATTTCGACGACGAGAAACGAAACTAAAAATAAAAACGTCTCACGACAAAAATGAAAATCGCGACGTCTCATCAAACAAAGTCAAATCGTGGGAGAACGACCCGTGAAATGACGTTCCAAAATAATTCCACAATTTAAAACTCTTTGAGAGGGTCACAACAACATATCACACTATAGGGTTCGGATACAAACAAGGTCTAAAATAAATACGTGCACGAACAAGACTACGTGCACGAAAAGCGTACGATCGAAAACCGACCGTGACATCCTACCCACCTTAGAATAAAGTCCGTCCTCGGACTTTCTAACTATAACTATATCTAGTCACTCTAGTAGCTACCCCAATCATATCACATTATAATTCAAACCAGATATAGTCACTACAAGTGCTTATATATGCACTAGGTAGTCAAGCAGTAACACTACCCACATGTATATATTTACGCCAATTCTAAACTTACACCTATCATAGTCAGTCAAATTCATACATGTACTTCAATCATTCATATAATCACGTACATCCCTATATAACTATTAAACACTTATTACATACCATGGTGCACATACTCACAAACAATTAAATCGTTCACACCAGCAAATACAATCGTAATACTCCATGTTTAAATAACTACCTATGAATAAAACAATAAGGATACACTACTCCCTATATCTCCTAGTGTACATCCAATGCCAACATATCAACACAAGTAACTACACCACTCAATATTAAATCATGTTATTACATCTAAGATACATTTACCACTACTATAATTTCATAATTATATAGTCATTCAAATGCATGCAAATATTTCACCATATATTCACATCACGTACGATCCTATAACTATATTCACGACACGCCACACATACCATAGTCACTAATACCTATAACTAAGCACATACTTACCCGTGCATGGTTCACACCCACACACGCTAACATTTCATTCATATATACCAATCATACCACTATATACTCAGCACATCTACACACCTAGTTTAGCTAGCACACATACGTTCACACAGGCAAGCCCTTAGTAAATAACTATACCACAAGACCAACACCTATAACTATATACTGGTATAGCGACCCACAATCATGTGCGTAACACAACCATGCACAAACAATCCTATCACTATACATACATCCTCCATCGCTATATGCATGGTACTACACGCAACCCACAGACATATGTAACAATATACTTAGAGTATACCCACCCAAGCTTGAGTGAGACTCAAAACACATATCAGAATACTCTATATACGTAACACGGTATCTATACCAATACCAATACCACTCCAATGTATACACATCTACCAACATAGCCATATACATACCATAATGTCAATCACACTTAATATTTAGTCAGGTAACACCCACATAGTTCAATCACTTTATATACCATAATAATATTACAGACATCAGCACATGAATAATTATAATACCCTCCCTAATACATGCATTCATCGTATAGTCACACACATGTAACATATATATTCACACCATATCCATCTACTTATAATTAGTATACCAATACATCTACTTATCCATACATAATTAAGATATGCAATAATCGTGTATACCTCATGGTATACACGCACACAACATCCCGTAAAAGCAAGCAATACCAATCAAAATTATAATCCTACTATCATACGTATATCACATGTATACTCATGCAACAAATACATAACTACTTACGTCTAAGCACAATACATATCCACGTACGAGCACATACTCACACGTACTGACATATAGGTCATATAATAGGCCTACTCTCTTAACTATAAGTACACCTATTATCATTACACCTAACATTCACCTGACTTACTAATATATATATACATATCAAGCATTCACAAGTATCTTCAAACTACATGCACTACTAGTCTATACTCCAATACAATTTCCAATATATATACAGACATTCCTAAAGTGTTATAGCTACCTACACATATATAACTAATATCATCCATACAACTTCATATACATCATGAATAACACTGAGTATGTATATCACACAATAGGCAAACATTAATATACTACAGGGAGTACACTCATACGTGAGTGATACGTCGGGGTTCACACACACTACTTATACATGCACCACATCGACATCACAATAAAATCAATGGGCTCGCTACTATGCTAAGGTTGACACAGGCAACGACGAGCACTACAATAGAAAGGAAACCGAAACCAAAAGCATAACGAACAAGATTGAAAAGGGCGACTTCAGATTAAGGTGAGGATAAGGAGATAGCTTGGCTAGGTGAATCAGGGGTATAATTGTGAAAGTTTAGGTGGAAAAAGAAGGATGTAATGAGACTCTTAGAGGATACATGAAAATAGTGTGTAAAAGATATAAGTTAAACTACGAAGAGTACAAAACCGGTCGTACCTCAAAAGTTGGAGTCCTCTTATGCATAGAAAAATATTGGTGGTCGATAAAATGAATTGTTCGAAATAAGTTTGAGTCGTATATACATAATAAGAAAATGGTTATTAGCTTATTGAAAATCATTATAAGGAAGAATAAAACATTCACATGAACATTAAGGACGTAGGTTAGAAAACATTATACGGCAGTAATTTAATATAATTTCGGCAAAAATTTCGAAATTCAAAGAATGAAATTAGATTAACAAGGAAGTACCGTAGCGTGTGCTACGAATGCAACATTCAAGCATGGAATGACATGTAGGATGCATGGCATGGCAAGAGTACAATTAAAGTGCGTACAGATATGGAAATTAAACATGACAGGCATGGTAGATCACAAATGAAATGCATACAAATATGGAAATTAAACGTGACAGGCAAAATGAATGAATGACATGGCAGGGTGTCAGATCTGGCTTCGTTGTCAAGCTAGATCTTGAAATTGCGTCTAGGCGAGTATCATTTCGTCGCCTAGTCTCTTTTACGCTAAAAATGAGGGATGGCCTAAAACATGGCCTAAAATACTAGTTGGCAAGTTTCACTTGCCTGCAATCAGTCGTTCTGCAAACACCGTTCAATCAGTCCAATCTACATATGTGCTCTGATTCACCAACCTACAGTCCCAGATTAGATTATCTTCATTAGTGATTTACTAAGCAATTAAAATACCGATTTTAATCTTGATTAGCATGCATTGGTTGGGGGTCCTAAGTCATCAGAAAATTACCCTTACACGTCGCGAGAGCTACATTGGCGTCGGGTAGCGACGCCAGGGGTGGGAATAAAGAAAGCGCTCCTAATCCAGATTCCAAAATAAGATTCCATGATCGCCAATCCTTGAACAATGACTAGATCAGCAAATAGCATCCAAATCAGCGAGCAAAGTGAACGGTAGAAGACCTACGGCTCACGGGAAGCCGTAACAACGAACGGAGACTAAGGGATCGACGTACACGAAGACTACGATGTTGAGCATCGTAGGGACAGATCGTGATGTCGAGGAACACCTCTAGGCGAGATAGGGACTGTCGAAAGAACCCAACAATGAGGGGGCGACGAGAAGGCGAAACGGCGCGTCGGGACGTCATTAGAAACGTAAAACAGCGATGGCTCGCTGTTTCAGAGCAACGGCGGCCTGCGGGGGCTGCCACGGCAGCGCAGAGGTCCAAGGGGGATGGAGGCACGTCGGAGGGGGCGTCTTAAGGTGGCCAGCTGCGGTTTGCGGCCTTATGCTGCTGCTGCGAGCTGCTGCAGCGGAAAACAGGGCTGAAACGACGGTGGGTCAGAGCCCACGGCAGTGCAGAGGGAGGAGGAAGGCCGGCGAAGGTCGGGGATGGGTTGAGGAGGCCGCCTGCGATGGGTTTAAGTCGGAGGCACGAAGACACAGGTCGGGGCGCCGGGGGTTTTACGTTGCGTGCGGAAATGAAAGAGGGGGGCGGCTGTGATTCGATAGGATGTGAGAGAAACTTAGCCCTAGGGCCAATTAAATAGAGTAGGGGGTTGATAGCAACATGTGAGATAGGGTAGGGTTGTTAGGGTTTATTTGGTTTTAAAAAAACTTTTGGTATTATCTAATATTAAAACCCCACTTCCCTCACACACACTCTCTCCCTGGGTAGGGTGCGGCCAAGAGGCAAATCTGGGTTGGGTCAACATAATATGGATGTGTATTATTATTAATAAATTATTAGGGACAAATAACTAGGTGAAACTTAGGGTTAAACAAATAATTAAACTGTGGAAAAAGTGAAAGTGGGTCAAACGAGGTTCAAAAATTATAAGATAAATACTGGGGTGACCGGAACGACGAGAGAAACAAAACCAAGAAGATGGATCACAATTTCGACGATGAGAAACGAAACTAAAAATAAAAATGTCTCACGACAAAAATGAAAATCGCGACGTCTCATCAAACAAAGTCAAATCGTGGGAGAACGACCCGTGAAATGACGTTCCAAAATAATTCCACAATTTAAAACTCTTCGAGAGGGTCACAACGGCATATCACACTATAGGGTTCGGATACAAACAAGGTCTAAAATAAATACGTGCACGAACAAGACTATGTGCACGAAAAGCGTACGATCGAAAACCGACCGTGACAGCCATTGTGTCAACGAGAGCCACCGAAATACCTCACAATTCTAACCCACGAGAGTAGTACAAATTGTGAGATTTATCTCATAACCCTAATGCAACGTGAGGATTCTATTCTATCGTTGACCCCCGACAATCTTAGTGGTGATCCCTAATGCCCTAGCCCTTTTTATTGGTAAAACAACAACAACACCCCAAACAACTCCTTCAACCCGATAGCTATCTCACTTCTAGATTTAGAAGTAAACTGAGAATCCATACACACTATCACCATCCCTGTGGGATTCGATATCATTTATACTATAACTCGACACCGGCCGCTTGCGGATTGAGCCCAGAATTGAAGCCTAGGGGCCATACCACGCCTGGCGATCGTGACACCGTCAGGTGAAATCTAGGTGTAGGTTTCGGGTGCATCAAGTTTTTGGCGCCGTTTCCGGGGACGTCAATAGTGTTTATCTCAATTTATTTTTATTTTGTGAAGTTTGCTAGCACTCTAATCATTTCTCACATTTCCACCCATTTTCATTCTTTTATTTATTTCGGTGCTACTGACGGTATTTATTTGAGTTTTGTTGGTGCATGAACACTCGCTTCATGGGATCTACTAGAGAATTATTATGCAATCCCGAGATCGAGAATACAGCGAGGGCTTTGAGAGCCTCAAGTAGAAGTTTATCTCCCTCCGCTCAAATAGCGGAAAACAATCCTCCTCCTCGCACCGGGTCCATCAGGGAGCACTTGAAACCGACGTTTGGGAACAACTCCTCCATTCTTAAACCGCAACTGGCGACAGCGAGCTTCGAGCTAAAGACGAGGTTGATTAATCTGATGCAGCAGGATCCTTTCCACGGGCATCCGCATGAAAATCCCAACCATCATATTGACACCTTCCTGGCGAAGTGTGATATGTTCAAGGCAAAGGACTTTAGCGACGATGCTGTGAAGCTGCGGCTTTTCCCGTTCACTTTGAGGGATAAATCCTCATATTGGCTCCGGGCCCACCCTCCCAACCATTTCACCACCTGGGAGAAGCTTGCACTTGCCTTCGTGGATAAGTTTTATCCACCCTCGAAGACGGTGCGAATCAGGGGAGAGATTTCAAACTTCAAGCAACTACCACAGGAATCACTGTATGAGGCATAGGAGAGATTTAAGGACCTCCAGCATCAGTGTCCTCACCACGGGATCCAGCCCTGGGATTTGGTGCAGAGCTTTTACAACCGGCCCCAACCTAGCACCAAGATGATCATCGATGCTGCGGCGCAAAGCGCCCTACTTGATAAGTCTCCTGAGGAGGCTATAGACTTGTTAGAGCACATGGCGGCCAACACACAACAATGGAATGATGAACAGACTGTTGTGACCCGGATTCCAGTGGCAGAGTTGAGAGTGTGGGGTAGGGTGAGGAGATGAGATAGAGAGTTGTTGTACTTGGGGTTTTACTTGTAGGGTAGAACTGAGACGGTGTATCAGTTATGCAGTATGTACATGTGGATGATGTACTTTTAAGGTGGTGCTCTGGTTAGTGTTGTTGTTATTCTGTGTTGTTCTTTGGTTATATGCTGTCTGTGGTTGGGAACATTACAGGTGCTACCCCAGTAGTGCACAGTGGACCTGCTTATTCAACATTATTTCGTTCCTTTCTTTCTTCGTAGCACCCACCTCTTCGGGAATACCTGGGACGGATTCATACTCCCGGGTGTCCTGGGGAGCGGAGCGTTACATTCTCGCAGGATTGGGACTCGATGATCTGCATCACAATGAAGCGTCAGGGGGGTCAGATCTGGGTCCCGACCCAAATCCCATCCGATGCTTAAGTTAGGATGGGACTTAAGAGAGGGAGGAAGCTTGGAGCAGCTGAGATCGACACACGGAGGCTCGTCTCAGGTCTAGCATCGCAAGCTATTTTGTGGAAGAAATATAAGATAAAATATGCAATCTCAGAATATCAGATCTTGTACCTCCTTATTCTGTCCGTCTCCCCTGTATTTATAGACCTCTGGGGTCTCGTCAGTACCGTTGGGAGGATAACGGTCACCAATTATGGTGCCATGATCTTTCCCCTTTAATAGAGGTAACCGTCACCCATATCACCGTTATTTATGAGCTCACCTTCAATCCCACATTCAATTGGCGGGAGTGCAACAGGTGATTGATACATGGCCTTTGACTGAGTTAGCTTCAGGCCATTTTAGTGGGCTCCATGGGCCTCAGTCGCTCATCGAACGAGCCCCCTCCAGTGCAGGCCCGATGACTCAACACTGGCCCCCATCACTCGACCTCAGACAATTTGCCTGTTGGGGTCAAGCGACGTTACATCGCATTAATGGGGCACGACATTCGAGGAATTAATACTCGAGTTTTAGGCGCCGAAGCGCCTACCTCGCTGCTTTGGATGAGTCACCGGTTCGAATCCAAAATGTTAAGAGGCTCGGATCTTCGACACGTGTCTCATCATGACGTGATCATCTAGTCAAGATAAGACGGTTTCAGAGTGGAAATTTGAAGCGATCGTCTTCATCGTTCTCAATTTAGATTTTCTCCTTTCGAAAATGGCTTCGTCGTCTGTCCTTGCCTCTGGGAGGAGCCCGGCTTTTGTCGTGCAGAAGAACAAGGAGGGAGCCGTGGTGCATGGTCTGATCGCCAACCAAATTTCCAAAGTTGGAGCCGATCAAAACCTCGAATTTCAGAGAAAATATGTCTGGCTCGACTATCAGATCCAACTGACGGTGAGGGATGAAAGGGTTCATCATCCTGGCGATCGGGAGGTTGGGGTTTATGTCAAAGCCTTCCAACGAGGGCTTCGATTCCACATGCATCCTTTCATGCGCTATGTACTGAGCACATTGAACCTTTCTCTTTTTCAGCTGATGCCAAATGCCATATGTGCATTGGTTGGTTTCATCGCTCTGTGCGTGATGACGAAAGTCGAACCGTCACTAGGATTGTTCAATTACTTCTTCTCGATTCCTCCCCTCAAGAATCCGGGTTGGTACATGATAACGGCCCGCCGAGGCAGGAAGCTATTTGACGATCTCCCTTCCTCGAATTCCAACTGGAAAGGCGAGTTTGTATTCGTGATCGTTCAAGGCGAGGCGAGCTTTTGCACTGGGTGGAGTGTGCCTGACTTAGGTGTCGTCGAGGACAAGCCTCTGTCCGGAGCGGGTAAGGAAGGCACCGATGCTCTGTTGAATCTGCCAGAGAATATAAGGAAGATGAAGTGGTTGTGGTCCGACTTGGTATTGCATCGGACCGTATGGACGAAAGGTCGATCCAATTCTACCCACCAACTGTTCGATCTTCGTTCCATGTCTTAACATGTTTTTTTCTTACAGGCATGGTTGGTTTGGAGTACCAGGTGGACCCCGTGCTAAGGGAGGGGGTCGAGGCTTTTATCAAAGAAGCAGATGAGAGCATGTTATCTTCTCGAGTGCCTTCTACGGAGGAAGGAGCGGCTCGATCATCGGAGGAATTGCCCATTGTCGCTCATGGGGCTCCTCAGCTGGCTCGTCTCCAGCGGAAGAAAAAAAGAAGCCCCCCACCGAATTTGAGGTGGTTGCAGTTGAGGGAAATAAGAAAAGGCGGCAACTTCGTCTTAGTGACTCGGTGCCATCCGGGTCGACTGACACCGTGGGTTGGCCTGGGCCTTCGGATGTGAGCCAATTGCTTGGTGAGACCCACATTCACGAGCAGGAACAAGGAGCTCTCCTAGAGTGAGATTCAGGGGAAACCCGGCCCCCTCCGGAGCCCCTTCTGCATCAGGATTTCTGGCCTTGGGGGGCCTGTTCCCTCCAGTGTCTCTATTTGAGGATATTCCTGATGAATTTAGACTACTTTTACTGGAGAGTCGATCGCCTCAAGCCCTATTTGATTGTCCCATGGAGGAGCTTATTCAAATGGAATTTTCAATCAAGAGAGACGATTTTGTTCTTCTGGAGTGCGGGACTACCTTTCGGATTACCGAAAACGCGACCCTTCTGGGGGATAGGACCATTCTGGAGAGGGTCAATTATGAGAGGCTTGCTTAGATTGTCGTCCATGCGAATGTCCAGGTAACTACTGTGCTATCCTTCATTATGGATGATACATGCATGGATGTTGACCATCGTGCCTTGTGTGCAAGCTCTTGTGGCCAATGCTGCGCTGTGTCGACGCGCATCGATGGTGGCTAATCATGAAGTCACCTTGGGGGTCCTTAAAATGGCCATGGAGAAATCTCAGGCGGAGCTGGATAGACTGGGGCTTCTATGTAAACTGAGACAAACACGTGTACTCGAGCTTAAGCACGAGTTAAGCAAGTCTCGTAAAAGGGAAGCTGACCAAGACGCCTCGTGGGAGCGAGCAGAAAAAACTCTGCTGGAGGTGAAAGCCAAGTGGGAAATCTGGGAGAATGAGCTCCTCACCCGACTTACCAACAACTTTCGGGGAGTTGGCATAGAGGCCATAGCGTGGAGGGCGATCTAGGAATACAAGGATTCAATGCTCGATTGCGACGAACTGTATAAGCAGGGCTTTGAACGATGTCAATCGGAGGTGAAGAATCGATTCCCTGGCATCGTCGCTGAGATCGACCAGATTCCGGTGCTGTTTTCGATCATCGATGGTGATGATTCGAGTCAAGGCACGAAGGGGGCCGCTCCTACTACCAGAATCATCATTACGACGGGTGACGATGTGGACGTTAGATGGTCGTTCAGTGGCAAATGGTTGGCCCCTTCGACTTATAGCTAACGATATACTAGGGTTATTCAGTGGTTAGGGGGTGGCCCCTTCGACTTACGACTGACGACACAAGAGGGTTGTTCAGTGGCGAAGGGGTGGCCCCTTCAACTTATGTCCGACGACACGAACGAGTCGTACACCGGCGAAGGGGTGGCCGCTTCGACTTACGGCTGACGACACAAGAAGGTCGTTCAGTGGCGAAGGGGTGGCCCCTTCGAGACTTACGGATGACGACAAGATAGGGTCGTTCAGTGGCGAAGGGGTGGCCCTTCGACTAATGTCTGACGACACAGCAGTATCCTTCAATGGCGAAGGGGTGGCCCCTTCGACTTACAGCTGACGACTAAAGAAGGTCATTCAGTGGCGAGGGGGTGGCCCTTCGACTTACGTCTGATGACACGGTAGGGTCGTTCAGTGGCGAAGGGGTGGCCCCTTCCACTTACGACTGACGACACGAGAGGGTTGTTCAGTGGCGAAGGGGTGGCCCTTGTTGGATATTGGACTCCCCGAATTTGGTTTTGGATGATGAACAAACATAAATATATCGTGAACTAACACTTTGTGAGCGCAGTTATGAAGATCGTCGCCAAATTCATATGAATATCAATTACGACGTCTCAAGACTTGTCAAAGCACGTGATCGTATGCCTAAAGCTTCGTTGAAGCTTATGGACCATTTTAGAAGTCATGAAGATTCGATTGAACCTATTGAAGACGGTATCGTCAAGTTTTATTTATAGTCTTTATGCTTCTTTCGTAGAATGTTAAGCCTTGAGTAGGTCTTACGGTTTAAATCTTCATAATGCTCATATCTTAGCTCTAGGATCTTAGTAGAAGTCTATACAATTCTTCCCGAAGCTTCGCGCTTCGATTCGCGACTTCTTGTGCATGTTAGTTGGTTCAAGAAGAACTGACCGACTAGATGGTGATCTAGTCGGTCGGCAAAGCTTCTTGGACCGACTAGTTTCTGTCAGTCAATTCTAAGCTCTTTACTGTTTACAGTTAGTCGGTCTAAGTTGACTCACCGACCGACTAGTTTGTAAACTAGTCGGTCAGTGATGCTTTTGTGACCGACTAGTTGAGCTTTCCCTGTACATGCACATTTGAGCCTGAGCTACTGTTTATCATTAGTCGGTCTGTGTTCATTGATCGACCGACTAGTTGATGAACTAGTCGGTCAACTTTCCTTCTTGGACCGACTAGTTGAGTTTTACTATACATGCCAATTTTTCACCTAACTTACTGTTTATCGTTAGTCGGTCTATGCTCATTTGGCGACCGACTAGTTGGTGAATTAGTCGGTCAACATTTGTTCTTGGACCGACTAAGTCTATTTGTGCTCAGACTTATGTTTTATCTGTTAGTCGGTCTCAGTTGAGTAACCGACCGACTAGTTGTGAAACTAGTCGGTCAGCTACTCTTCTTGGACCGACTAGTTCCTTTAGTCTGTGTTTTGACCTTTTCTCTATTCACTCATTAGTCGGTATACGTTATTTGATCGACCGACTAGTTGATGAACTAGTCGGTCGGTAGTTGTTCTTTGACCGACTAGTTGGGTACAGAAAAGAGCCGTTGGAGCATTTAATGACTCGAATTTCTTTCTCTCTCTCCTCTATCCTATAAATACTTGTTGAGCTGCATTCATTGCAGTCAAGGCTGATATTATTGCAAGTTTAGAGATCAAGAGAAATCATTTCAAGCTCATTCAAAGCTCTTTCATTCCATTCAATAATCTCTCCTCACTCTTACTTCCAAAGAGAGATTCATTGAGTGTGAAGCCTTCCAAGCCAAGTGCTTGATTCTAGGTCACCAACTTCCCCATAGCTCTCCATTGCTGATCTACATCTTGGAGCTAGGGTTTGGTGCCACTTCTTCTTCCTCAAAATCATCCTTGCCCTAATTCGTAAGCATTACTCAAGGCATAGGTATTTTGTCGGTAAGAAGGTATATTTCATTTCAATTTCATATTGTAAGTTTCACTCTCGGTTGTGAGAGTGTGGTTGTGATCCCGGGTTGTGGGAGTCACAAATTACTTTGTGCATGATTTGACTTGTGGAGGTTTTTCACAAGTATTTCATAGTGGAAATCTTGAGTTAGGGTTTCTAACTCAAGTATCCGGAGGGGATCCGGGTGATTGGGACGTAGGATCACCGGGAACAAGTCGGGGAGACTTGGGTGGATCCGAACCCAGTAATATCGTTGTTTGCGATTGTTTCTTTATTGTCTATCATTTACATTTCCGCATTTTCCGTATTGTTTGGTAGAGTTTGCAAGTAATTAGGAATTAGCATCTTAATTATTTTAAAGTACTATTCACCCCCCCTCTAGTACTTGTGCAGTAGCTTAGCAGGGCATTACATTTGGTATCAGAGCCAAGTCTATAGCTATGTCTGCCAATGACAACAAGACCGTGCGTCCACCTTCCGACTATGGCACCTTCAGGAACCGTGAAGGAGCATCTTCGGTGATGGAAGGACATTCCTCAACGAGGCCTCCATTCTTCAACGGTACCAACTACGGGTACTGGAAATGCAGGATGGAAACTTTCCTCCGGAGTGCATCTCTATGGAGGACCACGATGAAGGAATACGTCGAGCCCACCGAAGAAGACTTTGAGAAATGGACAACCGCGGAGGTCGCCGCGGAGGTAAGCAATGCCAAGGTAATGAACGCCTTGCAATACGCATTGGAGCCCGAGGACTTCAATAAGATATGCACATGTAAGAGTGCATATCAAATTTGGAACTCCCTCCTCATACTACATGAAGGGATGAGTAGGGTAAGAGACTCTAAACTCGTAGTTGTTAACAAAGATTACGAAATGTTTCATATGCAACAGGGTGAGAAGATGGAGTATTATGCTCGCTTCGTCGACATCATAAACGAGTTGGAGGCTCTCGGCAAAACCTACACCCAAAAGGAGAAGTGTTCGAAGCTTATCGAAGGACTTCCTTCTTCTTGGGAAAAGCGTACCTTCGCCATCGAGGAAGGTAATGATATGAATAAGTACACCGTAGTTCAACTAATGGGTACTTTAATGTCATACGAGGTACGCAAGGATAGCAAGTTAAAATTGCAGGAAAAGATGAAGTCCTACCTAAAGCAAGACGAGCCAAAGAAGAAGGCTATTGCTTTCAAGGCCGCTCCATCCACATCCACATCAACCGAAGATGAAGACTCGGAAAACGAGTTGGACTTGGAGTCCATGGCACTCATGGCCAAGAAGTTCAACCGTTTCTTTCGAAAAGGTAATTATAAGAACAAAGATAAATTTGGTTCTTCTAACGCCTCCTCCTCTCCTTTGTGTTTCAAGTGCAATAAGCCAGGACACATGAAAGCGGAGTGTCCTCTAAATAAGCAAAAGGAGAAGTGGAAGGCGCCGAAATTCGATAAGTCCAAGAAGTACAAAAAGGGGTACAAAAAGGGACTTGTCGGAGCAACATTCACCGATGATTCGGGATATAAATTGCATATTTTACCCCCTAACTATCCCCATTTTATGCCAAAGATTAGACTTAATTGTGCTCTTTTTGGATATATTTTCACTTAATGTCGATTTTAGAGCTTATTCTCATTCTTGGCACAAAATACGGTTTTTATCGTCTTTATTGGCTTCCTATTATTTTTCCTATGCTCCTGCCATTATTTCGATCATATCTCCATTTTTTGGGAATTTTTTGAGCATTGGAACATTTTATATGGATTATTGGGGGTTAATATTATTTTCTTTTAATAGTCATTACATTTATTTTCACATCAAATGGACTAACTTTTGCTTCTCCTATTTTTCAGGTACTCCTAGGAGTCTTTGAGATTTTCCAGAATTTTCTGGGATTTTTCTGGGATTTGTAGGTATTTTTGGGGATTTATTTGGAGCAATATAGATCTAAAAGGCTTTTCTGGTATTTAAAAACAAAAAAAAAGAAAAGAAAAATATAAATTAAAATAAATAAAAAGCCCATGCGGGCCGGCCCAGTGGCCGGCCCGCTCCGCCTCTGACTGAAGCAGCCCGCGCGCGCGTTTAACAAAAAAAAAATAAAAGTTTTTTTTTAAAAAGCTGAGCGGGCCGCTGGCCCGCTCGAATTTTTCGAGCGGTCTTCGCCCGCTCTCGCGAGCGGGCGGCCCGCTCGAAAATTTTGAGCGGGCCCCGGTCCGCTCGAAGGCAGCAGGCGCGCGCTTTCATTTTTTTGCGGGCATGCGGGTTTGGCGGGTCGGATCCGACCCGATCCGACCCGCAATGAGTTTAAAACGGGCCTGGGTGCGAAAATAGAAGGGGGGCTGCTGTTTGCTCTCGTTCAGGAGCTGTTTTCTTTGTTTTTTAGGGTTTGGAGAAGTTTTGGAAGGGGAGGAAGCCATGGAAGCTTGAGAAGGCTTGGTGGAGCTTGGAGATGCTTGGAGGAAGGCAAATAGGAAGAGGGAAAGCTCATTTGGGAGAGTTCTTGGTGAAATCTCTCCTTTTTCCTATTGTAATTTTGATATCTCATTTTTGTATGAAACTTGGGTTTATTTTGAATGCAATTGCCCTATTGTTTGCTATGATTGTGTAGTATTGAATTGCTTGGGTTGTTGCTCTTTGAGATTGGTTGTCAATTTAGCCCTAATTTCCCTCTTTGCCCAATTTTGAATGTGAATGTTGGATGCTTATTAGGGCACAAATTTAATTGGCTAAGTCCCGAGAGGGCAAATTTGAGAAAAATCCATGTGCTTAATTTGGTTAGTACCTTGATAATATTTCCATCCCGATTGCAAAATTGTTGTGTTTTTAAAGCTAAATTTTCCGATTGGGCTTCCTTAGCCGGATGATCGATTGTGTTATATGTGGTAATTAGGACTTGATTAACGCCAATTTTAATGATCCCACAACCCATGCTCTCTCTCCTAGCTATCCTAAACTCCACCTTTGGTTCTCTAACCCTACCCACTTAGGTAAGATTTTTTTTTTCACCACACTTTTTCGACATTTCCACCGTAATTGAGATTGTTGTAAAACACTTTATTTTTCGTTATCACTCAAAATTTGTGAACGTAGAACGACTTGTCCCCGTGATCCGACCCGGTACTCACCGGTTATTTTTATATGGCATTGACACTCCTACGCTTGGGAGCGGAAGACGTGCACTTGCGCGTTTTCCGAGTCAAACAAATTGGCACCGCTGCCGGGGACAACGGTTTTTATTAGTAGCAATTTTTGATCGATTTTGAAATATTTAGTGTGATACTTCTATCTTTTAGTGTGTGTCTTTTCATTTATTTATTTTCCTTTTATTGAGTCTTTTGGTTGTTATTTTCATTTTCTTGGAAATTTTTTTTACCATGGCATCATCTTCAGATTTTTTGGACGTTGATTTGGAGGATATCCCACTTCCGCCATACTTTCATGGCACGGAGTGGGAGAACCCTCATTTACATATTAGAAAATTTGAAGAGAGGATGTTTTCATGTCTTGGTGGGAATATCGATGATGATTGCTTATATTTTAGATTCTTTCCCGATTCTTTATAGGATGATGCTAGACTTTGGTTTGATTCATTGTCTCTGGACTCACATTTTACTTGGTTGTCATTTCAGGCTAAATTTCTCCGAGTGTTTTTGCCTATCTTTTTGGAGCAGGTACATGGGCGGCAGGCCATGGAGCATATAGAGAGCTTTATCCAGGCTGAGTGGGAGGCCTACCATCAGACTTGGCAGAGGTTCACAGATTTGGTGCTTGCGTGCCCACACCAGAGCTTTCACGAGGATCATCTTCTGCAGATCTTCTACACAGGATTATCGCCATCTGGGCGAGATTTGGTGCAAATGAGCTGCGGTGGGACATTCTTTGATTATTCGACCGAGGATTCGTGGTGTTACCTGAGGGACCTTGCAGAGTGGGAGCGGACTGTGCCATCTGGAGAGCCGTCACTTGGATATGAGGATGATGGCCAGTCCCAGTTTCCACTTCAGGATGCAGAGCTGCAGGTCTAGTGTCATCTTGAGGAGCCACCTTTGGGCTCTTTTTCTTGCGACCCCATGGGATATAGAGCAGAGCAGGAGGATGGGTTGCATGAGAGCCAGGTAGAGGATATTGACAGATTATATTTTGATGAGTCGGAGGAGATAGATGATGGAGTGCGTGTCGACCACGACGGTGACACGATGCATTTTCATTTTGAGGTTGATGATGAAGTGGATGTGCATGATGGCCGAGAGCAGATCGAGTACACCATGGAGCCTGAGCCACAGGCCACTTCAGAGTTATCTTCACAGGTCGAGGCGGTTGAATATTTTGGGAGGACGACTGAGATGAGCTATTTCTGGGATGGCGAGGATGAGGCGTGCTTGGATTTGCCTGAGACGTGTCTACCTCCAGTCCTATCACAGATGTCACTTCCCTCGCCTCAGGATGCGCACTTGCCAGTCATCGAGGAGGTTTGTGAGGAGCAGTTATCAGATGTGGGGAGTGCCGCAGAGATCGTTGATGTTGATATTGATATCGAGGGAGAGGATAGCGACGGAGATTGCGAGATGGTATATTCTGAGCCCGATCTCCCTCTTACTCCAGTTTTCCCTCTGCAGCCACTTCCACCTCCTCCTGAGGCCGTGCATCATCCCGAGCCTAGCATCACATTTCAGGGAAGTTCCCATATTTCTTTTTCCTCCACCCCCGAATCAAATTATTTACTTCCATATTATAATGATTCGGATTGTTGTCATTTGATCGTAAATTCTTTTATTCATTTCGACGACCCATTTTGGCAAGCTTTTCACTTGGATGGGCGCTCTCGCCCAATTATTTTTGACACGACCTATCTTCCCCTTTTTACAGGAACCCACCACAAGGAGATGCTTGGGGTTGTGTCGCTTGCCATTAATGCCCGCAATGGAGGTAGGGCATCGGACGTGGCGATGCTCGCGGAGGAGCGTAAGGATATGATCGAGCAGTTGCCACCGCCGTTATACATACGCGATCCGCCTTTTGCTAAGGTGTATTTTTTCCATGTAGTGTAAATAAATAAAATTAAAAGTTAGTTTGCTTTTGCATTTTGCTTTCGTGTGCTTTTTCTTTTCTTTTCTAGGATCTTTTGCCGAGATCTAGTACTCTCCCAACATTGAGGACAATGCTTATTTTAAGTTGGGGGGAGAGTGTTAGAATCTCTAGGATTGTTAGGATTTTGAGCCTAAATTTTTTTTTGAGATCCCTCCATGTTTCACCACATTCCATGAAAGTCATTGCATATCATTTTGGCCTTCTCGTTCCTACGCCGTTAGCTTTGTTTAGTCCCTATATGCTTAATGCCATGCAATTTTTCGGATTATCATTTTGGTATCAATTCCTTGATGTTGGATTGGCGTGTTTTTATTTCTTTTCCAATTTGGAGTCAAATGCTAATATGCCATGTATGAACTATTTTAGACGTCGTGATATCTTTTTGAAACAATTTGGGAAAAGTTTGGTGTAAGCGATTTCATGTGTTGGGATGAATGGTGTAGTTTTTAGTTGGATTGGATTTGGCCAATTGTGCATGCTTTGTTTTCCTCTTAGGAGTGGGTGAATGAGTTGATAATTCATGTTGGATAATGAAAAAGAGAGTTAGTATAAGTGAATGTTTCTTTCTAATCGAATCGAGTAGCCGGTGCCCCACGAAACATTGGGGAGGACGCCAAAGATGAGATTTAGAAGATCATTCCATCCATTTGCATATATAGCGTCATCGCGTGTATGCAAATGTGTCGGTGTTTGCATTTATGGCGTTATCGCGTGAATGCAAAACTTCATCAAAAAAAAAATCAAAAAAAAGAAAGAAAAGAAAAGAAAAATGAATGAAATAAATGAGTGAATAACCAACATGAATGATGCAATCTCAACTCCCACTACTTAGAAGGATTTTCATTTGTTTTGGCCACTTTCATGAAAATTGAAAATTTGACATTGTGATATTTCCGGATACGTGTGATACGGTACTCATTACTTCACTTTTCTTTGAATTGGATTGGAGAGAGTTTCATTTGTTATTTACTTTCATATATTTGGTATATTGTCTTTGAAATCATTTGGAAATACCATTTTGGGTGTGCCATGAAGATATCGAGGATTTGGTGCATGTTTTTCAATTTAATCCGAATTTTTCGCATATTTTGCTAGGGACTAGCAAAAAGCTAGTTGGGGGGTGTGATTCGGGATATAAATTGCATATTTTACCCCCTAACTATCCCCATTTTGTGCCAAAGATTAGACTTAATTGTGCTCTTTTTGGATATATTTTCACTTTATGTCGATTTTAGAGCGTATTCTCATTCTTGGCACAAAATACGGTTTTTATCGTCTTTATTGGCTTCCTATTATTTTTCCTATGCTCCTGCCATTATTTCGATCATATCTCCATTTTTTGGGAATTTTTTGAGCATTGGAACATTTTATATGGATTATTGGAGGTTAATACTGTTTTCTTTTAATAGTCATTACATTTATTTTCACATCAAATGGACTAATTTTTGCTTCTCCTATTTTTCAGGTACTCCTAGGAGTCTTTGAGATTTTCCAGAATTTTCTGGGATTTTTCTGGGATTTGTAGGTATTTTTGGGGATTTATTTGGAGCAATATAGAGCTAAAAGGCTTTTCTGGTATTTAAAAACAAAAAAAAGAAAAGAAAAATATAAATTAAAATAAATAAAAAGCCCATGCGGGCCGGCCCAGTGGCCGGCCCGCTCCGCCTCTGACTGAAGCAGCCCGCGCGCGCGTTTAACACAAAAAAAAAATAAAAGTTTTTTTTAAAAGCTGAGCGGGCCGCTGGCCCGCTCGAATTTTTCGAGCGGGCGGCCCGCTCGAAAATTTTGAGCGGGCCCCGGTCCGCTCGAAGGCAGCAGGCGCGCGCTTTCATTTTTTTGCGGGCATGCGAGTTTGGCGGGTCGGATCCGACCCGATCCGACCCGCAATGAGTTTAAAACGGGCCTGGGTGCGAAAATAGAAGGGGGGCTGCTGTTTGCTCTCGTTCAGGAGCTGTTTTCTTTGTTTTTTAGGGTTTGGAGAAGTTTTGGAAGGGGAGGAAGCCATGGAAGCTTGAGAAGGCTTGGTGGAACTTGGAGATGCTTGGAGGAAGGCAAATAGGAAGAGGGAAAGCTCATTTGGGAGAGTTCTTGGTGAAATCTCTCCTTTTTCCTATTGTAATTTTGATATCTCATTTTTGTATGAAACTTGGGTTTATTTTGAATGCAATTGCCCTATTGTTTGCTATGATTGTGTAGTATTGAATTGCTTGGGTTGTTGCTCTTTGAGATTGGTTGTCAATTTAGCCCTAATTTCCCTCTTTGCCCAATTTTGAATGTGAATGTTGGATGCTTATTAGGGCACAAATTTAATTGGCTAAGTCCCGAGAGGGCAAATTTGAGAAAAATCCATGTGCTTAATTTGGTTAGTACCTTGATAATATTTCCATCCCGATTGCAAAATTGTTGTGTTTTTAAAGCTAAATTTTCCGATTGGGCTTCCTTAGCCGGATGATCGATTGTGTTATATGTGGTAATTAGGACTTGATTAACGCCAATTTTAATGATCCCACAACCCATGCTCTCTCTCCTAGCTATCCTAAACTCCACCTTTGGTTCTCTAACCCTACCCACTTAGGTAAGATTTTTGTTTTCACCACACTTTTCCGACATTTCCACCGTAATTGAGATTGTTGTAAAACACTTTATTTTTCTTTATCACTCAAAATTTGTGAACGTAGAACGAATTGTCCCTGTGATCCGACCCGGTACTCATCGGTTATTTTTATATTGCATTGACACTCCTACGCTTGGGAGCGGAAGGCGTGCACTTGCGCGTTTTCCGAGTCAACCAACTGACTCCGAGGATTCCTCAAGCGGAGAGTCGGACGATGAGCAAGTGGAGCAATCGCACATGTGCTTCATGGCAAGAGAGGAGCATGATCAAGGATCTTCCTCTTCCGATGATAGCGACAACGAAGGCGATGAGGTAACTATGGATGACCTTAGGAATGCTAATTCTCAATTATGGTCTAAGTATACTAAATTAGTAAATAGGTATACTAAAGTAAAAGATGACTTAGCTAGCATTCAAACCTCGCCTAAAACTATCATCACCAACAACGACACCGTTGTTGAAGAGTTGAAGAATGAGATTGTTAATCTCAAGACTCAACTTGAACATGTTAGCATTGAGGATCCGGAAGAACATAAGATAGAGGATTTGACTTCTCAAAACTCGACTTTGAGTATTGAGAATGAGAATCTTAAATCTCGTGTTTATGTGCTCACATCGCAAGTATCCAATTTGGATACTTCTATGCGTTCTCTCACCGAGAAATATGAGAACACATTAGGCCGAATTAATAAATTCAATAAGGGTAAGGACCATTTGGATAAAATCCTAAGTGACTTACTTCCGGCCAATCACCACATTGGCTTGGGGTATACGATGGGAAGTTCATCCAAATCGGCCACTACTTTTGTTAGGCCAACTTCCGGTGACTCAACGAGTGGTAGCAAACACTCTATTGGTAGTGCTTCTACCAATGGTGCTTCCACCTCGTTCACACCCTCTTTCGGAAAGAAACCCACTTTGGGTGGACCTCCAAAGAAGGGGCATGCTTATATGTACACCAATACTATGCCACGTAGGAACACACGTCCTACTCCACCGGCTCACACGTATGATGATTTCTATGCTACACGTTCACGGGCACGTGCACACCATGTGAGACACCCTCACGCACGTGTTCCTCCACATGCATATGTTCACCCACATCATCGTATGAATAACTATCCACATGCACCATTCCATCATGTTCATTATGCCTATCCATGACATGCATCACGTAGAAACCAACAACGCATGCATGCACCCAATATGATGTGGGCTCCAAAGATTTTCACTATTTGGAGCCCAAAGGACACAAGCATGGATGAAAAACAAGTTTACATGAATGCTTATTTTTCGGATGTTGTGCATAGTAGAAATTATGTGGGAAAGTCTAAGTCCAATTGGACTTGGCTTCCAAATGTCTAATCTTTTGGACCCAATGACCTTGGGTACCATGATATGAAATTTTCTATCTTTAGGTACTCAAGGAAAAGAAAAAGAAAAGGAGCAACAAATTTAAATTTAGCTCCAAGGGGAATTGGATACTCGATAGCGGGTGTTCAAAACACATGACGGGTGATGCTCAATTTCTCTCCGGAGTGGTTCCCATTGCAAATGGAAACCGCGTCGTATTTGGAGGCAACGAGAGCGGAACCATCATAGGTGTTGGTAAAGTGGGTAATCCTTCTAAACCCCTTATATGTGATGTTTACCTTGTTAAAGGATTAAACCACAATCTCATTTCAATAAGCCAACTTTGTGACAAAGGTTACAAAGTTAGCTTTGCGAAAGGAATGTGCCATATTTTAAGAAAAGATAATAATGAATTATTGTTTTCCGGCACACGCCATAAGGATATATATATCCTAGATCTTCCAAGATCACATGAACAATGTCTTATTGCCAACACAAGTGAACAACACTTATGGCATAGACGTTTTGGTCATGTGAACTTTGGAACACTTTTTAAGCTTTCCAAGTTAAATTCTATTAGAGGCTTCCCTAAGCTTGTCTTTCAAAAGAAAAGCTTTTGTGACTCGTGTCAACGAGGCAAGCTTCCAAAATCTTCATTTAAACCTAAGAAAAGCATTTCCTCTAAGCGGCCTATAGAGCTATTACATCTAGATTTATTTGGGCCAACTAGAGTTGCTTCATTAGGTAATGCTAGATATGGACTTGTCATTGTTGATGAATTTTCTAGGTTTACTTGGGTATTTTCATTGAGTAATAAAAATGAAGCTTTTGAAAACTTCACAATTTTTGTTAAGAAAGTACAAAATCTCTTAGGAACCACCATTGTCACTATTCGTAGTGATCATGGAGGTGAATTTGAGAATGAGTCTTTTGAGACATTTTGTGATGAAGTTGGTATTACACACACCTTCTCTTTTCCTCGTGCACCTCCTCAAAATGGTGTAGTTGAGAGAAAGAATAGGACGCTATTGGAGTGTGCTCGCGCTATGCTTGATGATAGCCAACTTGGCCATCAATTTTGGGCGGAAGCGGTACACACCGCTTGCTATGTGTTTAATAGAATACTTTTGAGGCCCGGCACTAAACAAACTTCTTATGAATTGTTGTTTGGTAGGTTGCCTCAAGTTAAACATTTTCGTGTTTTTGGTTCAAAATGTTTTATTAAGAACACGTATGGTAGTTTGGACAAATTCGATCCAAGATCCGATGATGGGATTTTTGTTGGATATTCTTCGCGTAGCAAAGCCTACCGGATATTCAACAAACGAACCTCAACGATCGAGGAATCGCTTCATGTGTCATTTAATGAAGGATTTGTTCCAACTAGAATTACTAATGATGATGACTCTATGGATGTCTTATGTGATTCAATTGGTAATTCTAACTCTAATGATTCTATTGATTCTAGTGAGACTAACCCGTCTAATGAAGTTGTTGAGAATGTTCCTAGTGATCAAGGTATTCCCAAACGGCTTCATACCGTTCGTGACCATCCTCATGAGCAAGTCATTGGCAATATCCATGATAGTGTCAAGACGAGATCGCAAGTGAACTACTTCGCTCATTGTGCCTTTGCCTCCTCGATAGAGCCAAAGAATGTTAATGAAGCATGCAAAGATAGTGCTTGGATCTTAGCCATGGAGGAGGAACTCATTCAATTCGAGAGGAATGAAGTTTGGGAGCTTGTTCCATTGCCATCGAAGAACCACACCGTCATAGGGACAAAGTGGATCTTCAAGAACAAAACCGACGAAATCAAGTCGTCGTCCGGAACAAAGCTCGGTTAGTTGCTCAAGGCTACCGTCAAGAGGAAGGTATTGATTTCGAAGAATCCTTCGCTCCGGTAGCTAGATTAGAATCAATTAGATTATTATTGTCTTTTGCATGCCATAAGGATTTTAAATTATTTCAAATGGATGTTAAAAGTGCATTTTAAACGGAGATGTTGTTGAGGAAGTTTACGTTTCTCAACCTCCGGGTTTTATTAATGAAAAATTTCCAAATCATGTTTTTAAACTAAAGAAAGCGCTTTACAGTTTGAGACAAGCTCCTCGAGCTTGGTATGATCGTTTAAAGAATTTTCTTTTGGATTTGGGTTTTAAAATGGGAGAAGTTGATTCCACATTATTTGTTAAGTATTCGAATAATGATATAATTTTAGTTCAAATATATGTTGATGATATCATTTTCAGTGCTACTAACTTTGCTCTTTGCGAAGAGTTTTCTAATGTGATGAAGGATCAATTTGAGATGAGCCACATGGGTGAGCTCAAATATTTCTTAGGTCTCCAAATTCGCCAAATGGACGAAGCAATCTTCATCCACCAAACGAAGTATACGGTGGAGTTGCTAAAACGATTTGGAATGGAGAGTGCCTCTGGGAAAAAGACTCCAATGAGCACGACTACGCATCTTGATAAGGATACGGGCGGTAAGGATGTAGACATTCATCTATATCGAGGTATGATAGGTAGTTTACTTTATCTTACCGCAAGTAGGCCCGATATTATGTTTTCCGTATGCGTATGTGCTCGTTATCAGTCTCAACCTAAGGAGTCTCACTTAGTAGCAATAAAACATATTTTTCGCTATCTAAGTTACACTTTAGATTTTGGATAACTTTATCCGAAATCTAGCACATATGAGTTAGTCTCATATAGTGATGCCGATTATGCGGGATGCAAATCCGACAGGAAGAGTACTAGTGTCACTTTCCATTTTATAGGAAATTCCCTTGTCTCTTGGTTTTCCAAGAAGCAAAATTCCGTATCACTTTCAACCACCGAGGCGGAATATATTGCCGCCGGTGCCGCGTGTGCTCAAGTTCTTTGGATGAGACACACACTTAAAGACTTTGGTATAAACTGTGATACTTGCCCTATCATGGTTGACAACCAAAGTGCAATATGTCTTTCCAAGAACCCGGTACACCATTCCCGTTCGAAACACATAGATGTCCGACACCATTTCTTAGATGATCATGTTGCTAAAAAGGACATCATATTAGTGTACGTTGAAACCCAGAAGCAAATCGCCGATATTTTCACGAAACCCCTAAAGGAGGACTCCTTTGTGCGGTTATGTCGAGAATTGGGGATTATGGGTGAATCCGAGATATAGGATTCATTTTTATTCAATATTCTTGCATGCTATACTATTCGTTATATTTGCTCATGCTTGAAGTATTGAAATTTTCTGGATTTTTGTTGAATTTTCGGAATTTTCGCTCGATTTGTGCGTAATCGTCAAATTTCAGATTTTCGATGTTTAATGGGGTAGTATAATGATTAATGAGAGTATTTTGATGTTTCGTCCAAGTTTGATTAGGAGAGAAATCAAATTTCATAGATTATCAATTTTTGAACTCTCTTAGTCGGTCCAAGTTCATTGGCCGATCGACTAGATTAAGATCTAGTCGGTCAGTGGATGAGCTTAGACCGACTAATTCTTGTCAGTTAAATTGGGTTCTGCCACTGTTTGCAACTAGTCGGTTCAAGCTCAGTGACCGACCGACTAGATCTTGATCTAGTCGGTCAGTGCTTGAACTATGACCGACTAGTTGTGATGGGGGCAATTGCGTCCTTTGGCTTCTAATCGACTTATTAAGTCAAATCGACCGACTTCTTCCGCGTTTAGTCGATCAAAACCATTCTCCAGCTCGAAACTCCCAAACCCCCGCTCGACTCTCTTCGACTTCCGTCGATCTCCGGCGTCTTTTCTGTCCATCCGCCGCCGTCAATCGCCCTCCCCTGGGTATATCTCCTCCTCCTAGGTATCTCTCTCCATTCTAGGGCTAGCTTTCAACTTCTAGGATTAGGGTTTCTATTGATTTCGGCCTAGGGTTTGCTAGGGTTCCGGCCATCTAGGGTTTCTTAGATTTGATCTTTCTTGCGTCGTGTCGTGCCTCGATTATGGCTCGTACACATATCCCGATCACTCCATCTAGCCCCTCGCCAATGACCGTAGAACCTACCCCTACGGATCCTGTTCAACCTTCGAGAACCCCTCTGAAACGCCGTGCTAAGACCACCCAACCTTCGTCGTCTTCGCCTCCTCTCAAGAAGAAGAGGATGGCGACCGCCAAGCCTAGATCACAACCCAAGCCTAAGCCCAAGCCCAAGCAACTTGCATCTCCCTCCTCTTTCCATACTCCTACCGATTCCGATTCCGATACCGCGTATAGACCCGAGCCTGAGACTCATAGGGAACCCACTCCTCCTACCCATCCTGAGTCTAGCTCTTGACCTCGTACATCTACCCGTAAGCCTAAGGGAAAGGCTCCGATGCCGGTAGGCGGTGTCGATATCTCGTTGTGTCGCGATGACCCTTTGTGTCTCGCGGCTTACAACCGTATCGAGCATTGCCCACTGCTTCTGGAGCATTTCGTCCAGTTTAGTGACTTCCTAGGCCTCGCCGATCTTCTTTCGTCCTCCGGTCTACTCGATTACCTTCGATACGACCCGAAGGCGAACCCTCACCCCTACCCTCGCCTAGTAAAACTATTCTATGCCAATAGGATCCGGGGTCAGTACGATGCGACCCACTCGATTGAGACGACTGTTTTGGGGACTCCTATAGTCCTCACAGCAGAAATCTTAGGAGAGATTTTGGGTATCTCCTCGTCTGGCCTCCTCCCCTCTGACATTTCGGTAGATGATATTTCTTCCCTTGATCAGACCATCCTTTCTGAGATTTTCCATCAGATTCCTCCCGCCATGATTGGCGTACCCTTCAAATCCTTCAAGCCAAATGCATGGGTCCTGAATTTGATTCTGAAGTCGTGCTTGCTTCCCAAGTACGGCTCCTCATCTCTACCGTCCCAGCCTTTTCTGAAGTTGATCTATGCTATTTTCATGGGGAGCTCGATTAACTGGGCTCGCATTATACTCGATAAGATGGACTCTTTCGAGTGTATTCGCAAGACCACGAAGTCGGCTCACATCCCCTTCCCGTGCTTGTTGACCCTTGTTTTTCGTCACTTCCATGTCACACTTCCTCGTGACGATGAGCATCCACTTGGTCCTCCCCTGAACGTGACGGCCGTCAAGAAGTCTCTTACGGTGCTCCGTCACGTTCAGAGGACGACACCTTCAGCGTCTGCCTCTGCTTCTGCCTCAGTTGCTTCCTCTACCACTCTTGCTGATGTCGTTCGTTCGATTCGTCGTTTGAAGTCTCGTCAGGCTCGTTCTAAGGAGATTCTCAGCCGTATCGCTCGACACCATGGTATTGAGATCCCTCCGTCTTTTTCTGACGAGGATGAGTTGGACGAGGAGGATATTGAGGAGCTTTATCGTGCTTCTACTCATGCCCCCGAGGGCACTTCTGGTGCTGCTGCTGCTGCTTCGTCTGCTGGTGCCCCGAGAGCACACCTGTTGCCACCGCTCCTACGGTGGATGCTACCACTGGTGCTCCCGAGGCCACTACCGTCGCTGCTCCTGAGATCGTCTCTTCTGCCGTGCCTGAGACTTCTGCCGTCGCTCCAGTTGACCTTCCAGATGTTCCTGTGACCACCACTTCTCCTGCAGAGCCTGCTGCTGCTGCAGATCCTGCCGCTTCCTCTTGAGCTTCCTTGAGGACTCTCCGATGCTCCTTGGATGATACATCTAGTGTGAGAGAGTTTTGGTTAGGATAGAGTGGGGTTCTGGATTATTTTGATGTACTTTGATGATGTTGTATGTTGCATGACATTCTGATATCTGTCTGATATGATGTTGTATTTTGTGCTCCGATCAGTGGATCGATGTTTTTGTATGTCAGTGATGTTTATTTTTGATGTACTCTGGTTCATACTTATTATATATATACATCGCAGTTGACATTTCATTCTATTGTGCACAATTTATAATTTCTTTTATGTCTCTGATGTTTGATTTCGTCGCTCGACGATATTAACTTGGTTTAATAGAAATTTGTTTTATGGAAACATAGAATTGTTTTCCATGCACTAAATTAACCAAGAATGTTGATATTGGAGAGTATATTCCATAACTCAATCCGTAAAATTGATTTGAGTTTTGATGATTTCGTTTTACGACTTTCGACTATGGTTTCATTGACACGCCTTGATTTTACTCGTATTTTTCTTTGGTGTCACGTGAACCGTCGTCGTTTTCTACGACTCCCGTGCTTTTATTTGAAGCCATTGTTGTCGTTGGTCTCCTCCCGCTCTTTTTGCTAATGCCAAAGGGGGAGAGATATAATAATAACGATGTGCTAAATGATAATTTAAAGCACTATTCCAAGAATCTAATTTGATATGTTAGATTCAGGGGGAGTTAAGATATATAAATGGATTTTCAAATCCGATATTTCAATAACCAACTTTTGGTATTCGAAATTTCAATAATCGATTCTCATTTATATACTTTACTCGTCTGCTTGATGCGTATTATTATTGTTTAATTTGGAATTAACGTGTCATCAATGAAGGGGGAGTAAGTAAATTACATTTGAATCATTATTTTTGATTATTATTTATGTTAGTTTGTCATCACCAAAAAGGGGGAGAATGTTGGATATTGGACTCTCCGGATTTGGTTTTGGATGATGAACAAACATAAATATATCGTGAACTAACACTTTGTGAGCGCAGTTATGGAGATCGTCACCAAATTCATATGAATATCAATTACGACGTCTCAAGACTTGTCAAAGCACGTGATCGTATGCCTAAAGCTTCGTTGAAGCTTATGGACCATTTTAGAAGTCATGAAGATTCGATTGAAGCTATTAAAGACGGAATCGTCAAGTTTTATTTATAGTCTTTAAGCTTCTTTCGTAGAATGTTAAGCCTTGAGTAGGTCTTATGGTTTAAATCTTCATAACGCTCATATCTTAGCTCTAGGATCTTAGTAGAAGTCCATACAATTCACGAAGCTTCGCGCTTCGATTCGCGACTTCTTGTGCATGTTAGTTGGTTCAAGAAGAAGAACTGACCGACTAGATGGTGATCTAGTCGGTCGGCAAAGCTTCTTGGACTGACTAGTTTCTGTCAGTCAATTCTAAGCTCTTTACTGTTTACAGGTAGTCGGTCTAAGTTGACTCACCGACCGACTAGTTTGTAAACTAGTCGGTCAGTGATGCTTCTGTGACCGACTAGTTGAGCTTTCCCTGTACATGCACATTTGAGCCTGAACTACTGTTTATCATTAGTCGGTCTGTGTTCATTGATCGACCGACTAGTTGATGAACTAGTCGGTCAACTTTCCTTCTTGGACCGACTAGTTGAGTTTTACTGTACATGCCAATTTTTCACCTAACTTACTGTTTATCGTTAGTCGATCTATGCTCATTTGGCGACCGACTAGTTGGTGAATTAGTCGGCCAACATTTGTTCTTGGACCGACTAAGTCTATTTGTGCTCAGACTTATGTTTTATCTGTTAGTCGGTCTCAGTTGAGTAACCGACCGACTAGTTGTGAAACTAGTCGGTCAGCTACTCTCTTGGACCGACTAGTTCCTTTAGTTTGTGTTTTGACCTTTTCTCTGTTCACTCATTAGTCGGTATACGTTATTTGACCGACCGACTAGTTGATGAACTACTCGGTCGGTAGTTGTTCTTTGACCGACTAGTTGGGTACAGAAAAGAGCCGTTGGAGCATTTAATGACTAGAATTTCTTTCTCTCTCTCCTCTATCCTATAAATACTTGTTGAGCTACATTCATTGCAGTCAAGGCTGATATTATTGCAAGTTTAGAGATCAAGAGAAATCATTCCAAGCTCATTCAAAGCTCTTTCATTCCATTCAATAATCTCTCCTCACTCTTACTTCCAAAGAGAGATTCATTGAGTGTGAAGCCTTCCAAGCCAAGTGCTTGATTCTAGGTCACCAACATCCCCATAGCTCTCCATCGCTGATCTACATCTTGGAGCTAGGGTTTGGTGCCACTTCTTCTTCCTCAAAATCATCCTTGCCCTAATTCGTAAGCATTACTCAAGGCATAGGTATTTTGTCAGTAAAAAGGTATATTTCATTTCAATTTCATATTGTAAGTTTCACTCTCGGTTGTGAGAGTGTGGTTGTGATCCCGGGTTGTGGAAGTCACAAATTACTTTGTGTATGATTTGACTTATGGAGGTTTTTCACAAGTATTTCATAGTGGAAATCTTGAGTTAGGGTTTCTAACTCAAGTATCCGGAGGGGATCCGGGTGATTGGGACGTAGGATCACCGGAAACAAGTCGGGGAGACTTAGGTGGATCCGAACCCAGTAATATCGTTGTTTGCGATTGTTTCTTTGTTGTCTATCATTTACATTTCTGTATTTTCCGCATTGTTTGGTAGAGTTTGCAAGTAATTAGGAATTAGCCTCTTAATTATTTTAAAGTACTATTCACCCCCCCTCTAGTACTTGTGCAGTAGCTTAGCAGGGCATTACAGCCCTTCGACTTACATCTGACGACATGGCAGGATCGTTCAGTGGCGAAGGGGTGGCCCCTTCGGCTTACGTCTGACGACACTAGATGGTCGTTCAGTGGTGGGGGATGGCCCTTTGACTTACGTTTGACAACACAGCAAGGTCGTTCAGTGGCGAAGTGATGGCCCCTTCAACTTACGGCCGACGACACGAGTGGGTCATTCAGTGGCGAAGGGGCGCCCCTTCGACTTATGTCTGATGATATGGCAGGTCATTCAGTGGTGAAGGGGTTTCCACTTCGACTTATGGCTCACAACACGAAAGGGCCATTCAGTGGCGAAGGGGTGGCCCCTTTGACTTACGGCTGACGACACGACAGTGTCGTTCAGTGGCGATGGGGTTGCCCCTTTGACTTACGGCTGACGACTGTAGAAGGTCGTTCAGTGGCGAGGGGGTGGCCCTTCGACTTACGTCTGATGACAGATACTAGATGGTCGTTCAGTGGCGAAGGGGTGGCCCTTTTGACTTCAACTGACGACACAGTAGGGTCGTTCAGTAGGGAGGGGTTGCCCCTTCGACTTACGGTGGACGACTGTAGAAGGTCATTCAGTGGCAAGGGGTGGCTCTTCTGTAAGGTCCATGGCTATGAGGAAAACACTAGAGGGGGGTTGAATAGTGTTTATGCAATTTAAAAAGATAGTTACACCAAATTAAATTCCTAATCAACAAATAATGCGGAATAAAATTAAACCCCAAAATGAAACAATGCAAATGCAAGGATGTTTCAAGGGTTCGGATTACCCAAGTCACTTCCCGATTTGTTCCCGGTAATCCTACGTCCCTTTCACCCGGATACCACCGGATACGCAAGTTAGAACCCTAACTTGAGGTTTTCTTTAAACCCACTTGTAGCAACCCTACAAGTGAAATCGAAATACACTCGATTGTCCTTGACTCCGACAACTTGGGAGCAAGCAAACCACTCTCACAACCCGAGAGTAAATCAAATAACGAAAGTTATGAAATTTGAAATAAACAACACTTACAATCACCTATGCCTTGAAGTAGAACTTGAAGGAGAGTGTGTTGTGTGTTGAATAACTCTATTAGAAGAGAGGAAAGCCCTTTCTCTTGACTGCACCAAATGCCTAGAATATTTCTCTTTGGTTCTAGGTTGGAGAGCAAGAGATTGAAGATAGAAATTCTAGGGCTTTAGGATTTTGAGAGCTTCGATCTTGAAAGAATGAAAGCTGGAATGAATGAGTAAGTGAGTAACCTCTCAATGGAACAGTAGGGGCTGCCTTTATAGTTTCCCTAAAGCCCTCAAACAAAATCCCCAAAAGCCCCTTTGAAATCTGTTGAGAAACAGCCAACAAATAGAATCTGCACATGCGACAATCGACTGTTGAACAAAACACAGTTGACTGCTACATTACGTCAGAGGGTAAGTGAGAATTCAAACGGTAACTTACCACGTGGACAGGCGACCCAGACACCGACGTCACCCGTCTGTTCCGACGCGACCGGAATGAAAAAGAATGATGGCCCCCAACAAGTGAGTGAGAGCTAGACAGATGGAAGATCCAATTTATGCTTTTGTGGATCAGTAGTCCGAAAATCTTTCGTGACCGGTGAGAGTCAATAGTGAATCACTGAGCAAGCGAGTGGGGAGTCCGATCATTGAGCATACAGCTAAGCTAATTCCTTCTACAGGCGACTGTCACAAACCCTGACATTTTCCAGAGAGTTGAGTCTGCAGAGATGCTAACAGACAGACGACTGTTAAAGCATTGACAGTCGACTGTGCCATTGGACATTCGACTGTAAATACAACATCAGTCGACTGGCACTAGAATAAGAAATATTCCAGAGAGCAAGTCCTGCAGAACAATCATGGACATGTGACTGTTGAAGCATTTACAGTCGACTGGTCCTTGAACAAGCGACTGTAAATACAACATCAGTCGACTGGCCAGATCAAATGGACTGATCATTGGGCAGATGATAGACAGGCGACTGATTTACAGATCACAGTCGACTGTCTCTTGGACAGTCGCCTGTTTAATGTACATCAGTCACCTGATAAAGTTAAAGCTTAGAAGCCCAAAAATCAACTGATTAGATATGTGCATAATATGCGACTGTAGAATAAAACACAGTCGACTGTTTTTAGACAGGCGACTGTAAAATGTTCAGCAGTCGACTGTTGAGATCACACTTTGCACATTCTGGAGAAAATATGAATTGGTGTCAAAGGAAAATTGATCTAATGATTTCCTATGACTGAAATGAAGATGTATTTGTGTGCTCCATCAAAGTTCTACTTCTAAGCGACATACTAGAAGATAAAAAGAAGATTACATTGTTGAACTCTCTCTTCTTTCCAAAGTATGAGATTGAAGTCTTCTAGGAGCTTCAATCACCATCTTTGATCATCCAATCCACTTTTCTTGCTTTCATTGATCTTTGAGTGTCATCCATTGCTAATTGATCTTCATGATATGCTTAGGCAATGGATTAACTACTGCAAATAGGGGATTAGTCACAAGTATTTATGTTTGCACATCATTAACACCAAGTAGGGAGAAGTCCAATACTCAACATTCTACCCCTTTTTGCTGATGACAAACAAACATAAACAAAAAGATAAATAATACTCCCCCTACATAGATGCCAATCAAGTTAGTCAATAAATATTGGGGCATTTATAGATCAAATGAAGCAAATGAGTAAGATATGCATGAATGGAATGATTTGCTTGAATCCATGAAATCTAGGATTTTATAATCCATGTTCATTATATCTTACCACCCTGAATCTAAGGCAACTTCAATCTTAGATTCAAGTGAAATTAGAATTTACTTAGCACATACATTATGAATATGTTTATTTCTCTCCCCCTATGGTATTATCCAAAAGGTGGGAGTAAAATAACAACAATCGTGCTAAATATGTACTAACATGGGAGTATAAAGATATGATGTATATTCAATTTGATGCCAACAAATCTTCGGAGAGAAACTAATCACACAAGGGCATCTTATTGACATACATACCAAAAACTCATAAGACACCCAAGATATACGTTGACTAAAGGAACGAGAATCCAATATCAACATTTCAAGCTTAAAAGAGGAAAATTCGTCTCTAAACACATTGTACAAATGATATTGCATACAAGAAGACAATTTCACAAAATTCACACATATAAGATAAACAATGAGATAATGTGTGAAACAACAATATTATATATATATATATATATATATATATATATATATATATATATATATAGTGAAAAATGGAGAAGAGCTGACAGCGCTGGAAATTTTTCCAGCGCTGTCCGCATTTTGGGCGAGATAAAAGTATTTTTTTTTGGAAATTTTTTTTGCAGTAGTTAGATATATGTGTTAGAAAGCTCTCCACAAAATTTCAGCTCGATCCGACACCGTTTGAGCCTCCGTTCATCGATTTCAAAAACGTTACGCAAAACTGTGGACAGATTTGCGTAACGTTTTTGAAATCGATGAACGGAGGCTCAAACGGTGTCGGATTGACCTGAAATTTTGTGGAAAGCTTCCTAACACGTATATCTAACTACTGCACAAAAAAAATTTCAAAAAAAATATTTTTATCTCGTCCAAAATGCGGACAGCGCTGGAAAAATTTCCAGCGCTGTCAGCATTGGCCCATTAACCTCATATATATATATATCATATATATATATATATATATATATAGGGAAATGTGTCTGAGGTTGACCTTAGGCAGAATTACCTGTGCACAACCCCGCTGTTCGGTGTTTAATTCTGGACAGTTTTGCGCAACATTTTTGAAATCGATGAACGGAGGCTCAAACAGTGTTGGATTGACCTGAAATTTTGTGGGGAGCTATATAACAAGTATATCTACCTACTGCAAAAAAATTGAAAAAAATACTTACAACCCCCGAACAGCGGGGTTGTGCGCAGGTAATTCTGCTTGAGGTCAACCTTAGGTACATTTTTGGTATATATATATATATATAGTGATCTTCGGGTGCGAAAAAACCCATGCGAAAGCCCGTGCAAAAAATTTTTTATATTTTTTTGAAATTTTTTTTTGATGTTTAATCCATACAATTATATACCCCAGGGAAAATAATGGGTGAACCCGTTGGGCATTAGAGCACCCATCCACCCGTTACAAATTTAATGGTCTCAAAACGTGCGAATTTGATGAAATGCCTTGATCGAAGGCTAAATGACATTATTTTTCAACCATTATTTTTTGAGGGGGGTATAACAACATATAATGAGGGTGGAAAAAAGAAATTTTGAAATTTTTTTTTCAAAAAAAAGATAAAAACATTTTCCTACGGTGCGAAATGTTCTCATATGAAAATTTTCCTATATATATATATAAGATCAAGTTTACATGGGTACAAAATACATCCATAACACCATGTATATCCACACACAAAAAAATAAAAATACATACATCATCCAGACATCAGTACTCAAACACTCAACCCTAACAAAAACATCTAGTACTAAGGGTGAGTGTCCCCGGAGCAGCAACATCAGGATCAGTCGATGTGGATGACTGATGGGTTTGAGGGGCGACCAGATTGGCAGAACATCAGTCTGGTGGAGTGACTGGCAGGGTATGCACGAGCCTTCCTCTTGGATGGCACGCACCCGCAGCTGAAGACTCCACATGAGCATGCACGGGGGTCAGAACCTTAGAAGGAAAGGGCACAAAGCTAGGAGGAGGAGGTACATCAACTGACTTGGAAGAATCCTCCGA
Source organism: Scilla litardierei (assembly GCA_030789695.1). Taxonomy (NCBI): domain Eukaryota; kingdom Viridiplantae; phylum Streptophyta; class Magnoliopsida; order Asparagales; family Asparagaceae; genus Scilla; species Scilla litardierei. Next base: position 254,089,852 of record CM061133.1, read on the forward strand.
AGGTGGAAACATGGCCTGAAGAGCGGCCGGAATGGGGATGCCGTGAAATAGGAAAGACTTGTACTGAAGCTCAAGGAGAAGCGAGAGCTTATGATCCAAGTCTGAAACACGCGTTTCGATTATGGAAACATGGTCACACATCCTACCGAGGAGATAATCCTCGAGAGGAACAGACGGTAGAGTAGAGGGAGGTTGGTCAGCTGGAGGAGAGGAGGGTTCAGCGACATTGGCTGAAGGAATAGGGTCACCAAACGAGACATCCAAGTACTCCCCTGAAGTTGGTGGCGAAGAGGGTTGCTGGTCAGCCGGTGGAGGAGTGGATTCAGCAAGAAAGATATTCAAAGTCTTATATGACGACGGAGGACCAACAGGTTCCATGAAGTTCGATCGATAGGAATTAGCGTGCAAATGAACGAAAATAAACGAAGAAACCTAATCAGAGGGGAAACGTCGGAGAAGGAGATGGTCGACCAAAGCAATCGAAAATCGGAGGAGAGAGGCTTCGAATCGGCTCGAAATCGACATCTACAGTGAATTTAGAAACGAGGAAGACGAGGGAGATTCGACGGATGAGAGAGAAATTAGCTGATCGACTCGATGGCCCTCAGAGATATAAAGAGGAGTCTAAAGAATCTGGGCCGTTGGATCGAAAAATCAATGGCTCATATCAAGTTAACGAACCGCCACAATAGTTGACAGTCGACTGCAGAACATTTGTCAGTCGACTCGGAAGTTATATAGAGATAGGCATGCGTTGACAGATAGTCGACTGTTGGGTAAATCACAATCGCTTGTCGGATAGACAGTCGACTGACTGAGAATAAAAAATTTGATGATATAAAACAGAGACCACTGAAGATATGGACAGGCGCCAGATGACCAAACTTCAGTCGCCTGTCGATCAGACAGTCGACTGTAAATTCGTCATCATTCGCCTGTGCGAAAGATACAGTCTGCTGTATGAGAAAATAGAGTTGGGTAGTCGCCTGTCGAAGGAATGACAGTCGTCTGTCCTGGTCCAGAAATGCATAGAGAGGTTAAAAAACCAGAGGATAGAGACAACTCACCCTAGGACCTATACTCTAACAAAAATCTAATCAAGAAATCAATATCAAAACATAAAAGATTAACACACAAATCTCTTAAAACAATCCAAAAACTAACGAAATCATCAAAATCTCGATAACATCTCTTAAAACAAATATATGTGAAACATATAATTTATCAAAAGAAGAGAAGTACTATGATGATATGAGTCCAAATATGATATAACATGAAGGTTGAACTCCTAAATTTCAGATTCACCCATAATCCTTAATTCTCCACGCAACCTCACCAATGAATCTTCTTTAAGAGGTTTAGTGAAGATGTCGGTGATTTGTTTTGGGGTTTCAATGTACTCTAATATGATGTCCTTCTTAGCTACATGATCATTGATAAAATAATGTCTCACATCTATGTGTTTGGTACGGGCGTGATGTACCGGATTCTTGGAAAGAAATATAGTACTTTGGTTATCAACCATGATAGGACAAGTATCATAATTGACACCATAGTCCTTAAGAGTGTGTCTCATCTAAAGAACTTGTGCACATGCAAGACCCGTGACAATATATTTCGCTTCAGTCGTGGATAATGATACCGAGTTCTGTTTCTTGAAGAACCAAGAAACTATGGAATTTCCTAGAAAATGGCAAGTGCCATTAGTACTCTTCCTATCGGATTTGCATCCGGTAAAGTCGGCATCACTATATGAGATTAACTCATATGTGCTAGATTTAGGGTAAAGTAACCCATAACCTAGTGAATGATTGATGAAACGAAAAATTCGTTTAACTGCAATCAAGTGTGACTCCTTAGGTCTAGCTTGATATCTAGCACACATGCATACAGAAAACATGATATCGGGCCTACTAGCAGTTAAATTGAGTAAGCTACCGATCATACCTCGATATAGACGAACGTCTACATCTTTTCCGTTCTCATCTTTGTGTAGATGGGTTTTCGTACTCATGGAAGTCCTTTTGCTTGAAGACGATTCCATCCGAATCGCTTGATAAGCTCATATGTGTACTTGGTTTGATGTATGAAAGTCCCATCCTTCATTTGCCGAATTTGCAGTCCAAGGAAATAGTTGAGCTCACCCATATGGCTCATCTCGAATTCATCCTTCATAGACTTAAAAAATTCTTGGCAAAGATTAAAGTTAGTAGAACCAAATATAATATTGTCTACATAAACTTGAATCAATAGGATGTCATTTTCATAATCCTTAATAAAAAGTGTTGAATCAACTTCACCCATTTTAAAACCTAAATCCAAAAGAAAGGTTTTGAGTCGATCATACCAAGCTCTAGGAGCTTGTCTCAACCCATATAACGCTTTCTTACGTTTGAAAACAAGGTTTGGAAATTTTTCATGTATGAAACTGGGTGGTTGAGAAACATAAATTTCTTCATTAACAATACCATTTTAAAATGCACTTTTAACATCCATTTGAAACAATTTGAAATTATTATGAGATGCAAAGATAAAAACAATCTAATAGCTTTTAATCTAGCTACGGGGGCACAAGATTCTTCGAAGTTGATACCTTCTTCTTGCCGGTAGCCTTAAGCTACTAACCTTGCTTTGTTCCTTGTGATGACCTCGTTCTCATCGCTCTTGTTCTTGAAGATCCACTTGGTCCCAATCACTTGGTGACCACTTGGAAGAGTAACGAGCTCCCAAACTTCATTTCTCTCGAATTGCATGAGCTCTTCTTCCATTGCCACTATCCAAGAACTATCCTTACATGCTTCTTGGAAGTTCTTTGGCTCAATGGCAGAGACGAATGGGCAATGAGAGAATTCTTCAATTCTAGACCTCGTTCGAACACCCACACCAATATCTCCAATACTTTGGTCATAAGGGTGGTTACGAACGGTTGGGTAAGCTTTGGAAATTCCTGCATCACTTGGAACATCTTCAACAATCTCATTAGTAGTGTTAGTCTCAATAATAGAATCATTAATCTTGACATTACTAAGAGAATCACATATAGCATCTACACTATCATCAATAACATGAGGAAAATCAAAATCTTCATAAAATGATACATGTAGTGATTCCTCGATCATTGAAGAGGTTTTGGTGTATATCCGGTAGGCTTTGCTACGTGTGGAATATCCAAAAAATTCCTTCATCGAATCTTGGCTCAAATTTATCTAAGTTACCAAAGGTGTTCTTGATAAAACATTATGAACCAAAAACTCGAAAATATTTAACTTGTGGCTTTTTGTCATAAAATAGCTCAAAGCAAGTTTTGTTCGTTCGGGGTCTCAATAGGATCCTATTGAGCACATAACATGCCGTGTGCACCGCCTCTACCCAAAATTGTAGTCCAAGATGACTATCATGGAGCATGGTACGAGTACACTCAATAAGAGTCCTATTCTTTCTCTCTACAACATCATTTTGTGGTGGTGCACGAGGAAAAGAAAATTTGTGAGTTATTGACGCACCCCAAACTTACACCTAAATTCCACCTAGCGGTGTCACAATCGCTAGGCGAAGTATGGCTCGTAGGTGTAAGCTCTGGGCTCAATCCGCAAGCGGACATTGTCAAATTATAGTATAAAAGATTGTCGAATCCCACAGGGATGATGATAGTGTATTGGGGTCTCAGATTATTTTTAGATCTCAGAGTGAGATAGCAGTCGGTTTGGAAAGATTGGTTGTGATGGTGTTGTTGGCTCGATAATAAAGGAAACTAGGGTCTTAGGGATCGCCGCTAAGATCGTCGGAGGTTGATGTTAGAATGGGATCCTTCCGTTGCATTAGGTTTAGGGGATTGATCTCCCAATTCATACCACTCTCGTGGGTTAGAATTTCGAGGTATTTCGGTGGCTCTCATTGACACAATGGCGGTAGCCGTCAATGTAGCGATATAGTTCGTCGGTGGATCCCCTCAAGGCACGAGCTGGGCATGGTCACGAGTCTTGGTTGGATCCACTAATTTTCCTATTTAAATCCCAAGGATACTCCTTAAGCTCATCAATCCCACCGACCGTGGGCATGATCTCAGTACGAGTTATCCTAGGGATTTGGATGGATCGATCGAAATACTCCCCTTTATTCCCAATACAACCTAGTGTTGGATATGGATGACGTTTGTACACCCTTGTGGGGGATGTACGAGGGAACACGGACCTCGAACGTCGCACACACAAAGTCGTGTGCAAAGGGAATCTGTTCTCTTGCGGAGAGGATCTCTAGATTAATGGGAAAGTCGCATTATATGTGCATAAGTGCATGCGACATATGGCTAATAAAGGGGTAATATCTTAAGCTTATGTTGTACCATGCATATGGTACAACTTAAGCTTATAATGTGCCATGTATGATGGTACACCTTAGTTAAATTGTTCCAAAGGAACAATTACTCCTAAAATAACTACCTTGGGGGCTATAAATAAGACCCAAGGGTTAGCCATTTCCTTACACTTTTGCATGGTATTCTTGCCTTGCATTTCATTCTAGCGAAGCTCTGCCGAAATCCTTCTTCTCTCTTTATCCAAGTTCTTAATCTAAAAGTAGAGATTTAGATTGTGGATTTAGTAGTCTTACTCCGTTCGTGAGAAGACTCGATCCATCGTGGCGAATCCGAAGGCGAAGTTCCGTGACTACCGTACCGCATACGCAAGCGTAAGTCTCAACTTCATTTATCGATCCTAACTCTGTTTTGACCGGATCCTACATTGGTATCAGAGCCATACGGATTCGCTCCGGTCAGAACCGTCGCCCCGGTAAAACTATGAACGAGTCGTTGTCTTTTTCACAAATGGGTATCCTACCATTACGGATATGGTAGGAACGCTTCGTGACGGAGAGAACGCAACGGTTGTTCTTTTCACGTTAGGGTCTTCTGTCATTACGGATATGGCAGGAACTCTCCGTGACGGGAAGAACCGATCGTTCATATCGTCAAACTCGCTCTCTTCATGGATGCTGAGTCTCCATTCATAGGAAATGTGCGCTCTCTTCATGTGGAGCGCGTAGTTTACGAATTTTTGAAGTGGGTTAATTTTTTGGCACACGGCCATTGGAGGATAACTACTTCCTCGACGAACGGGTGCTTCACCGGAGAAGAAGATGGTGGTTATTCCCATCGGGGAAGATGAATTTTAGTGCATGTGCACCATGGCCAAATGGGCTATGAAGGCCATGCACCCCCCTCCCCATGCGGAGGGGGTTGGCTACGGCCAATAACCACCACGGCCACCCCTCCGACGGGGTGTGTGGCAACCCCATTCAAAGGGGGTGGCCGGCCATGGCCATATGGGCCATGGCCGGCCAATACCAAAATGGCCTTGGCCATGACCGGCCATGGCCAGGCCGGCAGTGGCCGACCTCGGCCAAGGCCAGGGGCCGACCTTGGCAGAGGCCCTGGCCGGCCCTTGGCCAGCCTCGGCCAGGGCAGAGGCCCTGGCCGGGAGAAGTTACAGACCAAATTATTGGTCGACCAATTTGGATGTTTTTGGTCGACCAATCTGGCAAAAGGTCTTGGTCGATCTCGAACTTGCCGATTAGCCCATACGGGGTGTCAAAAGGCCTTGGTCAAACTCGAATGTGCCGACTAGCCCATACGGGGCTAACGACAGTCGTCTGCTCTTATTTTATCAAGTTTTCACTTGGGCTCTACTCCTTGAAGATTAGTCGTAATGCTCTACTTCATGCGAGATTAGCCATGTCATTGTGCTCTACTCTACGGAGATTAGCCAATGTACTTGTAACATTGTGCTCTACTCTACGGAGATTAGCCAATGTATTTCAAATTTTTTTTTGAAAAAGATGTTTTCAAAAAGGTTATGTCCCGTCCTTAATCGGGATAGCGCAATTTAGAATTCCAAGTCCTACCACGATCCGGTCATGGTTATCTAACCCATGGGTGTGTAGAACAGGTCTCGTGGCTTGGCAATTATTGCGCTAAAATTCTTTGCGCAAACTCTCACCTATTCCATTTTGAAAGATATGTTTTTCAAAAGTATTTTTTCGCTGCTGGTACCATACGTGTATTATTTCTGATTTCTTTTTACATGAGACAAGTAAGAGGGATAATTTGAAAGTTACTTCTAGATGGTAGTTGGGAACATAGTGAACTTCTCGATTCTAGAGTAACATTTCAGCTTATCCAAGGAACTTATCAAGTGTTTAAAGAATCGAAACTTTATGCATAGAATTTTGATCGTGTTTTTCATTTTCTTTGCATTTTTTTGATTCGAATATGTCTACCGCTTCTAAGAACATTGTCGCCGAGCTTAACAAAGGTGAGAAGCTCAACGACGATAATTATAAACTATGGTCAATAAAAATCCAATATGTTTTGGAGGAGCAAGATGTGCTTGAAACACTCCAAAACATAATGGAAGAACCTGAGTTGGGCAATACGGCCCAACACAAGAGGGACCGAGAAGCTTATGAGACTTGGACTCGAAAGAACAAAATAGCACGTATTACGTTACTGTCCGCAATGGACAATGACATAATGCGTCTATTTCGGGAATTCGACCTAGCCAAAGACATATGGTCTGGGCTAGAAATAAAGTTTGGTGGAACTTCGGTAACCAAACTCCGCTCCTTAAATATTCAATTTGACTCGTACAAAATGCGATGAGATCAATCTATGAAAAAGCATCTTCGCCACATGGCGAATCTCATAGCTGAATTGAAGGATGCGGGTCTTACGCTGTCTGACGAACAACAGATCCAAGCAGTCATTCGTTCACTCCCAGATAGCTGGGATAACATGAAAATGCACCTCACTCATAATGAGTGCATTAAAACTTTAAGCGATGTATCCAAACACCTTGAACTCGAGGAAGAGCGGATTCAAGCCGCAAAACCTAGTGCCGAAGTGCACATGGCCGCTAGTTCCTCACATGGAGGAAAGAAGCGAAAGGATAAACGCTTAAAGTTTGTGAACGAACGAAAGCAAGAACCGGAAACCTCAAAGAAGACTAAGAACAAAAAGTGGCAAAAGAATGTGCACTCAAAGAAGAAAAACTTGAAGAAGATCAAGTGCTTTAAGTGCAACAAGTACGGTCACTTCGCCCGTACATGTACAGATGGAAGTGATAAGGGGCCACGGACCACGTAGCGAAGGAAAGAAGGTTCTTCGTAGAGTATCGAAGGATAACTCAAGGAACAAAGTGGATATACGTCGGCAACAACACTCGTGTTGAAGTCAAGTGCGTCGGAACATGCAAGCTAGTTCTCGACAACGGCCGGACTCTATTATTGCACGACGTCCTCTTTGCTCCAGATATTAGAAGGAATATCGTATCCGTGGTCATGTTAATGTCTTTAGGTTATGAATGGAGGTTCTATGAACAAAATGTTGACCTTGTTTGTAATAGTTCTTTAGTTGGGTCGGGTAATGTTTGTAATGGATTGATTGTTTTAAACACTATGTGTGATGATTCTTCTTCTATTATTGAAAGTTTCCATTTGACAAATGCTCCTTATTCTGAATCTGAGATCATTTGTTGGCATGCAAGACTTGGTCACATTGGACCAACTAGAATGGATAGACTTGCCAAAAGTGGCTTGCTATCTAATGTTTCAAAAGTTGAAATGTCAACTTGCGAACATTTTCTTGTAGGAAAAACTTGTCGCAAGCCGTTTGGAACTGGCACAAGGGCCGAAGTTCCATTACAGCTTATCCATTCGGACATTTGCGGTCCAATGAATGTTAAGACAAGACGCGGGAAGTCCTATTTCATCACCTTCATTGATGACTTCACCCGTTTCGGTCACATTTATTTGATTTCCCACAAACATGAAGCTTTATCTTGCTTCAAAAACTATATGAGTTTAGTGGAAAATCAACTAGATCGCAAGATAAAGGTCTTGCGAACCGATCGGTGTGGAGAATATCAATCAACGAGTTTTAAGGAACTCTGTGATGAAAAAGGCATAGTTCATCAAATAACTATGCCTTATACTCCGCAACAAAACAGTGTTGCGGAAAGAAGAAATAGGACATTGATGGAAATGGTCCGATCAATGATGTCTCAGGCAAATTTGCCCATCACCTTTTGGGGTGATGCATTATTGACGGCAGCATTCATCTTAAACCGTGTACCCTCGAAGTCGGTAAGTTCTACTCCTTATGAGTTGTGGAACAATAGAACTCCAGACTTAAGCATTCTAAAACCTTGGGGTTGTGCCTCTTACGCACATTTATCCTCTCACAAATATGGCAAACTTGGGCCACGTGGGAGGAAGTGTATCTTCATCCGATACGCTGAAAACTCCAAAGGATATGTTTTCGTCGGTCAAGAGGACAATGTGGGTCTAATAGAATTCGAATCGAGGAATGTTGTCTTCTTGGAAAACGAGTTTCCAAGACAGGGTGAGATAAGTCAAGACTTATCCTTGTTTGAGACTTGGGATCAAGAAGGATCGGAACGTTCGAGTGGGAGAATCCTTGGTGAAGAAGAAAATACGTTTCAAACTTCACCAATGGATGATACGAACGATACCAATCCTATTCCGAGTGGGAGTGATGTTATTCCAAGTGGGAGTGATGTCATACCAAGTGGGAGTTATCAAACTCAAGCAAGACGTAGTAATCGAACGAGGCTAACACCTCTGAGATTTGAGGATGAATTTCCTCAAACATTCATGACATTACTACAAGATGATGACGAACCTACAAATTTCAAACAGGCCGTCACATGCCCTGCTAAAGATAAATGGATAGCGGCGATGGAAGAAGAACTTCAATCCATGAAAACAAACCAAGTCTGGGACTTGGTTGATTTACCTAAGGGACGTAGAGCCATTGGGAGCAAGTGGGTTCTCAAAATCAAGCATAAGGCTGATGGCTCCATCGAGAAATATAAAGCTCGCCTTGTTGCGAAAGGTTTCACGTAACAGGAAGGAATAGACTACGAAGAGACTTTCTCTCCTGTCGTGCGTTTTACCTCCATTCGCTTAATTCTGGCAATGGTGGCTTGTTTGGACCTCGAGTTACATCAGATGGATGTAAAGACTGCTTTTCTTAACGGAGAACTAGATGAGGAGATCTACATGGAACAACCAAACGGGTTCGTACAAGAAGAAAACAAACATAAGGTTTGTAAACTTCGTAAATCCATATATGGTCTTAAACAATCCTCAAGGCAGTGGTATATGCGCTTTCAAGAAGTCGTTTTGTCGTATGGTTTCTCCATGCTCGACGAAGACAACTGCGTATACATTAAGAGGATTAAGAACAAGTATGTAATTATGTCTCTTTATGTAGATGACATACTTATAGCCGGAAATGATAAGCGTCTTATCATGGATATCAAAGCTTGGCTTTCATCCGTCTTTGAAAGGAAAGACATGGGTGAAGCTGCATATATCCTTGGGGTTAAGATCTCAAGGAATCGTTCCAAGAAACTTCTTTCTCTCTCTCAAGAGACATATATAAAGAAAGTTTTAGAACGGTTTAATATGCAGGACTGCAAGCCAATTGATACTCCAATAAGCAAAGGCGAGGGGCTATGTTTGGAGATGTGTCCCAAAGATCCAAAAGAAAAGAAAGCTATGGGAAAGGTTCCATACTCCAGTGCTGTCGGGAGTCTGATGTACGCCATGATGTGTACCCGACCGGACATTTGCTATGCTGTTGGTATGGTAAGCCGTTACCAATCCAACCCAGGACAGGCACACTGGAAAGCGGTGAAGAGGATATTAAGGTACCTCAAAGGGACTGCGGACTATGCGTTGTGCTATCAAGGCAATACCTTGAGACTCGAAGGCTATACCGATGCTGATTGGGCAGGTGATCTCGACGAGCGAAGATCTACCTCAGGCTTTGTTTTCTTGCTCGGGAATGGTGCAATATCCTGGAGCAGCAAGAAGCAAACCTGCATCGCCCTATCAACCATGGAAGCCGAATTTGTAGCATTCAGCATGGCGGTCCAAGAAGCTGTTTGGCTTAGGAAATTCTTAGACAGGCTGACGGATGCCACTGACTCGAGCACTGTTCCTATATACAGTGATAGTCAAGCTTCGATTGCCTATGTCAAAGATCCTAAATTTCATTGTAAGACCAAACACATTGATATTCGATTCAAGTTTGCGAAGGACTATGACAAATGGAAGGAAGTAGACATAGGATACATATCCACGCATAAGATGATAGCGGATCCTCTTACTAAGGCAATCCCCAGAGATGTGTTCTTCAAACACTTATCATCTATGGGAATGCGTAGGTGCTGAGCTGCATATGGTACAACTTAAGCTTATAATGTGCCATGTATGATGGTACACCTTAGTTAAATTGTTCCAAAGGAACAATTACTCCTAAAATAACTACCTTGGGGGCTATAAATAAGACCCAAGGGTTAGCCATTTCCTTACACTTTTGCATGGTATTCTTGCCTTGCATTTCATTCTAGCGAAGCTCTGCCGAAATCCTTCTTCTCTCTTTATCCAAGTTCTTAATCTAAAAGTAGAGATTTAGATTGTGGATTTAGTAGCCTTACTCCGTTCGTGAGAAGACTCGATCCGTCGTGGCGAATCCGAAGGCGAAGTTCCGTGACTACCGTGCCGCATACGCAAGCGTAAGTCTCAACTTCATTTATCGATCCTAACTCTGTTTTGACAGGATCCTACACCTAGAGATCCAGATCTACATCTTTTTCCTAGTGTCTTAGGGCAAACCCATCAACCATAGAGGAGACTACTTACACATAGTGATTATGACGAATAAAAATACGATTTTTATTAGAGAAAACATTGTAGCAATTGGATCAAGCGAGAAATGAATAACTTACTTACCGAAGACGAGAAAGAACAATAACCAATAGCAATCCCAAGAGATTCTGCAGAATCCAAAGTGCAAAGATCAATAGAACGTGAACTTTCTCCCAAAAATAATTCAATTATCCAAAAAACTAGATCTAGATCTACCAACGTTTTTCAATCTCCTCTCCCTCTCAAACGTAATTCCCGAAAAACATCCAAAAACTCAGACCTTGATTTCGTCTCCCAAATCTGCTCTTCACTCTCGCTGCGTGCATTCGTCTGGGGCCCACCAAGAAAATCCCGAAGTTAACCCGTATTGTCGTCGACCGAGTCAGTGACTCAGTCGAGCAGAAGCTTGCTCGGTCGAAAGGATCTGGGCTGCTCGATCGAGCAGCCCACTTGCTCGATCGAGTCTGTCAGTGGATCAAGCTTCTTCAAAAATGTCGTTCTGTCTACTCGACCCGAGTAGGCCTTGCTCGGTCGAGTCACTATCTGACTCGGTCGAGCAAGTCCTGCTCGGTCGAGAAGGATGTTGATGGGTGAAGCTTTGAAAGTTGAAGGGGCTCAACCGAGTCACCACACTGCTCGGTTGAGCAGGGTGCATATCAGCTGCACCTCGTGTATCAGCTCGACCGAGCAGCCTACGCTGCTCGGTCGAGTCGCCTCGAAAAAATCCAGAAAATCTCCCTTCTCCTGCCAGATCCTCCTTCACTCCTCCCATAAGCTTCCAAAACTCGGCGAACTCCTGTATATCTTTGCCAATGGGCTCACGGGCATGCTGGATGTGTTTATATCCAAAAGAGGTCCCGAATTGCTCCAAAATCCCTGAAAATCCACAAAACTCTACGAAACTCGAATATGGCGTTAGAATTGCAGTATCGTAGGAAAATGCGGGATTTGGATGCGAATATGACATGAAATGCAATGTAATGATGTCATGAAAAAATAGAAAATATGGACACATCAAAATCCCCCAAGCTTACCTCTTACTCGTCCTCGAGGAAGACGAATACTAGGTATGCCGGGCGATAAACAAAAGGAAATAAAAGAGAATAGAGATGGAAGGGGGGTTGCTAAAGTGTTAAATCAGATCTCAAGCCTCAGCAGTGTATCACGATGCTTCGAATGGTAAAAACACATGCTAATGGTATTTTCAAGTCTTACTAACCATATGGCTAGCATGCAATAAAGACAAAAACATGGATCTTCTAAAATCATGCCATCAACTCATATCAATCTCATGCAATCTATAGAGTCTAGTATAAAAAGAGTTAGAAATGCACTTTTCAATCAATAGATACTAGTGGAGCATAGAGAAATCACGCCAACATGCAATAAAGAATGGAAAGGAATCATACTATTCAAATATTCACATCGAATCATGAAAAATCTCCAAAACTAAAATATTTTGTAAAGTTCAAGCATTATCGAATCTCCCCGTTGTGCACCGTCTCCACTCTAATGTTATACTCACTCATATGATCAATTGGTTCACCTCCCAAGCTTAGCTCGAGGCGTCGCATCTAGGGATAGGATGTGGAAATCTTTGTCTTTTCCCAAGTATTTATAATAGCTTCTAATAAAGGGATATGATATATATATATATATATATATATATATATATTTTCTTCTTTTCTCTTTTTTTTCATTTCATTTTATTTAGAAGCTACCCTTTTTCTTTTGGGATTTTTGGGAAGTAGATACGATAGAAGTAGCTGTAGGGGGTGAAACCAAATGATATGTAGAGAATCATAAAGATATGTGGAGAAGGAAAATAATATATTACTCGGTTCACTCATCAGAGGTGCACAACGATTCAATGAGATAATACTCTAACTAAACTCATAGCTAACATGGATATTTTCATTCATCTTAATGAATACTGAAAAGCATGCAGTAATAAGCACGATAATATTAAGCATGCAAACAGAAATGAATGAGATAGCAAACATGTGCTCCAAATGTTCTAATGTTGCATGAACCTAGGTGCATTACCCAATAAAGCACATACTAGATACCATTTCATGCATTCGATTTCAATTCGTATCAGGCATTAGATTAGAGAGATCAGCAAGAGAATATGCATGCATATAAATAGTAAAACTGAAACTACCCTAAATAGCATGTCATCAAATATAAGCACCGTGAGTAGCTACTGAGGGCTATGAGAAGTATCATCATGCAGAAAAACTTTAGCAAAAAGAAAAAGGGCGGAGGAAACAAGAGAGTGAGAACATGCATGCATGCATGGCAAAAAGTGAAAAACGTGATGCTGAATGAGAAAAAAGATAAAAAGGTGGAAAATGAGTAGAAAAGTAAAGTAAAAAGGCGAAAAAGGAAAGAAAATATAAAAGAAAGTGAAAAAAATAAAGCGATAGCGCTCATCCCCAAGCTAAACGCAACAGTGTCCTCACTGTTAGAAAACACTAGTATGCGGGAGATGATGCTAGAAAAGGTGGGTGGGTGAGGGGATAGAAAAGGGATAGAAAATAAAACTGTGCAGAAGAAATAAAACGTGATATGATGCAATGATAAAAAGATGCATTAAATAATGCATATGCATTAAATGATGCATGACGGGTACTCCCCCAAGCTGTGTAAGACTAAGGCCCTGAAAAGACAGATGAGCACAACATAATCTGAGGGAATCCAAAAGTGTGTAGGGACAGCATCAAGTAGGGGCACCACCATCTGGAGGTGGTGATGGGTCCCCCTGCTGTGGAGCAGAGATGGTGGAAGCTGGCTGTGGCTCGACGGCTGGGTCGGTGGGTAGATCAGAAGTGGTGGCGACAGGCGCAGCTGAAAATACGACAATAGCAGTCTCGACTGGTGCAGAAGTGGGTATGTCGACGACTGAAGTGGAAACGACGGTGGCGAACAACTCAGGTGCAGAAGTGGCAGGCTTTGCAGAAGCCTGAGAGTGTGGAGCACTGAGTGGTGAAACGATCGAGATAGGGGCTGGCCTGGGTGGAGGGGCGTGTGCTAGGATCATGTGAGGTGGGCCCCGTGTCCTCAGTAGGTCTATGATAGTGGCTAGGTCTGCCTCGACTCTCTCATGATGGGTGGCTGTAGAGCGGACGAAGGCATCGAAATCCCGCCGGAGCAAAGAAGTCGAGTCCTCCAACGCTGTCAGACGAGCGTCTGTCGTACGGGAATCGAGGGGAGGACGAGAACTGTGAGACACCACTCTCGTAAAGCGGCCCCGTGGAGATAATCCACGGTGCCTAGGTTGGAAGGTCGGAGAGGGTGAACTCGATGGGATCTCGGCAGTGGAAGTGTGAGGTGTAGTGTGGCCGAGATCAGGAGAAGCTATGGTAGTAGCAGCGGCAGTGAAAGATAGAGCGGTCGTCGACACAGAAGTGAAGACAGAAATTGAGACGCTCTCAGTGAGTACGGCCGCTGCGGGTGTGGAAGTGGAGCCAGATGTAGGTAAATGTGAACCTATAGAGATATGCAGGGATGCTAGAAGGTCCCTAAGTGGTGGAAGGGTGACGGCTGGCTCATGCTCCGGAAAGTCTAGAGCAGTAGGCTCGGAAGCAGATAAGATATCAACGCCCTCGGGCATGGGGATATAAGAGACAACAGCAGGGGCCTCGGGGCAAATGGTGGTGATAGTCCCCGAGGTCCCGACGGTGGTGGAAACAGTGGTGGAAGAGGTAGTGCCTCCTGGTGGCGGAGGGGGCGCATGTGGCTGGGATCTGTGTGGGATGCGGGGGAGAAGAGTCAGACGTGGACGAAGGATCACCCGCGTGCTCCTCCTCGGTGGTGGGTGTAGTGTCGCAGCGAGGGCGGCGTGATGGTCTAGAAGAGGAGGTGCCAGTGGCCTTCCTCTTCCCGCGACGTGGAGGTGTGGGACCCCCCGAGTGCGAGGCATGATGAAGATGGCAGGCTGTAGTAACGGTATAAAAGTAAGGAGTGTATAGAGTGTATCGACAATATGATCGCAGCGAGAACGCTATCAGCAGGTATGGGATTGCTGCTGATCAGAGGTCTCCCCCAAGCTAATCCAGGATGTGTCCTCTGACGTCGGCAAAACGTACCTGAAATAGAAACAAATATAATGTCAGGGGATGAGGTGAAAAATAAATAGGGGTGTGTGCATTTGCTTGACCGAGCACAAGCCTTGCTCGGTCGAGCAACTTAGGTGCTAAGGGTTGTTGCTGAGGGTTGCTCGATCGAGCAGCAATAGTGCTCAGCCGAGCAGATCTGATCGTCGATAGGAGTCCTGACCGAGCGCTAAATGTGCTCGGTTGAGAAGTGTCGATGGAATTGGGTGCCTAATTGCTCGGTCGAGCACTGATCACTCCTTATTTTACACCTTTTTTCTGCATGTTTGCATGCCATTTTGATCGCTCGTATCGCGTTTTTCACGATTATTCGACAATATTGCGATGCTTTTCACGATTTCTTGTTTTTGTCGAATTTCAGGAGATTTGGAGCGATTTGGAGTGATTCTGAGATGCACCCACTCCGGAGTGTCACCCGTGACTCTTTTGAGGGGAATTCTGTGATTGGAGAGGAGTGGAAGAAGAAAGAACGTCGTAGGAGCGACGAGGAAGAAAAAATACGAAGATTGGGCATTTTCAGCATGTCACTCGACCGAGTGAAGGAGTCACTCGGCCAACCGTCGACAGCCCGCTCGGTCGGCCAGATCGGACACGCGACAGACAGAGTATCAGCGTGCACTCGGCCGACCATCGCCAGCCCACTCGGCCGAACCATGGAGACACCACTCGCCCGAGTGGCATCAAGACGAAGACAAGAAAAATCCCAGACTTACTGTAATCCGTCAGTCAGTTCCCGAGTTCTGACTCGGCCGAGTGAAGAAGTCCCCTCGGCCGAAGCAAAGAAAGTCACTCGGCCGAGTGACTCCCGAGGAGCCGACCCCAAAAGTCCGAAGTTACTGGAATTTGTCAGGGTTTGTCACTCGGCCGAATGACATTTGTCACTCGACCGAGTGAGCCGCGCTGCATGTAGCGTAAATTGCGATTTTCAGGCTGCGCAGGGGCAATTTTGTCACAATTTTTTGGGCGATTTTAGGGGGTATTTAACCCCAGTTTTTAACCTAGTTTAGAGAGCTTTTTCAGAACCTTTTGCAACCGTTTTTAGATTACTTTTTAGGAGATTAGATTGAGCTTTTTAGAGGGAGACAAAAGTGTTATTTTGTTGGATGCTATTGAATCTTCATTGGTTTGTCTCTCTCTCTCTCTATTAAAAACCTCATTTTTATTGATATATTGTCTATTGCAATGAATTCTATTGATTTTATTATTGAATTTCTAATGATTTGCATTATGAATTGTGAGTAGTTTTATCGTCTTAGGGCGTAGGGATGAACCCTACGAACCCTATTTCTAATTTGTGATGAATTGGTGAAATTATTGCTAGAATTGATTAGGGTTAGTTTGGGATTGATTTAATACGAATAGCTAGGGATTGATACCGATTGGGATTTGCAAGAGATTGGATCCCAATTCGATAGGAAGCCCTAGAAATTCGAATTGGGTTACAATTGGATTTCTCTGGAATCGGTTTGCAAGAGATTGGACCGAAACTAGGGTTTTCGATTGCAATTCTATACCAATACCTGTTTGCAAGAGATTGGACGGGTAGGAACTATCCCAACCTAGGTCGTAGCTCGAGTTTGCACGAGAGTGGGCTCGAGATACGATTGAACGATGATGTTGTTCTTTACGCTAGCTTGCCTAGGTTAGGGTTTGCAAGAGATTGGACCCTACCCTAGGTTTGCTATAGACCGGCAATAGCGCGAGAGCGTGAGTTTGGTTCTACATTTAGTTGCAACTAGTTAACCTGAATTGCAAGTCTAGCAATTGTGAAACCTACTAATCACAATGACGAGATACGGTTTGTAGCGGGGATTCCCTATCCCTAGACGTCTTTATTAATTTGATATTTCCTTTATACAATTGAACGACTGTGACCGCTTTATTGCGAATATTTCTCGACTGTTCTTATAGCCAGGTGAATTGAAGAAGACACTGTCATTTTCCCTCCTCGTGTTCGATACCTGCTCGCCGCTACACCGTGCGCTTGCGGTAAGACTACGAGTCGTTAGCCCCGGTTGCGTGTGCACGCCGGGGCGCGATCAAGTTTTTGGTGCCGTTGCCGGGGAGTGTTTTTGACGGAGTTCGATTTCGATCACTCGGTTATTTTTCAATTTCTTTATTTATTTCTTCATTCCTTTCTAACTCTGTTTACAGCCCAATTTTGCACACTCTCCCGAAATTTTCCACAATATCTTAACAGGTAAAATGGGGGATGCAATTCCAATGACTGAGTCTGGCCAGGGAGATGATGAACCCTTTGCGGAGCTCCTTAAGGAACTTGTTGATGAGGTCCACGCTACCGGAGCTTTTGCTATTAATATCGAGGACCCCGTCGAACAATTGTTTGCTAGCTTTGTGATGGATCAAATCTCCCCGGATGGGACTATTGGGGGCGATATCAGAGTTGATGTGAGGGACGACAAGCTATATTTCGAAGGCGGTAGAACATGCGTCGAAGAGTACTATACTCCAGAGGAATCCTTCGAGCAAACCGATATTCAGGGAGTTACACTCTAGGACCCCCACTCTTGTGTTTATGAATCTGCTGACATATTTCTTGATCTCAGGAATGAACCGGAGCAAAGTGGTGGTCCTGTCGATGCTAGCACAGAATTGGAGAGCATCTATTCCGATGCACTGTCCTCACTAAGAAGTGAATCTGAGTCTCCACACGAGAGTGCACTGCCCGAACAAGAACTAAACTCAGATGTAGATGAAGAAGCCGAACTCTCACAAGCAGAGGAAGTAGAGAGTACATCACCCTTTGAGGTAGAGCTTAAACAATTATCGCCGAATCTAAGGTATGCTTTCTTGGGTAGTAAATTGACCTTTCCGGTGATTGTTAATGCCCACCTCGGCCATGATCAACTTGAAAAACTATTAGAAGTCCTTAGGGACCACAAGGATGTCCTTGGCTACACTATCTCAGATCTTAAGGGGATAATCCCTAGGCTATGCACGCATAGGATCCACTTGAAAAACACTGAAGCCACTTCCATTGAGCCTCAAAGGCGGTTGAACCCGAATATGAAGGAGGTAGTCAAAAAGGAAATCCTTAAATTGCTTGAGGCAGGCATTATTTATCCAATCTCAGACAGTAGATGGGTTAGCCCCGTTCACGTTGTCCCCAAAAAGTGGGGATGACCGTTATAAAAAATGAAAAAGGAGAACCCATCTCTACACGCACTGTCACGGGATGGCGGATGTGTATTGATTACAGAAAACTAAATAAAGCCACCCGAAAAGACCATTACCCACTACCCTTCATAGATCAAATGCTTGAACGGCTTGCTAAGCATAAATACTTTTGCTACCTGGATGGGTATCCGGGGTTTTTCCAAATCTCTTTGCATGAAGATGACCAAGAAAAGACTACTTTTACTTGTCCCTATGGCACCTACGCCTACCGTAGAATGCCCTTTGGTCTTTGTAATGCACCCGCCACCTTTCAGAGGTGCATGACCTCCATCTTTTCCGACTATATTGAAAATATTATGGAAGTTTTCTTGGATGATTTCTCAGTTTATGGAAGTGAGTTTGATTCTTGTTTGGCTAATCTTACCAAAGTTCTTAAAAGATGTCAACAAAATAATCTTACTCTTAATTGGGAGAAATGTCACTTCATGGTCACCGAAGGGGTAGTGCTCGGGCACATTGTCTCCTCAAGAGGGATTGAGGTTGATAAGGCGAAGATTGAGGTAATCGAGAAACTCCCTCCTCCTATTAATGTTAAGGGCATTAGGGGCTTTCTTGGTCATGCGGGGTTTTACCGCCGCTTTATCAAGGATTTTGCCTTGATTGCCCGGCCCCTTACCTCCTTGCTTGTTAAAGATGCCCCGTTTGTTTTTTCAGTGAATGCTTGCAAGCGTTCAATACATTGAAGGAAGCACTAATTTCTGCACCCATCATACAACCACCGGATTGGAGCCTTCCCTTTGAGCTCATGTGTGATGCAAGTGACCA
Source organism: Scilla litardierei (assembly GCA_030789695.1). NCBI lineage: Eukaryota > Viridiplantae > Streptophyta > Magnoliopsida > Asparagales > Asparagaceae > Scilla > Scilla litardierei. The sequence goes on from CM061133.1 coordinate 254,108,664, forward strand.
AGCCATTGGAGTGGTGTTAGGACAAAGGAAAGACAGGAAGCTACATGCAATATTCTATGCAAGCAAAACGTTGGATGACGCGCAGAAAAATTATACAACTACTGAGAAAGAGCTTCTAGAGGTCGTTTATTCCATTGAAAAGTTCCGCTCCTATCTCCTTGGATCCAAGGTAATTGTCCACACCGACCATGCTGCATTGAAGTATCTTCTAAACAAGAAAGAGGCCAAACTTAGGTTGATTAGGTGGATACTTCTATTGTAAGAGTTTGATTTGGAAATCAGAGATAAGAAGGGTACAGACAACGTTGTGGCGGATCATTTGTCTAGGCTTATTCGTGACAAGGAAGACGAGAGCTTGCCCATTGATGACACCTTTGTTGATGAAAGGCTATACGCCATAAGGCCCGGGAAAGTTCCTTGGTATGCAGACTTTGTCAATTACCTGGCTTGTGGGATTAAGCCATGCGGGATGCCCATGCATCAAAAGAGGAGATTTATGCACGAAGTCCGGAGTTATTTCTGGGAAGATCCATATCTCTTCAAGATATGTAAAGACGGAGTAATCCGGAGATGCGTTTCTAAGGAAGAGGCCACGTCAATTATTTTGCATTGCCACGGTATGCCATGCGGGGGACATCACGCCGCTTCTAAGACTACCGCTAAGATATTGTAGAGTGGATTCTTTTGGCCAACCATGTTCAGAGACACACACGACTTCATCAAGGGGTGCGATAGATGCCAACGGACCGGGAATATTTCCAAACGAAACGAGATGCCAATGAGGCCCATTCTAGAAATTGAGCTCTTTGATTGTTGGGGAGTGGACTTCATGGGACCATTTCCGTCAAGCAAGGGTAACAAGTATATCTTATTGGCCGTGGACTACGTCTCCAAATGGGTAGAAGCCATCGCCACCCCTACCAATGATGCGAGGGTTGTCTCTAAGTTTTTCAAGCAGAATATTTTCCCACGCTTTGGGGTGCCCCGTACTTTGATAAGCGACGGGGGAAGCCACTTTATAGAAAACAAATTTGAAGCCATGTTGAAAAAGTACAGGGTAAACCATAGAATTGGCATGGCCTACCACCCTCAGACGAGTAGACAAGTGGAAGTTTCAAATAGAGAAATCAAGCAAATTCTTGAAAAGACCGTAGATCGATCTAGAAAATATTGGTCCATGAAGTTAAACGATGCTCTATGGGCATATCGCACGGCCTTTCGCACTCCCATTGGCACAACGCCGTTTCGACTTGTTTATGGGAAAGCTTGTCACTTGTCGGTAGCGTTGGAGCACCGTGCGTATTAGGCCATCAAGACCCTCAATTATGACTATAAGAGTGCGGCGGTGAGGCGGCTCCTAGATATCAATGAGCTTGACGAAATTAGAAGAGATGCCTACGAGAGCTCAAGAATTTACAAAGAAAGGACCAAGATTCTCCACGACGCCCGCATAACTGTCACAGACTTCAAGATCGGAGACAAAGTCTTGCTATATAATTCCCGACTCCGACTATTCCCCGAGAAGTTGAGGTCACAGTGGTCCGAACCTTTCACCATCAAGCACATACAACTGGGAGGAGCTTTTGAATTGGAAGGGAAAGACGGAGCCACGTTCAAGGTGAATGGACAAAGGCTCAAGCATTATTCCGAAGGAGTCCCTACGGGTGAAGTAAATAGAATATATCTACTCAAGGGATGGCCGGATGACCTTTCATACCTCCTTGACAAGGTTATAGAAGAGGCTATCCCCTACTCCATCGGTGCACTCCATGATGACGGCTTCGAAGAAGGCCAAGACTTGGTCGAAGAAGAGAAGATGGAGGACTCTCCCAATAGCTCCACGGTGAATGATGATGGTAACGCTGATGTCATGAGAATACGGGAGCTTTGCAAGCTCTCGACATTGAAGAATCTGAAGAAAGCTCCACCTATCCGAAGATCGGTGTCACCGGCGAAGTCAAAGACCGGAACAAGCTCAAGCTTGGGGGAGCCATCCCCCAACATTGCTCATGATGAAGGGGCGCTGAGGAAGGCCACACACCACCACGATCCAAATCCGAGCGGTCTTCCCGGTAAGTTCGACGGGTGCATCTCGTATGCACCCAACATCACGCGTTAATTGAAAATCCAAAGGGGTCGAGCTCAAGACCTTAAACGAGCGCTTGTTGGGAGGCAACCCGATGGTTTTTGCATCATTTTTATTTGGTTTTTATTTTTATTTTAGACTTTATTAGTTTTTAGAGTCTTTTTGCCCATAAAAATCGTGACAACGGGTCTTAATTTCTATGACAGGAGAGAAAAAATGGAGATCTCTCATATGGAGGAAGATAAAGGCAAGGAAGAGTGCTCCTGGAATGCGCTCGAGGCTTAGGAAGAGGAAAAAACCAACTGGAGGAAGAAAAACAGAGAGTAGAGCGAAAACGGAGCCCCGAAGCAGAAAACAGCATGCCACTCGGCCGAGTATCAAATGCGACTCGACCGAGCAAAGGACCCCATTCGGCCGAGTGGAGCACCAACCAGGGAAGTCTGCGGAACCAACTCTCTGTCTTTTTTGCGCATTTCTGTATTAACTGCCACTCAGCCGAGTACGTTTAGTCACTCGGCCGAGGGAAACAGATACCCTCCTAGGGCAAAAATTACCGAGTGGAACATAGCCACTCGGCCGAGTCGTAAGTGGGGGAGAAATTTTAAAAACTTTTTCGCTTACGCCACTCGGCCGAGTGACATTATCACTCGGCCGAGTCGTAACTTCACCTATAAATACGCGACGGGCTCGGCGCGATTTTCGAAACGCCTAATTCCCAAATTTTCGCCTGAGCCTCGCCTGCGACTGCTGCCCCCTCGCCCGAATCGCCTCGCCGCCGGCCCCACTCATCCGACCACCGCCGGTGAGCACCTCCCGCCGACGCCCCGACCTCCGGCGAGTACCCTCGCCGCCTGCCGACCGCCTGCAACCCCAATTTTGCCCCTTAGCTCCATTTCCTCCCATTTTTGACGATCCGTACGCCCATTGAGCCCCTAACCCAAATTAACTTCTTTATCTATCTATTATACCCCATCTCCCCCATGTATTCTGAATATTATCTGCTGATATCGTTGTTTGATTTGCAGGCTATCTTGGGGGAGCTTTGGGGAGCTTCAGGACGCACTTTTAGCTTCACGGAGGCGGCGCTCTTCGCACGCACTTGCTGATTTGCTCTTGCGGCGTGTTCAGGTACACTCGTTCCTTTTATTGAGCACGCCGCATTATATTTTTGTTGGGTGAGCACTCGCGGCACACATGCCGCCCCGTACTAGGCCACGCACGCGGGGAGCCTCTTCCAAGCGGAAGAGGATCGATGATGTCGGTCCCTCCCACGCTTGGGAGGACTCCCATCCACCTAGCCCACCTCCACCCACACAGCCGCTTCCCGTCGATCCCATCCACGCACAGCCCATCCCCGCCGATCCTGTCCCACCACCAGCTCCCGCTGTCAGGCCGCTGGGGATCACGTTCAGAGACGACGCACATCACGTCCGATTTGAGCGTATCGCCCAGCGCTCGATAGTTCCCTCTAGGTTCACACACTTAGCAGACCTTGATCGCCTAGGGGTACTAGAGGGGATGCTCATGTTGTATGACAACGTGGGTTGGCGTGACTTCTTATCTGTGTCGGCGGACACCTACGTCCGTCCGACACTTGAGGTTCTTAGCTCGATAGCCCGGACCCCTGGAGGATGCACATTCCGCCTGATGGATCGAGAGTGCGAGGTCACTCTCGTCATGCTTCGTGCGTTCTTCCAGTGGCCCGATGTCCCTGTCCCCGACCGAGCCTACGCACCCACTCACATCCCACCGCCGTCGTTCGACACTTCCATATTCTGGACACGGATCACGGGCTCCCACCTTTGCTTTGACCCTAGTAGGGCCAATGCCTCAGCCATCCTGCATCCCTGCCTTCGCATAGCCCAGCGCCTCATGGCGACCACTTTCTTGGCGAGGTACGAGCCTGGGACGATGTCTACGCCTGAGCTCTACATGCTCTACGCGATGACTCGCCCCAGAGTTCTGGATAGGGGTAGAGACGACCTGGTCACCGCCGTTGAGATTGATATTGCTAGCTGGTTTTTAGACCGCATCATCATTTCGGTGGGCGCTCGCTCACCTATTTACTGCGTCGGTCTGATTACTTTGTTATCCCTGATGACCGGCATGGACCTACTTGCTGACCTTCGACGAGCCCCGGGCCCCACTGCACTCTCGATAGATGTCATGGCCCGGATGAAGATGCTTCGTCCCCATGGCCATCGGCACCGGGTGTGGTTGCACGGTCCTTTTAGTGCCGATTACATGATCCTCCCGAGCCCCTCTCAGACACATATAGGACCGGCCCACAAGGATTGGATCCCAGCGATGGATCTCCTCATCCTAGCTACCTACGTACTTGAGGTTGACGGTGCTGAGCAGGCACCCCCTGCACCCCCTGCTGACCCCGTGATCCCTCAGCCCGAGCCTGCACTTTCTGCACCTCCCGACACTTCTGTCCCCACTTCTGCCAGTGTCGGGAGTACCCTTGCTGAGTTTTCCACCACGTCCACCACGTCTACCACCACCCCCACCACTGCTATGCCTATCTCGGTTGAGCCTATTTCCTCACTTCTCCCCGAGCGTCCACCCACTATCCTTGAGAGCGGCGAGTCTTCCTTCCCTGCTGTTGTGCGGTCCCTATCCAGCTTGCTGTCCGCTGGGGTGTCACCTTTTGGTCCTTACACTTCCTCCCCAGTGGCTGACCCTTCTGTCTCTACCATAGCTGTCCTATCTGAGAGTGTCATGACGTCTGTCCTCACACCTGTGTCACCGACCTCTCTTGCTGCCTCGTCGCTGATTTTGTCTTCCACCACTACTGCTGCTACCTCCTCGTCCCAGCCTACGTCCCAGCCTCACACTGCGGCTGGGCATCCACAAGTGAGCACAGCCCCCTTCCCGCACTTTCCTGCTGGGCCGATTACTTACACTGCCCGTGTCCGACAGCCCCGTCCTTCACAGCCTAGACCTGTTCGTCCCTCCGCTCCACCACCCCCTCACACTCTACTTCGGAGCCTTCGTGCTCTTGAGGGGGCAGTGAGCGGACTCAGAGGCGATTTTAGGGCTCTCTCTGCCACGGTCAATTCCGTGGAGTCCCACGTCGCCATGCTTCCCGATATTCAGGCTTGCCTAAATTAGATCCTGGCGCGACTCCCTCCACTACACCCACCCACCCAGCCGACACCTCGACCACCGCCTCCACCACCACCTCCGCCACAGGACGGAGATGGTGCAGCACCACCAGCTTAGGCACACCCTTGATGCCATTGAACTTTTTTGTCGTTATGCTGCCCATTCTCTGCTGGTCCTGGAGATATTTTTTGCCCCCCCATCCTCCCCTCACTATTTTGGTCCCTGTCCCGATTGCATCATTTTATATCCTTTTTGGGAGAGAGGGAGTGTATTTTTGGTGACACATTACTTGCATCACTCTGATCTTTGCATGCATCATTCATATCCGCATCATATTTTTTTTGTTTATTTTTCCTTTTTTGTATCATGCATCCATCCTCACCCACCCCACCCATTTAACGTCTCTCAGTGTGCCACACTTTGCACATTGAGGACACTGTGCACTTTAGCTTGGGGGAGTGAGTTCTCACACTTTTTGCTTTTATCTCCTTTATTTTTAGTTTTTTTTCACGTCTTTTCCGCTTTTGCACCCATTTTTCATCACTTTTTCAGTTTTTACCATGCATCACGTTTTTCTTATTTTCTTTGTGTGCTGCATTGTAAATAGTTCTGTTTTCCTTTATCTTTGTTTCTTTCATCTTTTGCTAGAGATGATTTTTCTGTGATGACGATGACGTGGTGTTAGCTTTTCTCTATATGCATGCTGATTTTGTCATGTCATAGCTTTTGTTTCTGATATCATATGCTATGTTCTGCTTTGCATTTGGAAATAGTAACCCACTTCTTGTTCCGTATGAAAATGGATGAAATTCTATTATTAGCTGATGTCTGATGATTCATATGTATGCTATCGTAGAAAACACACCAAGATTCACGCATTGATTGCTTATATCTGGAGTGCTGCTTTCTTTTCTCATATCACTTCTTATTGCATGATTTGTACGCTTCACTTCAGGTTGATTGAATGTTTGCTAGCATTGATATATCTGGACTAGTATGCTTTTTGAGATTAAACTGAGTAGATTAAATTACCCTGCTGAAGTTGTCATGCACGTCCTATAGAGTGAACCGAGAGATACATTTATTTCTTTCTCCACATATCTTGAACATTATTTCTCTATTTTAAATTCATTGGTGAATCTCCCCTTAGCAATTCTATTATTGGCATCCCCCCGATATTATATCTCATGCTCCAAATTCCCCAAAACCAAAAAGAAAAAAAATACTTGTATATCCTTCTCTTTTGATTTGGGATCATTTGTGTATATATGTTATTCGAAAAAAAGAGAGAAGAAAAAGAAAAAGATTTGAGAAAAGGAAAAGAAAAGAGAAAAGAAATTCGAAAACGATCCCATCTCATACCCTTTCTCTCTTTCTTCCCTTTTTCGCTTTTATTTTTATTTCTTTTACTTTTGGAGCTTCAAAAGAAACGGGGAATGTAAATATTGTTTTGTTTATGCCACCACGCTTATGGATAAGCTTGGGGGAGAGGATCCAATGATGTGTGAGAGAGTGAATACTTGACGGTGCATGACAACCTAGGCTAAGTAATATTTTATACTCGGTGAAATTGCTAAAAGCTTCACGAAATCCAGAAATCTACGCTTAGCATTCATTTCATGAAAACCACTCTTTTCTATTCTTACTACTCTATTGTGTGATATCTCTTATACTCCGTATAGAAAGCATTCAATTGAAAAGTGTGTGATCTACGATCTTGTATACCGCTTTAGATGCTTCAGACGATGTTAATTCTAGAACTATTCCATTTTTCCATGCTATAGTGATATGTTGAATATTGGACTCCCCGGATTTGGTTTTGGATGATGAGCAAACATAAATAATTCATGAACTAACAATTTGTGAGCGCAGTATTGGAGATCGTCGCCAATTTCACGAGAATATTCAAAGCGACATCTCAACACTTCCAAAAGCTCGTATTCATGCCTAAAGCTTCGTTGAAGCTCTTGCGCCGTTTTGGAAGTTATGAAGATTCAATCGAAGCTCTCGAAGACCGTTTATTAAGGTTTTATTTATAGTCTTTTAGTCTCGATTGATAGAATGTTAAGCCTTGAGTATATCTTACGTTTCTATCTTCATTACGCTCATTACGTAGCTCTAGGATCCTTGCACAAGTTCATTCTAACTTCCTCGAAGCGTCGCGCTTCGATTCGGATTTGTTTGTGCATGTTAGTTGGTACAAGAACAAGTACTGACCGACTAGATGGTGATCTAGTCGGTCGGCAACTGTTCTTGGACCGACTAGTTTGATTCCTTAATTTCTTGGACTTTACTGTTTACAGTTAGTCGGTCTACGTTGACTCACCGACCGACTAGTTTGTGAACTAGTCGGTCAGTGATGCTTATTTGACCGACTAGTTGTGACTTACTGTTCACTCTAAATTTCTCCTAAGCTACTGTTTACCGTTAGTCGGTCTAAGAACGTTTGGTGACCGACTAGTTGACAATTTAGTCGGTCAACTTTTGTTCTTGGACCGACTAAGTCAACTTGCCTTCAGACTATTTCATTTTTCCTCTTAGTCGGTCTACGTTCACTGACTGACCGACTAGTTGTGAAACTAGTCGGTCAGAAAGTATTCTTGGACCGACTAGATTTCTAGGTCTGAAATTCTATCTCTTCTCAGATCTACTCTTAGTCGGTCCACGTTGTTTGGCTGACCGACTAGTTGATGAACTAGTCGGTCAGTGATTGTTCTTTGACCGACTAATTCTCCCAGATTTCTATCCGTTGGAGAATGACCTAACTTATGTTTTTGGGTTCCTATAAATACGAACCTAGGTCATTTCTATCAGGGTAAGAGCTTCCATTCAGAGATTCATTGAGATCAAAAGAGATAGCCATTCTCCCTCAAATCTAAAGCTCTCTTCCTCACAAGAAACCCATTCTCTCTCATTTCTAGATCTAGAGAGAAGCTTGTTCTTGGTGAGCTCTTCAAGCTATTGCTTGATTCAAGTTTCCAAATCAACCCTAGGCACCCATTGCTGGTCATTTCCTTGGTGCTAGGTTTTGGTAACTTCATCTTCCTCAAATCCTTCATTCCACCTATTGGGTAAGAAAAACTCAAGGTATAGGATTTTGTGGTAAGAGTATTTATTTCATCTAAACTCTTTTATATTGCTTATTGGCTCTCTCGGTTGTGAGAGAAGTTTGTGATCCCGGGTTGTGGGATTCACTTTGCCATTGCATGTATGATTTGATCTTGTGAAGGTTTTTCACAAGATACTCATAGTGGAAATCTTGAGTTAGGGTTTCTAACTCAAGTATCTGGAGGGGATCCGGGTGGTTGGGACGTAGGATCACCGGGAACAAGTCGGGGAGACTTGGGTGGATCCGAACCCATTAACATCGTTTGTTAGCATTGTTAATTTCATTGTTGTCATTCAATTTAAGCTTCCGCAAATTGATTTGGTAGTTGTGTGCAATTTAATTTGGAATTATACGCCTTATTATTTTAAAGTACTATTCACCCCCCCTCTAGTACTTGTGCAGTAGCTGGTAGGGCATTACATTTGGTATCAGAGCCAGATACTTAGCTATGTCTGCCAACGACAACAAGACCGTGCGTCCACCTTCCAACTATGACACCTTCAGGAACCGTGAAGGAGCATCTTCCGTGATGGAAGGACATTCCTCTACGAGGCCTCCATTCTTCAACGGTACCAACTACGGGTACTGGAAGTGTCGGATGGAAACCTTCCTCCGAAGTGCATCTTTATGGAGAACTACAATGAAGGAGTATATTGAACCCGAAGAAGAAGATTTTGAGAAATGGACTACCGCGGAGGTCGCCGCGGAGGTAAGCAATGCCAAGGTAATGAACGCCTTTCAATGCGCATTGGAGCCCAAGGATTTCAATAAGATATGCACATGTAAGAGTGCATATCAAATTTGGAACTCCCTCCTCATTCTTCATGAAGGGACGAGTAGGGTAAGAGACTCTAAACTCGTAGTCGTAACCAAAGATTACGAAATGTTTCATATGCAACAGGGCGAGAAGATGAAAGAATATTACGCTCGCTTCGTTGACATAATAAACGAGTTAGAGGCCCTCGGCAAGACCTACACTCAAAAGGAGAAGTGCTTAAAGCTTATTGAAGGACTTCCCTCTTCTTGGGAAAAACGTACCTTCGCCATCGAGGAAGGTAATGACATGAACAAATATACCGTAGTTCAACTAATGGGTACTTTGATGTCATACGAGGTACGCAAGGATAGCAAGGTGAAGCTACAAGAAAAAATGAAGTCATATTTGAACCTAGATGCGCCTAAGAAAAAGGCGATTGCTTTCAAGGCGGCTTCATCCACCTCTACCGATGATGAGAACTCGGAAGAAGAAATGGACATGGAATCCATTGCACTCATGGCAATGAAGTTCAATCGCTTCTTCCGAAAGGGTAACTTCAAACAAAAATCTAAGTTTACTTCTACTAACGCCTCTCCACCTTTGTGCTTTAAATGCAATAAGCCAGGACACATCAAAGCGGATTGTCCTCAAAACAAGCAAAAGGAGAAGTGGAAGGCGCCAAAGTATGACAAGTCCAAGAAGTACACGAAAGGAAACAAGAAGGGACTTGTCGGAGCTACCTTCACTGACTCCGATGATTCTTCAAGCGGAGAGTCGGACGATGAGCACATGGAGCAAGCACACACGTGCTTCATGGCAAGAGAGGAGCACGATCAAGGATCCTCCTCTTCCGATGATAGTGATGAAGAAAGCGATGAGGTAACGATGGATGATCTTAGGGATGCTAACACTCAACTATGGTCAAAATACACTAAATTAGTAAATAGATATACTAAAGTAAAAGATGACCTAGCTAGCATTCAAACATCGCCTAAGACTATCATCACCAACAACGACACCGTTGTTGAAGAGTTAAGAAATGAGATTGTTAATCTCAAATCTAAACTTGAACATGCTAGAATTGAGGATACGGAAGAACATGAGATAGCGGATTTAACTTCTCAAAACTCGACTTTGAGTATTGAGAACGAGAATCTTAAATCTCGTGTTTATGTGCTCACTTCGCAAATATCCACTTTGGATACTTCTTTGCGTTCTCTCAAAGAGAAATATGAGAACACATTGGGCCGAATCAACGAATTCAACAAGGGTAAGGGCCATTTGGATAATATCCTAAAAGACTTACTTCCGGCCAAACACCACATTGGCTTGGGGTATATGATGGGAAATTCATCCAAGTCGGTCACTACTTTTGTTAGGCCAACTTCCGAAGCCTCAACGAGTGGGAGAAAACACTCTATTGGAAGTTCATCTTCCAATGGTGCTTCCACCTCGTCCACACCCTCTTTCGGAAAGAAACCCACTTTGGGTGGACCTCCAAAGAAGGGGCATGCTTACATGTACACCAATACCATGCCACGTAGGAACACACGTCCTACTCCACCATCTCACACGTATGATGATTTTTATGCAACACATTCCCGGGCACGTGCACACCAAGTGAGACACCCTCACGCACGTGTTCCCACACATGCATATGTACACCCACCTCATCATATGGATAATTCTCATCGTGCACCATTCCATCATGTCCCGTATGCCTATCCACAACATGCATCACGTAGAAATCAACGTCGTATGCATGCACCCAATAGGATGATGGCTCCCAAAATCTTCACTATTTGGAGCCCAAAGGACACAAGCATGGACGAAAAACAAATGTATATGAATGCTTATTTTTCGGATGTTGTGCATAGTAAGAATTATGTGGGGAAGTCTAAGTCCACTTGGACTTGGCTTCCAAAGGTCTAATCCCTTGGACCCAATGACCTTGGGTACCATGATATGAAATTGTCTATCTTTAGGTACTCAAGGAAACGAAAAAGGGAAGGAGCAACAAATTTAAATTTAGCTCCAAAGGGAATTGGATACTCGATAGCGGGTGTTCCAAACACATGACGGGTGACGCTCGTTTGCTCTCCGGAGTGGTTCCCATTGCGAATGGAAACCGCGTCGTATTTGGAGGCAACGAGAGCGGAACCATCATAGGTGTTGGTAAAGTCGGTAACCCTTCTAAACCATTAATTAGTGATGTTTATCTTGTTAGTGGTTTAAATCATAATCTTATTTCAATAAGCCAACCTTGTGACAAAGGTTACAAAGTTAGCTTTGCGAAAGGATTGTGTCATATTTTAAGAAAAGATAATGAAAAATTATTATTTTCCGGAACTCGTCGTAAAGACATTTATATTTTGGATCTTCCTAAGTCATATGAACAATGTCTCGTTGCCAACACAAGTGAACAACACTTATGGCATCGACGCTTTGGACATGTGAACTTTGGAACACTATATAAGCTTTCAAAATTGAATTCCATTAAAGGTTTTCCGAAGCTTGTTTTTGAAAAGAAAAGTTTTTGTGATTGTTGTCAACGCGGCAAGCTTCCTAAATCTTCATTTAAACCTAAGAAAAGCATCTCTACTAAACGGCCACTAGAGCTATTACATCTAGATTTATTTGGGCCAACTAGAGTAGCTTCCTTAGGAAATGCAAGGTATGGACTTGTCATCGTAGATGACTATTCAAGATTTACTTGGGTATTTTCATTGTGTAATAAAAATGAAGCTTTTGAAAACTTCACAATTTTTGTTAAGAAAGTACAAAATCTCTTAGGAACCACCATTGTCACTATTCGTAGTGATCATGGAGGTGAATTTAAGAATGAGTCTTTTGAGACATTTTGTGATGAAGTTGGTATTACTCACACCTTCTCTTTCCCTCGTGCACCTCCTCAAAATGGTGTAGTTGAGAGAAAGAATAGGACGCTAGTGGAGTGTGCTCGCACTATGCTTGATGATAGCCAACTTGGCCATCAATTTTGGGCGGAAGCGGTACACACCGCTTGCTATGTGTTTAATAGAATACTTTTGAGGCCCGGCACTAAACAAACTTGTTATGAATTGTTGTTTGGTAGGTTGCCTCAAGTTAAACATTTTCGAGTTTTTGGTTCGAAATGTTTTATTAAGAACACATATGGTAGTTTGGACAAATTCGATCCAAGATCCGATGAGGGGATTTTTGTCGGGTATTCTTCGCGTAGCAAAGCCTACCGGATATTCAATAAACGAACCTCAACGATCGAGGAGTCGCTTCATGTCTCATTTAATGAAGGATTTGTTCCAACTAGAATTTCAAATGATAATGATTCTTTGGATGTTTTATGTGATTCATTTGATAATTCTAAGTCTAATGATTCTATTGATTCTATTGAGACTAACCCAACTAATGAAGTTGTTGAGAATGTTCCTAGTGATCAAGGTATTCCCAAACGGCTTCATACCGTTCGTGACCATCCCCATGAGCAAGTCATTGGCAATATTCAAGATAGTGTCAAGACGAGATCGCAAGTCCACCACTTCGCAAATTGTGCCTTTGCCTCATCGATAGAGCCAAAGAATATTAATGAAGCATGCGAAGATAGCGCTTGGATCTTAGCCATGGAGGAGGAGCTCATTCAATTCGAGGGAAATGAAGTTTGGGAGCTTGTTCCTTTACCATCGAAGAACCACACCGTCATAGGGACAAAGTGGATCTTCAAGAACAAAACCGACGAAAACCAAGTCGTCGTCCGGAACAAAGCTCGGTTAGTAGCTCAAGGCTATCGTCAAGAGGAAGGTATCGATTTCGAAGAATCTTTCGCTCCGGTAGCTAGATTAGAATCAATTAGATTACTTTTGTCTTTTGCATGCCATAAGAATTTTAAATTATTTCAAATGGATGTTAAAAGTGCATTTTTAAACGGAGATGTCGTTGAGGAAGTTTACGTTTCTCAACCTCCGGGTTTCATAAATGAAAAATTTCCAAATCACGTTTTTAAACTAAAGAAAGCTCTTTATGGTTTGAGACAAGCTCCTCGAGCTTGGTATGATCGCCTAAAGAATTTTCTTTTGGATTTGAATTTTAAAATGGGCGAAGCCGATTCTACACTTTTTATTAAGCATGCGAATAATGATATTTTATTAGTTCAAATTTATGTTGATGATATCATTTTCGGTGCTACTAACTTCGCTCTTTGCGAAGAGTTTTCTAATGTGATGAATGAACAATTTGAGATGAGCCACATGGGCGAACTCAAATATTTCTTAGGTCTCCAAATTCGCCAATTGAACGATGCAATCTTCATCCACCAAACGAAGTACACGGTGGAGTTGCTAAAGCGATTTGGAATGGAGAATGCCTCCGGGAAAAAGACTCCAATGAGCACGACTACGCATCTTGATAAAGATACGGGCGGAAAAGATGTAGACATTCGTCTATATCGAGGTATGATAGGTAGCTTACTTTATCTTACCGCGAGTAGGCCCGATATTATGTTTGCCGTATGTATATGTGCTCGTTATCAGTCTCAACCTAAGGATTCTCACTTAGTAGCGGTTAAACGTATTTTTCGCTATCTAAGTTACACTTTAGATTTTGGATTACTTTATCCGAAATCTAGCACATATGAGTTAGTCCCATATAGTGACGCTGATTATGCGGGATGCAAATCCGACAGGAAAAGTACTAGTGGCACTTGCCATTTTCTAGGAAATTCTCTTGTCTCTTGGTTTTCCAAGAAGCAAAATTCGGTATCACTTTCAACCACCGAGGCGGAATACATTGCCGCCGGTGCCGCTTGTGCCCAGGTTCTTTGGATGAGACACACATTGAAGGATTTTGGTATTCATTGTGATACTAGCCCTATCATGGTGGATAACCAAAGTGCTATTTGTCTTTCAAAGAATCCGGTGCACCATTCCCGATCGAAACACATAGATGTCCGACACCATTTCTTAGATGATCATGTTGCTAAAAAGGACATCATATTAGTGTACGTTGAAACCCAAAAGCAAATCGCCGATATTTTCACGAAACCCCTAAAGGAGGACTCCTTTGTGCGGGTTGCGTCGAGAATTGGGGATTATGGGTGAATCCGAGATATAGGATTCATATCTAATTCAATCATCTTGCATGCTAATATATTTCGCGATATTTCATTCATGCTAGATTTATTGAATTTTTGGGAATTTTATGTGATTTATTTGAATTTATGATCGAATTCGTATTTGAAAGTCGTATTTAAGATTTCGACGTTTTATGGGGAAATTTAGATGACTAATGAGTGAGTTAGGATGTTTCATCCAAGTGGTTTGTGAAGAGAAATCAAATTTCTACTTTTGGACTCTTCTAGTCGGTTTCAGTTCACTTGTCAACCGACTAGATGCTCATCTAGTCGGTCAGCAAATGAACTCAGACCGACTAGATCAAGCAAATATCCATCTCCTATTATTTTCTTTTGTTAGTCGGTCATAGTACACTTTCCGACCGACTAGATTGAAAACTAGTCGGTCAGTGAATATACTGCGACCGACTAAATCTAGCCCTAAAAATCCCTCTGTGCCTCTGTTTCGACTTAGTCGGTTCAAGCTCATTGACCGACCGACTAGATCGTAATCTAGTCGGTCAGTGCTTGAACTGTGACCGACTAAGTGTGTTAGGGCAGTTATGTCTTTTTGATTCCAGACCGACTTATACTCGATTTCATTCGACTAAAACTCACTTTTAGTCGGTTTGTCTCTCAGCTCAAACCCGATAACTCCCAAACCCCGATCGAAACCCTTCGTCTTCCGGCCGTTTCTCCGTCGATCACCGCCGTCCGCCGCCGTCGACTCCTCCTCCTAGGTAAAACCCCCTCTCCTAGGTGTCAATTTCCTATTCTAGGGTTGTCTCTCCTTGATTTCAAGCTCTAGCTTCTAGGGTTTCAATTTCTAACCTAGGGCTTGTATTTTTTTCGAATCTTAGGGTTGTTAGCTTGTGATCTCTAGGTTGTTAGTGACCTAATTTTCGATTGATTGTGCTCGTAGTGCTATGGCTAAGACTCGAATTCCTATCGCCTCTTCCGGGGCCTCTCCTATGACCGTAGAACAACCTTCGGACCCTAGGAATCCCCCGAAGCCTAAGCGTCGTGCCAAGTCAACCCAAGGCTCTCCATCATCGCCTCCTCCTAAGAAGCCTAGGACTGCGATAGTTAAACCCCGCAAATCCAAGACCAAAAAGCCCTTACTTCACACTCCGGCTACTCCTCCCGATTCCGATACTGATTTTATCCCAGAGGATGAGCCTACTAGGGAACCTACTCCACCTCCGAAGACCCGTAAGGCCAAGGGTAAAGCTCCTATGCCAGTCGGCGGTGTAGACATATCGTTGTGCCGCGATGACCCTCAGTGTCTCGCCGCGTACAACCGTATAGAGCACTGTCCACTGCTGTTAGAGCATTACGTTCAGTTCTCTGATTTTCTCGGCCTTGCTGATCTTCTGTCTTATAGTGGTCTCATTGATTATCTCCGATACGACCCCAAGGCCAACCCAAAACCTTACCCTCGCCTCGTGAAACTGTTCTATGC
Source organism: Scilla litardierei (assembly GCA_030789695.1). Classification (NCBI taxonomy): domain Eukaryota; kingdom Viridiplantae; phylum Streptophyta; class Magnoliopsida; order Asparagales; family Asparagaceae; genus Scilla; species Scilla litardierei. Next base: position 254,124,290 of record CM061133.1, read on the forward strand.
CAACCGTATTCGAGGCCAGTACGGCGCCAGCCACTCCATTGAGACGACTGTCTTGGGAACTCCTATAGTTCTCACGGCAGAAATCTTGGGGGAGATCCTTGGTTGTGCGTCGTGTGGTCTCCTCCCCTCGGACATTTCCGTAGACGATATCTCTTCCTTGGATCAGACTGTTCTTTCTGAGATTTTCCAGGTTATCCCCTCCGCATTCATTGGTATTCCTTCGAAATCCTTTAAGCCGAATGCGTGGGTTCTTAACCTAATTTTGAAGTCTTGTCTTCTCCCGAAGTATGGATCCTCTTCACTCCCATCTCAGCCGTTTTTGAAGCTCATATACGCTCTTTTCTTGGGGTGCGAGATAAATTGGGCTCGCGTGATACTCGATAAGATGGATTCTTTCGAGTGTATACGCAAGACCAATAAGTCTGCGCACATTCCATACCCCTGCTTGTTGACCCTCGTATTTCGTCATTTCCGAGTTCCTCTCCCACCTGACGATGAGCGTCCTTTGGGTACTCCTCTGAACGCGACGGCCGTGAAGAAATCTTTAGCGGCACTTCGTCACGTGCAGAGGTCTACCGCATCTGCTTCCCAGTCTACTCCGTCAGCTGCTGCAGCCTCCTCTTCCCCTGCTACTTTGGACGATGTCGTACGCCTACTTCGTCAGCACGACTCCCGTTTGGCTCGTACTGAGGAGGTAGTCTGCCGTATGGCTCGTACGATGGGGATTGAGCTTCCTCCTTCGGTGTCTGAGGCCGAGGAGATGGACGATGAGGAGCTTGACGAGCTTGCTACTTCTTTTGCCCGTGGCGCTGAGGCCACTGCTGCTGCTGCTGCTGGTACTACCTCTTCTGCTCCTGGAGTTGGCACCACTTCCGGTGCTCCAGAGCCTTCTGCTTCAGCACTTCAGTCGTCTAAGCCTGCTGCTGACCCTGTTGCTGAGCCTGCTGATATTCCAGTTGACACTTCTGCTGTCGAGACCCTTGCTGCTGTTGAGCATGTTGCTGAGATCTCGATTCCTGCCCCGACGATTCCATCTGTTGAGACACCTCTACTCCCTGCAGATCCTGAGTCCACTCCGTCGACTGGACCCACGGACGCTGCAGATCCAGCCTCCTCCTCGTGATCGTTGTTCCGAGGACTCTCCATATACGCTTTGGATGATATATCTTTGCGAGAGTATTTTGGGTTAGGATTGAGTATGAGGGTTATGATGTATTGATGTATTTTGGATGTTGTCGTTGTTGTAGTATTTATTTTGATGAGGATGATGATGATGATGTATTTCTTCTTGATGGGTATGTTGTATTTTGATGTATTGATATCTTCTTGGATGTACTCTTGATGTTATCATTTATATATATATACATCGTCGTTGTCTTTATCTTAATTCGTCGTGCACATTTTAATATTCGTTGAATGTATATGAAATGTGATTTCGTCGCTCGTCGCATGCAAACTTGGTTAAATAGATTTAAATTCTATAATTGTATAGAATTGTTTTCCATGCACAAATTTAACCAAGAATATTGAATATTGAAGAGTATGTTTCTTTATTCAAGAAATGAATAAACATTTGGTATTTTTGATGATTTTGATTATCGTTGATTTTTTATTGATAATGGAAAATTTGGCACACCTTGTTTTGATTTCCACAATTTTTCCCTTGGTGTCAAGTTGGTCCATTGTCTTTGTCTACGACTCCCGATGTTGGATTTTACATTTCCTAATTGTTGTCGTTGTATGCCCCCCATTTTTGGGATAATGCCAAAGGGGGAGAGATAATGATAATAAATAGCGCAAATGAAAATTTAACTCAATTTCCAAGAATCTAGTTTGATATGTTAGATTCAGGGGGAGTTAAGATACATATAAGGATTTTCAAAATCCGATATTTCAAAAATCAATTCACTTTATTTATCTTGCTCGTCTGCTTGATGCAATTCATTTATGTTCAATTTGGAATTAACGTGTCATCAATGCAGGGGGAGTAAGTATTTTACATTTGAATTATTATCTTTGTTTATTATTTATGTTGGTTTGTCATCACCAAAAAGGGGGAGAATGTTGAATATTGGACTCCCCGGATTTGGTTTTGGATGATGAGCAAACATAAATAATTCATGAACTAACAATTTGTGAGCGCAGTATTGGAGATCGTCGCCAATTTCACGAGAATATTCAAAGCGACATCTCAACACTTCCAAAAGCTCGTATTCATGCCTAAAGCTTCGTTGAAGCTCTTGCGCCGTTTTGGAAGTTATGAAGATTCAATCGAAGCTCTCGAAGACCGTTTATTAAGGTTTTATTTATAGTCTTTTAGTCTCGATTGATAGAATGTTAAGCCTTGAGTATATCTTACGTTTCTATCTTCATTACGCTCATTACGTAGCTCTAGGATCCTTGCACAAGTTCATTCTAACTTCCTCGAAGCGTCGCGCTTCGATTCGGATTTGTTTGTGCATGTTAGTTGGTACAAGAACAAGTACTGACCGACTAGATGGTGATCTAGTCGGTCGGCAACTGTTCTTGGACCGACTAGTTTGATTCCTTAATTTCTTGGACTTTACTGTTTACAGTTAGTCGGTCTACGTTGACTCACCGACCGACTAGTTTGTGAACTAGTCGGTCAGTGATGCTTATTTGACCGACTAGTTGTGACTTACTGTTCACTCTAAATTTCTCCTAAGCTACTGTTTACCGTTAGTCGGTCTAAGAACGTTTGGTGACCGACTAGTTGACAATTTAGTCGGTCAACTTTTGTTCTTGGACCGACTAAGTCAACTTGCCTTCAGACTATTTCATTTTTCCTCTTAGTCGGTCTACGTTCACTGACTGACCGACTAGTTGTGAAACTAGTCGGTCAGAAAGTATTCTTGGACCGACTAGATTTCTAGGTCTGAAATTCTATCTCTTCTCAGATCTACTCTTAGTCGGTCCACGTTGTTTGGCTGACCGACTAGTTGATGAACTAGTCGGTCAGTGATTGTTCTTTGACCGACTAATTCTCCCAGATTTCTATCCGTTGGAGAATGACCTAACTTATGTTTTTGGGTTCCTATAAATACGAACCTAGGTCATTTCTATCAGGGTAAGAGCTTCCATTCAGAGATTCATTGAGATCAAAAGAGATAGCCATTCTCCCTCAAATCTAAAGCTCTCTTCCTCACAAGAAACCCATTCTCTCTCATTTCTAGATCTAGAGAGAAGCTTGTTCTTGGTGAGCTCTTCAAGCTATTGCTTGATTCAAGTTTCCAAATCAACCCTAGGCACCCATTGCTGGTCATTTCCTTGGTGCTAGGTTTTGGTAACTTCATCTTCCTCAAATCCTTCATTCCACCTATTGGGTAAGAAAAACTCAAGGTATAGGATTTTGTGGTAAGAGTATTTATTTCATCTAAACTCTTTTATATTGCTTATTGGCTCTCTCGGTTGTGAGAGAAGTTTGTGATCCCGGGTTGTGGGATTCACTTTGCCATTGCATGTATGATTTGATCTTGTGAAGGTTTTTCACAAGATATTCATAGTGGAAATCTTGAGTTAGGGTTTCTAACTCAAGTATCCGGAGGGGATCCGGGTGGTTGGGACGTAGGATCACCGGGAACAAGTCGGGGAGACTTGGGTGGATCCGAACCCATTAACATCGTTTGTTAGCATTGTTAATTTCATTGTTGTCATTCAATTTAAGCTTCCGCAAATTGATTTGGTAGTTGTGTGCAATTTAATTTGGAATTATACGCCTTATTATTTTAAAGTACTATTCACCCCCCCTCTAGTACTTGTGCAGTAGCTGGTAGGGCATTACATGATATTCTTGGGTTTTCTATTTCAAATGCACCATTATACTATGATATCGAGATAAAAGTCTTTGACATGTGTTTTGTATTCGATGCGTGCTATATGAGTAAGCAAAACCCACGTCCTGAGAAAAATGATCTAGTAGCTTCCTTCTTCGTTTTCTGTTTTGTTTTTCTTTTTTATTTTATTTTTTTCACTTTTCCATCGTTTCTATTATCTTTATCCACTGGGTTCGCTTTTTACTCATCTTCCTCGAGGACGAGTAAGAGGTAAGCTTGGGGGATTTTGATCACTCCTTATTTTACACCTTTTTTGCATGTTTGCATGCCATTTTGATCGCTCGTATCGTGTTTTTCACGATTATTCGACAATATTGCGATGCTTTTCACGATTTCTTGTTTTTGTCGAATTTCAGGAGATTTGGAGCGATTTGGAGTGATTCTAAGATGCACCCACTCCGGAGTGTCACCCGTGACTCTTTTGAGGGGAATTCTACGATTGGAGAGGAGTGGAAGAAGAAAGAACGTCGTAGGAGCGATGAGGAAGCAAAAATACGAAGATTGGGCATTTTCAGCATGTCACTCGGCCGAGTGAAGGAGTCACTCGGCCGACCGTCGACAGCCCGCTCGGCCGGCCAGATCGGACACGCGACAGATAGAGTATCAGCGTGCACTCGGTCGACCATCGCCAGCCCACTCGGCCGAACCACGGAGACACCACTCGCCAGAGTGGCATCAAGACAACGGCAAGAAAAATCCCAGACTTACTGTAATCCGTCAGTCAGCTCCCGAGTTCCGACTCGGCTGAGTGAAGAAGTCCCATCGGCCGAAGCAAAGAAAGTCACTCGGCCGAGTGACTCCCGATGAGCCGACCCCCAAAAGTCCGAAGTTACTGGAATTTGTCAGGGTTTGTCACTCGGCCGAATGACATTTGTCACTCGGCCGAGTGAGCCGTGCTGCCTGTAGCGTAAATTGCGATTTTCAGGCTACGCAGGGGCAATTTTGTCACAGTTTTTTGGACGATTTTGGGGGGTATTTACCCCAGTTTTTAACCTTGTTTAGAGAGCTTTTTCAGACCTTTTTGCAGCCTTTTTTAGATTACTTTTTAGGAGATTAGATTGAGCTTTTTGGAGGGAGACAAAAGTGTTATTTTGTTGGATGCTATTGAATCTTCATTGGTTTGTCTCTCTCTCTCTCTATTAAAAACCTCATTTTTATTGATATATTGTCTATTGCAATGAATTCTATTGATTTTATTATTGAATTTCTAATGATTTGCATTATGAATTGTGAGTAGTTTTATCGTCTTAGGGCATAGGGATGAACCCTACGAACCATATTTCTAATTTGTGATGAATTGGTGAAATTATTGCTAGAATTGATTAGGGTTAGTTTGGGATTGATTTAATACGAATAGCTAGGGATTGATACCGATTGGGATTTGCAAGAGATTAGAAACCAATTCGATAGGAAGCCCTAGAAATTCGAATTGGGTTACAATTGGATTTCTCTGGAATCGGTTTGCAAGAGATTGGACCGAAACTAGGGTTTTCGATTGCAATTCTATACCAATACCCGTTTGCAAGAGATTGGACGGGTAGGAACTATCCCAAACTAGGTCGTAGCTCGAGTTTGCACAAGAGTGGGCTGGAGATACGATTGAACGATGATGTTGTTCTTCACGCTAGCTTGCATAGGTTAGGGTTTGCAAGAGATTGGACTCTATCCTAGGTTTGCTATAGACCGGCAATAGCGCGAGAGCGTGAGTTTGGTTCTACATTTAGTTGCAACTAGTTCACCTGAATTGCAAGTCTAGCAATTGTAAAACCTACTAATCACAATGACGAGATACGGTTTGTAGCGGGGATTCCCTATCCCTAGGCGTCTTTATTAATTTGATATTTCCTTTATACAATTGAACGACTGTGATCGCTTTATTGCGAATATTTCTCGACTGTTCTTATAGCCAGGTGAATTGAAGAAGACACTATCATTTGCCCTCCTCGTGTTCGATACCCGCTCGCCGCTACACCGTGCGCTTGCGGTAAGACTACGAGTCGTTAGCCCCAGGTGCGTGTGCACGCCGGGGCGCGATTAAGCACCATTCGTGCTCGATCGAGCCGGGGGGGTGGCGATGCCCTAGGGGATTTTGGGGGCTGGAACGGTGGTGGGAGAGGGGTGGTTCGATAGGGGAGGGGTCTATGGGGGGGTGTTACAAGAGGATAGGGGGTGGAGGGGCGTGGTTGTTGGGGGGGAAAAACGCCACCAGCATGGGCAAAGCTGGCGACGATGCTTCGACTATTCGAAAGGGGAAGAGGGAATGGGGGGGGGGGGAGAGAGAGAGAGAGAGAGAGAGAGAGAGAGAGAGAGAGAGAGAGAGAGAGAGAGAGAGAGAGAGAGAGAGAGAGAGAGAGAGAGAGAGAGAGGACCGTACTGGTGGCACGATCGACGGTGTGGGCGGAGGAGGGGAGGGTGTCGACGTCGGTGCGGGTCGAGTTGGGTAAAGGGTTTGGTGCTCGGGCAAGGGAATTTTGATTAAGTGAGAGAGTTTAGGGCGTAAAGGAATCGAGTTGAGTTTTAATAAACTGACTCGTTCGGAAGTGGGCCCCGCACGCTATAGGATAAAGCGACTCGATCGAGCAGCGTAACTGCTCGATCGAGTCAGACAAATATTAAAACGAGTTTTAGAGTACTCCCTCGTCTACTCGATCGAGTAGGGTCTGCTCAGTCAAGCATTCTGCTGTTGTTTCCATCTTCTCTTTTGCTCGATCGAGCATTCTGTTGCTCGGTCGAGTCGGTGTCTACTCGGGCCGAGCAAAGACTGCTCGGGCCGTGTAGACAGAACGATGTTTTTCTATTATTTCCATTATTTCCATGTACTATCATTAGCTTAGTCGAGCATGCTGTTTCTCGGTCGAGTTGGTGTTTACTCGGACCGAGCAAAGGCTGCTCGGGCCGTGTAGACAGAACGATGTTTTCCTTTGCTGTTCTTGTGCCTGTACTACTCGACCGAGCAAGTGGCTGCTCGGTCGAGTCACCTGTGTCCCCTGTGTGACTCTTCTCCCTTAGTCTGCTCTTCAATCAGCTGCTCTCCTCCCAGCTGTCTTCCATTCAAAACATGTGCCCCCTTGACGTTCAACCTGTAGAAAGGAAGAACCCATCAGATTTTTATGATTTTGCATTTTTAAGAGAAATAGGTAGCGTTTTTATTTGGTTTTCTTGAATAGATAAAGTAAAAACAAAAATTGAAAAAGATAATCTAAGATATAAAAGATCGGGTTGCCTCCCGATAAGCGCTTGTTTTGAGTCATGAGCTCGACTCCCTCAAGTTCTTCAATGGTTATTTGGTGCACATGAGATTCGTGCATCATTCTTGCCGACGATATTGTGCGGCGGTATTTGGCATCCTTCCCCTCCATGCTTTTCCTCGGCGGCACAACTGATCGCTTCCGGCTTCTCGTGGTGCAAAGAATCATCTCTGAGCTCCTCATCCAACACACGAAGATAGGCGGCAACCGCCTTGTTGTAGATAGGGTCGCCATCGTCATCGACATTTGTTCTCATCGGGTCCTTCATGACCCCCTCAGCAGTATGTTCCTCTACAGCATCATCTTCTAGGAGCTCTAGATAACTAGCTCTTTCTTCTCGGGCATGCTCACTCATAGGTTTTTACAGCCTGAATTGGGCTTCAATATTGCCCACATTCAATGAAAGAGTCCCTTCACAGACATCTATCAAGACGCCGGCCATCGCCATGAAGGGGCGGCCAAGTATGAGCTGGAAACTCCCTCCCTCAGGCATATTCATTATAACAAAATCTACTGGCACACACAACCCAGGAGGTATCTGCAGAATAATGTCCCTGGCGATGCCTACCGGATACGTGATCGAGTGATCCGCCAGCTGTATGGACATGTTTGTTGGCTCCAATTCACTTCCGGTCTGCCTTCTTTCAAATATAGAAAGCGGCATCAAGATGATGCTCGCTCCCAAGTCGATCAAAGCACGGTTGATGGGCGTGCCTCCTATGGAACATGGAACTGTGAAGCTTCCCGGATCCGGTAGCTTCCTCTGGAGATGGTCCTTTATAATAGAGGTAGAGTCCTTCATAAGCTTTATTTCCTCATGCTTCCGCTTCCCGGTGATGAGGTCTTTCAGAAACTTCGCATAAATGGGAATTTCAGTAATGGCATCCATGAATGGGATGTTGAGCTGGATGCCCTTCAGAAGCTCCGTGAACTTTGAATACTTCTTCTCCATTTTAGCCAAGGCTAGCCTCTGTGGATACGACGGAGGAGGTCGGCTTCCCTTGTCCCTTGTGGAATTATTAGGAGACAGCAGTGGAAGGTGAATCCGCCCTCTCCCCATTCTTGGTAGGCTCATCAGTAGCATCTTCCCTATCACTGCCAATAGTGGCCTCCTCGTTTATGACTTGTTCTTTGTTCACGACTGGAACCATAACAGGGTCGGTTGCCCATCCTCTACGATGGTAACAGAAACCATGGCATTGGCTTGAGCCCTAGGATTCGGCTCTGGTTGCGAAGGCAACCTCCCTTGGTTCTTGAGTAGTTGGGACATCTGGCCCCTCAGCTCATCGAGCGACGCGTTTATATTTTTGAATTGGGTGGATGTGTCTTAGTTGTACCTGACTTGCCCACTCATGAATGTCTCTAATGTGGTCTCCAAATTGGAACACTGAGGCGTTGGTGTATAGACTTGCTGAGGCGGGTGATTGAATTGGTAGCCTGGTGGTCGATATGGCCCAGCTGGCCTAAACCCGCTCTGCTATTGATTTAGCGGTTTCCCTTGTTGTTGTTGCGGAGGGAGTGGTGGTCTCTGAAACTGTGGAGGTTGCAGCCCTCCACTTGGGTTCCCATAAGAAAATCTAGGGTGATTCCGAGCAGTCGGATGTTGTCACTGGTTGCGTCCATCTCCTTGGACATACTGTACTGACTCAGATGATTCGGCTCCGTCATAATGTCCATCATTGGGAACATAACTATGATCTCCATATTCCTCCGAAGGGTGATAAGCCGGGGTGCTGATAGTTGTTGGGATGGAGTCCAACCATTGTTCAATCCTAGCCACCTGTTTACACAAAGTCTCAATGTGAGAATCGAGGTGCCTAACAGCTTTTACCTCGGGGGGTCCTGGTGACAATGGTGCGCTCTTCGCTCCACTGCTGATTATTTGCCGCCATATGCTCAAGTAGATCAATGGCTTCCTGAGGTGATTTGTCCAACAGGGTGCCTTGCGCGACAGCATCAATTATCATCTTCGTGCTGGGCTGCAGCCTATTGTATAAACTTTAAACCAAATCCCAGGATTGGATCCCATGATGAGGGCACTGATGCTGAAGGTCCTTGAACCTTCCCCAGGCCTCGTAGAGAGATTCTTGCGGAAGTTATTTAAAATTAGAGATAGCCCCTCTGATCCGCACCGTCTTTGAGGGTGGATAGAATTTGTCTACAAAGGCGAGCGCCAGTTGCTCCCATGTAGTAAAGTGGTTGGACGGGTGGGCTCATAGCCAGTATGAAGCTTTATCCCTCAAGGTGAAGGGGAAGAGCCTTAGCTTAATGGCGTCGTCGCTCACATCCTTAGATTTAAATGTATCACACTTCGCCAGAAAAGTGTCGATGTGAGGGTTTGGATTCTCGTGCGGATGCCCATGGAAGGGATACTGCTGCATCAGATTTATGAGCCCGGTCTTTAACTCGAAGCTCGCTGCTGCCAGTTGCGGTCTCAAGATGGAGGAATTGTTTCTGAAGCTCGGTTTCATATGGTCTCGAATAGACCCGGTGCGAGGTGGAGCGACAGAATTGTCTGCCATCTGATCAGAGGGTGCATGATTTCTATTCGAGGCCCTTAAAGCTCTTGCTGTTTTCTCGATCTCAGGGTCGAATAACAATTCTTTATCAAAAGCCCCAAAGCGAGTGATCATGCACAAGACAACTCAGAAAAATACCATCCGTAGCAAGGTAATAATTAAACGAATGAAAAGGATGGAGAGATAAGGAATGATAAGATTCGCTAGCAAACTCTTCAAAATGAAATAAACTAAGATACACTGTAACCGTCCCCGACAACGGCGCCAAAAACTTGACGCACCCTGAACTTACATCTAAATTCCACCTAGTGATGTCACAATCGCTAGGCGTAGTATGGCTCCTAGGTGTCAGCTTTGGGCTCAATCCGCAAGCAGACAATGTCAAATTATAGTATAAAAGATTGTCGAATCCCACAGGGACGATGACAGTGTATTGAGGTCTCAGATTATTTTTAGATCTCAGAGTGAGATAACAGTCGGTTTGGAAAGATTGGTTGTGATGGTGTTGTTGGCTCGATAATAAAGGAAACTAGGGTCTTAGGGATCGTCGCTAAGATCGTCAGAGGTTGATGTTAGAATGGGATCCTTCCGTTGCATTAGGTTTAGGGGATTGATCTCCCAATTCATACCACTCTCGTGGGTTAGAATTTCGAGGTATTTCAGTGGCTCTCATTGACGCAATGGCGGTAGCCGTCAATGTAGCGATATAGTTCGTCAGTGGATCCCCTCATGGTATGAGCCGGGCATAGTCACAAGCCTTGGTTGGATCCACTAATTTCCCTTTTTAAATCCCAAGGATACTCCTTAAGCTCATCAATCCCACCGACATGGCATGATCTCAGTACGAGTTATCCTAGGGATTCGGATGGATTGACTGAAATACTCCCCTTTATTCCCAATACAACCTAGAGATCCAGATCTATATCTCTTTCCTAGTGTCTTAGGGCTAACCCATCAACCCTACAGGAGACTACTCATACATAGTGATTATGACGAATAAAAATACGATTTTTATCAGAGAAAACATTGTAGCAATTGGATCGAGCGAGAAATGAATAACTTACTTATCGAAGACGAGAAAGAACAATAACCAATAGCAATCCCAAGAGATTCCGCCGATTCCAAAGTGCAAAGAACAATAGAACGTGAACTTTCTCCCAAAAATAATTCAATTATCCAAAAAACTAGATCTAGATCTACCAACGTTTTTCAATCTCCTCACCCTCTCAAACGTAATACCCCAAAAACATCCAAAAACTCAGCCCTTGATTTCGTCTCCCAGATCCGCTCTTCACTCTCGCTGCGCACATCTGTCTGGGGCCCACCAAGAAAATACCGAAATTAACCCGCATTGTCATCGACCGAGTCAAATCAACAAGAATCAATGCAAACGCAAACAAATGGTTTAATGGGTTCAGATCCACCCAAGTCTCCCCGACTTGTTCACGGTGATCCTACGTCCCAACCACCCGGATCCCCTCCGGATACTTGAGTTAGAAACCCTAACTCAAGATTTCCAATATGCCCACTTGCGAAAACCTCGCAAGCGCAAACTAACTACAAGCGATGTCCGTGAATCCCACAACCCGGGATCACGCAAACTCTCACAACCGAGAGCATACAATTCAAATAACGAATGTAAATGAAATGAAATGCTTACCAACAAAATACCTATGCCTTGAGTATTCTTACCAAATTAGGGCAAGGGGGATTTTGATGGAGGAAGATGGCACCAAACCCTAGCTTCAAGAAGATGATCAGTAATGGAAGCCTAGGGTAGAGATGGTGACCTAGAATCAAGCTTCTAGCTTGAATGGCTCACAATGGAGAGAATCTCTCTTGTGGATTTAGGGCTCAAGAACTTGATGGAGAGATTCTTGTGAGAAGAGAGAGCTTGGAAATAGAGTTGATTGCTCTTCTCTTTTGATCTGAAAATATCTCTAATATATTGCTTAACCCCTTCAAGAAATGAATCAGGATTCTATTTATAGGGGCAAGGAAAAACGAGTTCAAAAAGATCCCAAACGGCTCTATTCTGAACCAGATTAGTCGGTCAAGGAAGGATCACTGACCGACTAGTTCATCAACTAGTCGGTCGGTGATATAACGTAGACCGACTAACGATTGAACAGCCAAACAGTCGAAGTACAGGAGATGACAACTAGTCGGTCTAAGAAGACTTGCCGACCGACTAGTTTCACAACTAGTCGGTCGGTGAATGATCTTTGACCGACTAACAGTCGAAATAGAGTAGGTTGACTACAAGATGAATTAGTCGGTTTAAGAACAAATGCTGACCGACTAGTTTCTCAACTAGTCGGTCGACAAACGTTCTTTGACCGACTAACTCGAAACAGTAACTCAGGCTGTTCAGAGGCAAGCTCAACTAGTCGGTCTGAGAAGGATTCCTAACCGACTAGATCGTCATCTAGTCGGTCGGTGACTCTTCTTTGACCGACTAATTGACCAACATGGAATGAGCTGAAATGAGCAAGTCATTCTAGTCGGTTCAAGAGGGATTGCCGACCGACTAGATCGTCATCTAGTCGGTTGGATGTTCTTCTTGAACCAACTAACATGCACTAGAAGCCGAGGGAAGAAGCGACAGGCTTCGGGAAAGTTTCTAATGGCTTCTATGATAATCCTAGCTCTAAGACATGAGCGAAATGAAGATTATATTGTAAGTCCTACTCAAGGCTTAACATTCTAAACTATGAAGCTAGAAGACAATAAATAAACCTTGACGATCCGTCTTCATAAGCTTCAATCTTCATTCTTGACTTCAATAAAGGTCCTTGAGCTTAAACGAAGCTTCAGGCACACGATCACACGTATTGAGAAGTCTTGAGACGTCGCTTGAGATGAACGTATTCTTTTGGCGACGATCTCCATAACTGCGCTCACAAATAGTTAGTACACAATATTTATGTTTGCTCATCATCAAAACCAAACCCGGAGAATCAATACTCAACATTCTCCCCCTTTTTGGTGATGACAAACCAACATAAATAATAATCAATAATAATGTACTAAATGAAATTTACTTACTCCCCCTGCATTGATGACACATTAGTTCCACATGAAATAATAAACATATGCATCAATTAGGCGAGAAAATTAAAAATACAAATCCAGTTATCGAATTTGAAATACATTTATATTTTCTTAACTCCCCCTGAATCTAACATATCAAATTAGATTCATGCTAAACTATCATTTAGCACAAGCCATTATTATATCTCTCCCCCTTTGGCATAATCCAAAAAGTGCGGGAGGGAGTCAATGATAACAAATCATGGCCAAATAATACATGAATCACGGGAGTCGAAGAACACGACCTCGGTCCAATGACACCAAAGTAAAATACCAAAACATATTAAAGGTGTGCCAAAGAGACCTTAGTCGAAAAATGAAAAATGAAGTCATCAAAATACCAATTGTAAATTCACGCATTGATGAAGGGAATTTATTCTCTAATATCAACATTTGTAGCTATATTAGTGCATGGAAAACAATTCTATGTTTTCATACAACTATAGCTATAAAATCAAGACAATCGTCGAGCGACGATAGTCAATATCAGAGACCAAAATGCAAAGAGAATACCCATACCAAAAGTATCGAATTGATATCAAAAGAAATACAGAAAAGTGGTATGCCAAAAAAAATAAAACACCATAAAAACTAGGCATACACAAGCCTAGCATACTAGTGGAAACAAAATGATACCTTTGCATTGGTGCATCGATCAAGCACCATCAACTCCGTTTGAATGAAAGTCTTTGCAAATCGAGGAGTTGGTAGGGTTGGTATCCCAAAGCGGATTAAACCTAGAAAACTTCATTTTGGTATCCAAAAATCCTTTTGGATCCAATGGGTTAGACAACAAATTTGAAATACGAAATAAAAATTATTGTAACCCATAAATTAATATAATCAAAATCAATTTTATAAATACATGCCTTGGTACCCATAACATGATCATAGACTCATGGTACCAAGCATTGAAGGGTTAAAGGAACTAACCCTTCGGAAACCAAGTCCAAGAGGAACTTGACTTCCCAACATAATCATCATTCAAAATAACATCATTAATATATGATTTCACATAAACATTCATAGCATCATCGCTAGTGTTCTTGGGACCCCAAATAGTGTACATTTTGGGAATCCTCTTCCTAGTGGTTGCATGCACAAAAGTTTGATTTCTATGTGGTGCATGTGGCCTAGGAGCATGGGATCTAGCAATAGTATGATGATGTGTGTATGCATGAGGATGATTATGAGAGTAGGCATGCACATGTGGATGAGATGTTTGAACATAAGCATTAGGATGTGCATGAGCATGTTTACGTGCATGTGGGTTTCTCATATGAGTGTTTGCACGTGCTCGTGGGTGCGGAGCATAAAAATCATCATTAATATGAACCGGTGGAGTAGGATGTGTGTTCCTACGTGGCATAGCATGTGAGTACAAAAATGCATGACCCCTCTTTGGAGGTCCACCCAAAGTGGGTTTCTTTCCAATCGGGGGTGTGTACGAAGTGGAAGCACTATTGGTAGGAGAACTACCAATGGGGTGTTTGCTTCCACTCGTTGAGGCGTCGGAAGTAGGCCTAACAAAGGTTGTAGACGATTTGGATGAGTCTCCCATCTTATACCCCAAGCCAATGTGGTGTTTGGCCGGAAGTAAGTCATTTAGGATATTATCCAAATGGCCCTTACCTTTATTGAAATCATTGATACAGCCTAACGTGCACTCATACTTCTCTTTGAGAGAATGCATCGAAGCATCCAAAGTGGATACTTGTGATGTGAGTGCATAAACACAAGATTTGACATTTTCATTCTTAATACTCAAAGTTGAGTTTTGAAAAGTCAAATCCGCCATCTTGTGTTCATCTGATTTCTCAAAATGAACATGCTCAAGTTGTGATTTGAGGTTCTTCACCTCATTTCTCAACACGCCATTATGAGTAAGCAAACTGGCTTTCTCATTGGCGAGTGTCTCAACAATGGTGTCATTGTTGGTGATGGTAGACTTAGGAGAGGTTTGGAGGATAACAAGTTCATCTTTGGTCTTATTATATCTATCTACTAGTTTAGTAAATTTAGACCAGATTTCTTGGTTAGCTAACCTCATTTCTTCTATAGTAGGTTCTCCGCCTTCATTCTCGCTACCATCCTCGCTTTCATCGAAGGAGGACTTTTGACCTTTTGCCTCATCATTAGCCATGAAGCAAACTTTTGCTTTCTCCACTCTTCCATCATCCGACTCTCCACTTGAGGAATCCTCTTCGGAGTCGGTGAATGTGCCAACAAGCCCTTTCTTGTGCTTTCTCGACTTGTCGTACTTAGATGCCTTCCCCTTCTCCATGTGTTTGTAGAGAGGACAATCCGGTTTGATGTGTCCTGGCTTGTTGCATTTATAACACACGGGAGTAGAAGCATTAGTCGAAATAACTTTAGATTTACTCAAAAATTTACCTTTTCGGAAGAATCGATCAAACTTCCTTGCCATATGTGCAATGGATTCCATGTCCAATTCGTCTTCCGATTCATCATCATCGGTAGATGGAGCGGCCTTGAATGCAATCACCTTTTTCTTTGGCTCGTCTTGCTTCAAGTACGCCTTCATCTTTTCCCTCATCCGGATCTTACTATCCTTGCGTACCTCATAAGACAACAAGGTACCCATTAGTTGTACGACGGTATATTTATTCATGTCATTACCTTCCTCGATGGCGAAGGTACGCTTTTCCCAACATGATGGAAGACTGTCGATAATCTTTGAGCATTTCTCCTTTTGGGTGTAGGTTTTCCCAAGAGCTTCCAAGTCGTTGGATATATCCACGAAACGAGCATAGTACTCCTTCATGGTTTCACCCTGCTCCATATGAAACAACTCAAATTCTTTGTTAGCAACGACGAGTTTAGAGTCTTTTACCGTACTCGATCCTTCATGCAAAATGAGGAGTTGGTTCCATATTTGATATGCACTCTTACATGTGCATATCTTGTTGAAGTCCTCGGGCTCCAACGCACAATTCAAGGCATTCATTGACTTGGCATTGGCTACTTCCGCGGCGACCTCTGCGGGAGTCCACTTCGCGAAATCTTCTTCGGAAGGCTCGACATACTCCGTCATGGTGGCTCTCCATAGTGAAGCGCTCCGGAGGAAAATTTGCATCCGGCATTTCCAGTACCCGTAGTTGGTACCGTTGAAGTGTGGAGGCCTGACGGAGGATAGTCCTTCCATAACTGAAGAAGCTCCATCGCGGTTCTTGAAGACGTTGTAGTCGTTGTTCATCATAGCTCTCAACTTTGGCTATGTGTAGCTTTGAACTTGGCTCTGATACCAATTGTAGTGCCCTGTATAGCTACTGCACATGTACTAGAGGGGGGGGGGGTGAATAGTACTTTTAAATAATAGGGAGAGTTATTCCTAATTATCGTGCAATTAACAAACAACAATGCGGAATAACAACGATCAACAAGAATCAATGCAAACGCAAACAAATGGTTTAATGGGTTCAGATCCACCCAAGTCTCCCCGACTTGTTCACGGTGATCCTACATCCCAACCACCCGGATCCCCTCCGGATACTTGAGTTAGAAACCCTAACTCAAGATTTCCAATATGCCCACTTGCGAAAACCTCGCAAGCGCAAACTAACTACAAGCGATGTCCGTGAATCCCATAACCCGGGATCACGCAAACTCTTACAACCGAGAGCATACAATTCAAATAACGAATGTAAATTAAATGAAATGCTTACCAACAAAATACCTATGCCTTGAGTATTCTTACCAAATTAGGGCAAGGTGGATTTTGATGGAGGAAGATTGCACCAAACCCTAGCTTCAAGAAGATGATCAGCAATGGAAGCCTAGGGTGGAGATGGTGACCTAGAATCAAGCTTCTAGCTTGAATGGCTCACAATGGAGAGAATCTCTCTTGAGGATTTAGGGCTCAAGAGCTTGAGGGAGAGATTCTTGTGAGAAGAGAGAGCTTGGAAATAGAGTTGATTGCTCTTCTCTTTTGATCTGAAAATATCTCTAATATATTGCTTAACCCCTTCAAGAAATGAATCAGGATTCTATTTATAGGGGCAAGGAAAAACGAGTTCAAAAAGATCCCAAACGGCTCTATTCTGAACCAGATTAGTCGATCAAGGAAGGATCACTGACCGACTAGTTCATCAACTAGTCGGTCGGTGATATAACGTAGACCGACTAACGAATGAACAGCCAAACGGTCGAAGTACAGGAGATGACAACTAGTCGGTCTAAGAAGACTTGCCGACCGACTAGTTTCACAACTAGTCGGTCGGTGAATGATCTTTGACCGACTAACAGTCGAAATAGAGTAGGTTGACTACAAGATGAATTAGTCGGTTTAAGAACAAATGTTGACCGACTAGTTTCTCAACTAGTCGGTCGACAAACGTTCTTTGACCGAATAACTCGAAACAGTAACTCAGGCTGTTCAGAGACACGCTCAACTAGTCGGTCTGAGAAGGATTCCTAACCGACTAGCTCGTCATCTAGTCGGTCGGTGACTCTTCTTTGACCGACTAATTGACCAACATGGAATGAGCTGAAATGAGCAAGGCATTCTAGTCGGTTCAAGAGGGATTACCGACCGACTAGATCGTCATCTAGTCGGTTGGTTGTTCTTCTTGAACCAACTAACATGCACTAGAAGCCGAGGGAAGAAGCGACAGGCTTCGGGAAAGTTTCTAATGGCTTCTATGATAATCCTAGCTCTAAGACATGAGCGAAATGAAGATTATATTGTAAGTCCTACTCAAGGCTTAACATTCTAAACTATGAAGCTAGAAGACAATAAATAAACCTTGACGATCCGTCTTCATAAGCTTCAATCTTCATTCTTGACTTCAATAAAGGTCCTTGAGCTTAAACGAAGCTTCAGGCACACGATCACGCGTATTGAGAAGTCTTGAGACGTCGCTTGAGATGAACGTATTCTTTTGGCGACGATCTCCATAACTGCGCTCACAAATAGTTAGTACACGATATTTATGTTTGCTCATCATCAAAACCAAATCCGGGGAATCAATACTCAACATCAATGACTCGGTCGAGCAGAAGCTTGCTCGGTCGAAAGGATCCGGGCTGCTCGGTCGAGCAGCCCACTTGCTCGGTCGAGTCTGTCAGTGGATCGAGCTTCTTTAAAAATGTCGTTCTGTCTACTCGGCCCGAGTAAGCCTTGCTCGGTCGAGTCGTCATTTGACTCGGTCGAGCAAGTCCTGCTCAGTCGAGCAGGATGTTGATGGGTGAAGCTTCGAAAGTAGAAGTGGCTCGACTGAGTCACCACACTGCTCGGTCGAGCAGGGTGCATATCAACTGCGCCTCGTGTATCAGCTCGACCGAGTAGCCTACGCTGCTCGGTCGAGTCGCCTGGGAAAAATCCAGAAAAGCTCCCTTTTCCTGCCAGATCCTCCTCCACTCATCATATAAGCTTCTAAAACTCGGCGAACTCCTGTAGAGCTTCGCGAACAGGCTCACGGGCATGCTGAATGTGTCCATATCCAAAAGAGGTCCCGAATTGCTCCAAAATCCCTGAAAATCCACAAAACTCTACAGAACTCGAATATGGCATTAGAATTACAGTATCGTAAGAAAATGCGGGATTTGGATGCGAATATGACATGAAATGCAATGGAATGATGTCATGAAAGATAGAAAATATGGACACATCAATTATCCCGGTGTCATCACAAAACTTTGTGAAAGACTCATTCTCAAATTCTCCTCCATGATCACTATGAATAGTGATAATGGTGGATCCTAAGAAATTTTGAATCTTCTTTGCAAATATGGTAAAATCTTCAAAGGCTTCATTCTTATTAGTTAAAAATGAAACCCAAGTAAATCTAGAGAAGTCGTCAACGACAACTAATCCATAATGAGCATTGCCTAAAGAAGCGGTTCTAGTCGGCCCAAACAAATCTAGATGAAGTAATTCTATGGGCCTCTTAGAAGTTATGCCTTCTTTATGTTTGAAATATGATTTACTAAGTTTACCTCTTTGACATGAATCACAAAAGTTTTTCTTACTAAAAGCAATTTTTGGAAAACCTTTGACAAGATCATGCTTAGCTAACTTATATAAGTGCTTAAAATGAACATGACCAAAGTGGCGATGCCATAATAGTTGTTCATTTGTATTAGCAACTAAGCAATATTCTACGGTTTTAGGCAAGTTCAAATAATAAATATTTTTACGCCTAATACCGGTAAATAAAACATGTGAATTAGAATAAAGATTTTACACAAACCTTCTCCAAAGTTAACCTTGTAACCTTTGTCACAAAGTTGACTAATGGAGATGAGGTTATGACACAAACCACTAACTAAATATACATTAGTAATTAAAGGTTTGGAGGAATTACCGACTGTACCTACTCCAATGATGGTTCCCTTTTGATTACATCCAAAAGTGACCGTTGCACCATCCTTGAGGCTAATCACTTCGGAGAGCAATAAGGGATCTCCTGTCATGTGTTTGGAGAAACCACCGTCGAGAATCCAACCTTTTCTTTTAGAGCTAATTTGATCTCTATTGCTCTCTTTCTTTCTCTTGGGTACCTACATAGTTGACGTGCGTTTATATTTTATATATTCACGCACATCTTCTTTGTGTTTTTCCGTTGTTTTCCGTCGTCCCGTATCCATTTTCTTGTGATTTCTAGTTTTCTTTCAGTTCTTTGTATTTTTGCGTATATGCAGGAGATTGCCAGCATTGGGGGATATAATGAAGATATCATGAGCCCCCAGAGCAACAGGAGGAGTCACGCGCGATCCAGTGGGTCAAACGATGAAGATTGCCATATTTCAACCTTCAACCGATCGGTTGGACACAGCCAACCAATCGGTTGATGCATGCGTATCCGACCCGGACGAAGGCTAAAGTGAAGTGCAGATCAATCGATCGGTTCGTCGACCGTTTGAATCCAATAGAGCTCTCAGCCATTTGAATCTGAATTCCAACCGATCAGGTGACATCTCACCCGATCGGTTCATCTGTAGATGAATTTTCCAAACGACGACCCGGAGAGCTCAACCGACCGGTTCGAGGATTGTGTGAGATCGACAGTGTTCTCTATTTTTTGGGCGAAACTACAACCGATCGGTTGATAACTCAACCGATCGATTCGTCTGAAGCCGCAGTTCTCCAAACGATGACCCGGATGCACCAACCGCTCTCCTCAGTGACCGGATTAAGCTTCTGAAGCCCGCTACTGAAACGCCAAGCGGTTCACCGATCGGTTGACATTTCAACCGACCGGGTGACGTCGATCTGTATAAATAGTTGCCCTAGGTTTCAGAAAACAGGAGTTGTTATTTTTTCTGTGTTTTTCTTGTACGGTGACGGCTGGAATTTTATCGCGTTTTGTAAGTCTTCTGATTGCTTTCAAACTTTAATATTATCTTAATAACATCGCTACTATCTCATTCCTATTGCCTGATCATGATTTTTATGGTTGATTTTCATTTAGATTGCTTTTTAGCTATGATTTGTGAGTAGTTCCCAAATCTAGGATTTTAGTGGAAACCCCTTCGTGAGTTCTCCCTAATGCGTCCACAGGACTAGGAAATCGATAGGGATTAGGAATTTAGATGGTTACACGGG
This sequence comes from Scilla litardierei, assembly GCA_030789695.1. NCBI lineage: Eukaryota > Viridiplantae > Streptophyta > Magnoliopsida > Asparagales > Asparagaceae > Scilla > Scilla litardierei. The sequence continues at coordinate 254,144,571 of CM061133.1, forward strand.
ATGTTTCATTGTCATTGGCAGGAGAAAGACTGCCTCTGACCGTCGGGCTAAGCGGGAATAAACTTGGTGGTTGACTCCCTTGCCACAGCTCACGCCCTTAGCGTATACATTGAATCCTAGCACGTGGGAATGGCAGGATGAGATGTTGGGAGTAATCGTTGCGAGCTTAGTGCTCCCAGAGTCGGTCGGTGTTAATGGATATGGGAATGCCCACCGACCGAACCCGGGCAGACCTAGCACATCATCCTAGGCACCGATCGGAATATCGGGCCCATAGGACGCTAGGTATCACTTTTAGTGGCAACGTCTCACCACTAAACCCTAAATCCAATCGTACTCCTATCCGTCGGTCGTAATAGTGAGAGCACATGATAGGGTGGAAACCAAAGTCCTAGGTTTCCTTTTATACCGTGTATCCTTCGTATCTATATTCTGTGACAAACCATCGATCGTTCGGGCTAGCTCACCCATAGGGTGAACCGGTTCCTCTTTGACACAAGCATAACCATGCCTCCCTGTGTTCGACCCCCAAGCCACACTACAACACCGTACGCTTGCGGTATAAATATTTAAATCTGGTATCCCCAATCATATTGCACTTATATGCTCAAAACTAGGGGACGTCAAGCTTTATGGCGCCGTTGCCGGGGAGGCAACGTGCTTGTTATTTTAGGACCCAGTGAACCCTTGAGTCTAGTTCACATCCCTATCTTGCGATAATTTTCGCATTCTACTTTTTCATTTTTATTTTCTATCTCTTTATTTTGTATTTTTATCTGTTTCTATCCCATACTTGCTTCACGGGTGTTTGTTGTTTTTCATGTGCAGGAATACAAGGAGTCTCGACGACTTGATTCCTTTAGATCCGGAGATCAACGCCACCCTGAGGCGTCTAAACGTAGAGAAGAGAAGAAGAGAAGAGTCTACAGCTATGGGGGAGAATACCCCACCGTAGAAGCCCCTGCTGGAATACTCGATGCCATCCATCGGGTCCACCTCCTCCGTCCAACCTCCGGCTATTACGGCACAGAGTTTTGAGATTAAGCCGTCGTTAGTGACGTGGATCTAGCAGGATCAATTTTCTGGGGCACCCATGGAGAGCCCTATTGAACATCTGGACGCCTTCCTTGAGAAGTGTGACACATTCAGGATCAATGGTGTCACGACTGAAGCTATCCGACTGAAGCTATTCCCCTTCTCTTTGCGGGATAAAGCCAAACAATGGCTTAGGGGAAAGGACACGAACACCTTCAATACTTGGGAGAAGCTCTCGAATGCTTTCTTGACTAAGTTCTTTCCCCCGGGGAAGACGATGAAGCTGAGGAGTGAGATCTCCTCCTTCTCCCAAGCCAGCCACGGGTCCCTGCACGAAGCTTGGACGAGATACAAGGAGATGCAGTGGAGGTGCCCTCACCACGAGCTTCCAAAGTGGCAGATAATTAATCTGTTTTACAATGGATTGAGGGATGACTTGAAATCTTCGATGGACACCGCGGCTGGGGGTCCTTTATGTCGAGAAGTGAAGAAGATGCCAGGAAAATTCTTGAGAACATGGCATCAAACAATGAGCGGTGGTGCGATGAGCATGCCACGCCCAGATCTGGAGGCATTCATAGAGTCGACGAAGTCGACAAGTTGTCTAACAAATTAGATTTGCTATCGACTCAGATCTCGGCGCTTATGGTAGGAGCTGGTGGTGCCAGCACCCAACAAGTAGCAGTGGTGGAAGCGGAAGTCCTGGGAGACTACGATGGTGGTGATATCTTACCACCGATGGATCGAGCTAGCGCACTTTTTTTCAACCCGACGGGTAATGCGCCGTATCCACCAAGGACTAGCTCAAATCCGGCTTATTCTCCCAATAACCGGAACCATCCAAATCTGAGCTATAGGGCACCTTATCAGCACCCCCAACAGCCGCAACAATAGTTATATCAGCCGCCTCGGCAACAGCAGCAGCAGTTCCAGCAACAGCAGCAGCCTCAACAAATATACCGGCAGTATCCCCCTAGGAACCAGCAGCCCATGCAGCAACAACAGCAGCCATATGGCCATCAGCGAGTTATCTCCCCGGTTGAGAGCCTCTTGACCCAGTATATCACCAATCAGGAGAAGATTAACATGCGGCTGGAAATGGGACAAAAGGCCCTCACCGACCAAGTAACCCAGCTGGGGTTATAGGTGGCAAACCTTCAAAGGGCGCAGAACCAATTGCCGGGTCAACCAGAACTAAATCCAACGGGGCGAATCAGACATTGGCACTAATGCATGATCATGCGAATGTGTCCGCTATCGTCTTGAGAAGCGGGACACAAATTCCTATAAGAGTGTCCGCTAAGGAACCTGAAGCTCCGTTGGTCGATGGGCGACCGAGTGAAAAATCAAATGACAACAGAGCTTCGTCACCAAAGACCACGACTCCGGAGGGAGTCTCTGAAGAGGAGAAGAAGAAGAACGAAGAGGAGAATCTGAGAGTCTTTAAGCCCGTTGTGCCTTTTCCACAATGACTTGCCAAAGCTAAGATTGATGAAAAATACGGCAAGTTCTTTGATATGGTTAAAGACCTGAGCCTGCAGATCCCTTTCCTCGAAGCTATAGAGACTATCCCGTCCTATGCAAAGTTCTTGAAGGACTTGGTGATGAGGGGTTCCAGAAATGAAAAGGTCGTTCTCACGGCGGAATGCAGCGCTCTGATCCAGTGAGCGAACCCGCCCAAGCTTAAAGACCCAGGAAGCTTCTCTATTCCTTATTCGATTGGTGAGGTAAAAGTTAATAGGGCACTCGTTGATTTGGGAGCAAGCATCAGTCTGATCCCTCTGTCACTTTACAAGAGGATTGGAATAGGCAACCTTGAGCCCACCGGTATGGCCCTTCAACTAGCTGATATATCTGTCAAATATCCGGTGGGGATTGTAGACGACTTGCCAGTAAACGTCAGCGGAGTGCATGTGCCTGTAGATTTTGTTGTGATGGACATGCCGGAGGATGCTCATACCCCGATCATCCTCGAGAGGCCCTTTATGGCCACCGCTGGCGTGCTGATAGATGTGAAGAAAGGGAAGCTATCCCTTAATGTTGGCGACCAGAAGGTCGAATTTGATCTGGGATTATCTATGAAGCATCCCCCTGAAGAGCAGAGCTGCAATGTGCTGGACATTGAAGAAGAAAGAGCTGTAGAAGCTGGAGCTTGGGAGATCCTCTCCAGGAACCCCCCTGATAGCTTGGGAACCTTGGAGGAACATGTTGGGGTAGAAGAAGAGAAATCTACCAAAGACGTATTTTCCTCCGTGACGACCCCTCCCGGATTTCAGAAAGCTTCTCCGACGAGGAGAAAAGGAAAAGAGCCCATGGGGCTAAATGCTGATGAGATCCAAATACTTCGAAGAGTGGCGGTAGATGCCAATATGAGGGAGAAGCCCCCGGACCCCACCAGCGGAGGGCTCGTCGAGTGCGTCTTTTTATCGCCACTGTCAATACCAAAGGCCACCACTCCAAAATATGAAGGGATGCCAAACATTGGGCATCACCCACGTCCTCCTTGAAAATCATCTACCGGGCGTCGAGCAAACGACGTTAAACAACAGCGCTTCATGGGAGGCAACCCATGTTCTAAACTTTCATCTTTATTTTTAGGCTTATTTTTCTTATTTTGATGAATAAATTCAGCAACGGGAACTTTCGTCAAGGGACGTAGACTATTTTTGAACTTTTGCAGGAAACAAGCCCCCAACCAATTGGTTGAGCCATCAACCGGTCGGTTGGGACGTATTTGATGATGGCATGTATCTATTCATCAGCGAACCGCTCCGATGGAACAAGCTGAGACCGGGTGGCAGATCGTGTGAGAAGAGCAGAACTCTCGGGAAAATTTGGGATTAATTCAACAGATCGGTTGATCTGGAGCTCTGACCGGGCGGCTGTTTGGGTGAAGTCGGGAATGCTCTCGGGAAAATTGTGAAGCGGCCAACCGATCGGTTGAAATCTCAACCGATCGGTTCGCCTGTAGCTGTTGTCCAATGTAATTTTTCAAAAATCGCCTCAACCGATCGGGTGAAAACTCACCCGATTGGTTTGCCTAAAACCCTATAAATAACCCCCGACCGAACCGATTCATTTCACTCACCCGACTTCGATTTTCCTCCGTCGTTTCGCATTCCCTCACTCCCAACCGGCCATCTCTCTCTCTCTCTCTCTCTCTCTCTCTCTCTCTCTCACAATCGATCTCCCCACATCTGCAATCTCCCTCTCCATCAATCCTACCCTCTCTCCATCCTCATTCCTCCCAAAATCCGCAGCAACCCTAGCCCTAACTTCGCTCTTTTTTGAAAAATTTCAAATTTAATTGGAATGGCATGCCGCGGCTTCACACTTCCCTCATTGTGCTGCGTTGGGTGATTTGCGAGCAAGAATTGCCTTCGCTACTGGGTAAACTCGTCCCCAAGCTCTATTTCTTACATTTGCCCTAGTACTACTGTTTTGCTCAATTGCCATTGTTTGTGTGCATTCATCATATATTTTATTCACTTGCATCACACACCCACACTATCATGGCCAGGGAAAAAGATAAGGGTAAGGCCATCATGCATGAGGAGGAGCCGTCTCGCAAGAGACGGAAGTCCACACATCCACCTAGTTCATGTCCTCCTCCTACACCGCCTACACAACCCCAACCCCATCCAATTATCCCTCCTGTGGACCCATTGATGGGACCGTGTGGTTACCGTTTCATGAGTCGTGACCAGAAATATTTTTATGATAGACTCGACACACGTTCACACCTATCCACTAAGTTTGCACATGCCCAAACTCTTATCGATCTCGGAGTTTTCTCCAAGGTCGAGACTCTCTTCGCTAACCTAGGCTGGATAGCTTTCTTAAACGCCCACGTGGTGTCTTATCCCTCCCTCACACTAGAATTCCTATCCTCCCTCAAATGTGAGGCGGGATCGATCGTCGTTTTTTGCGTCCGAAACCAAACTATCCGCACCCACCTAAATACAATAAATAACATTTTTGGTTTTCCCATCCTAGGCGGTGATGCTATCCGTTCCCACGAATATCACCGCGACTTTGATGTCGATATATTTTGGTTTCGCCTCACCCTCCACGACCATTATCCTCGAGGGAAGGCCAAGGCCTCCTCCATCATTCACCCCGTATTTTGTCTGGCCCATCGCATCATTTCTAGCACATTCTTCCCCAGGGATGAGTCCGGGGCCGTGACTATTGTAACGGCCTGTTTCTATCGTACCTTCTTTGTGCACGTGCTCTTGATCGTGCACGTGTTTATTTTTGACTTTATTAGATTTTGAACATTATTGTGTGATATGTTGACATGATCGTCTCCGGAAGTATTAGATTGTGGAACAACTTTGGAACGACATATCTCGAGTTGTTCTTCCGCGATACTAACTTATTTGTTGTGACGTCGCGACTTTCTGTTTTGACGCGAGACGTTTCTATTTTTAGTTTCGTCTCTCGACGTCGAAACTTAGATCCGTCTCCTCCACCCTCTTTCTTTAGTCGTCCCGAACACCTTATAATTATTTCATAATTTTTGGGCTTCATTTGACCTATTTTCGTTTTTTTGCCCAACCAATTATTGGGTTAACCCCAAGTTCATTGGTTCTTTCCTCTATAATTGAGTTATGACAATCTTAATCACCCCCCTAACTTTAACTTAGCCATTTCCCCATGCCTTGGCTGCACACAAACCCATGCAAGAGAAAGGGAGTTGGTAATTTGGGCTTTTAATAATTGTTATATCAGTTTTAGCCCATAGAATACACAAACCAACCCTACCTAATACCCTAACCCTTATCACGTGAGCCACACACCCATTCACTTCTTATTAAATTGAACCTAGGGGCTTTTGTATTTTTTTCACAAGCTAACCCCGGCCTCCTTCCGAGTTCTATGGCCCCGAACCGCCGCAGCCACGCAGTCTCCCTCGCGACGACCCTCCTACGCTACCGGCACCGCCGTGGGGGCCCCCTATCGTCAGAGCTCCGGTGCAGAGGCCGCACCGCCGAGATCTTCGCTGCAGCAGCGCAGCAGCAGCGGCGGCGGCCGCCGCCGCAGGCTGCTGCTTCCCCCGCCGTTGAGCCCCTGGACCCCCCTGTGCCACTGCCGTCAGCCTCCTTGCCGTCCCCTGCAACCAACGTGATGAACCTAGTTGCAACGGTGAGTTTTTCGTTGGGAATAGCTTCTACATGTGTGAACAGTGCCTTAATGTTTGCAATATTGGAATATATATTTGTACTCTAGTGCTTGAAAATGTTAACAGGTTAGTGACATCAATCTGTTGGTATCCTTTGTTGCTAACCATTAGTTAGGGTTTAGAAATCGTTTGCAGCTAAGAGATGGCTTTCTAGATGCCAAAATTTATAAAGTACTGCCTTCTCTTAATAACATGAATATTGTTCACTGTTTCATCATATAAACCAACTCATGTCATCACACAAGTTAGGTGTCTTGGTTAGTACATGGTTAATACTCCATTATCAAATTTTGGGATTAGTTAGTAAGGGATCCTGATGAACCAGTGTTTCTTAAACATTGATACAATCCTAATTTATGGGCAGTAGAGTTAGTTGATAAATGAATTTTATAATTACTTGTTTTTATACAATAAGGTTAGATGTTATTAAAACCCTACAGCATGTTTTTACTAAAGTTAGAAGTTAGTTTAATAATAATAATATTTTGGTTCAGTTTTAGTTTATATCGTTAGCCGATTTCGCAGATAGATTCCGCGCTACCACAGTTGAGCAACTGAAACCGTGACGGGGTCCGTAACTGTTCCAGATCCGACGCCAGATCCACGCGTGAACATCATTCAGGTTGGTGCCCCTAACTCGTAGCGAACCCACACCGTAGTTAAATCAAACCCTAAACTAAAACTGGATAACTCAAACTAAATTTACTTTCAGTATCTGTAAAATGCTGCTCACCGTAGGAAGGATAGACAATTGGACAATTATTTCTGTGCACATAGGGTAGAAGTCGATCTAGGCTGATGAAACATCAAAACGTGACTTGTGACAATTTGGATAGCCCCGATAATCTAGAAACAAACCCTAATAGGACTTGATGAAAATCGCGACCTGACACCGTCGCCGTGACACTGTTTCAGACGGACTACCGCGGACGAGACGCTTGGACGAGACGCTTCGGACGGACGACACACTCGCCACCGCAGGCAAGTGTATTCCACTTGCACGTTTGGCCGTGCTTAGGCCTTAGTTGGTTAGAACTGTTAACTGTGAACAAAGAGAACCGGACGTGAAATGATAGCGTCCGGGACGCCCCTTGACAGCTCAGACTTGACGACGAAGTCTGAGCCTACCAACAACAACTTTTGACATCGTAGGATTATCTTGTGTGTGCGTGCGTGTGGACACCCTAGAATAACAACTTCCTACACTTGTCATGTCTTGTCCTGTTACACAAAAAGCCTGCGGGCGTTTCGGATGCTTTCCTTGCGGAAGTGATCCCTGTTATACAAAAAGCCTGCGGGCGTTTCGGATGCTTTCCACGCGAAAGTGATCCCTGTTACACAAAAAGCCTGCGGGCGTTTCAGATGCTTTCCACGAGAAAGTGATCCCTGTTACACAAAAAGCCTGCGGGCGTTTCGGATGATTTCCACGCGAAAGTGATCCCTGTTACACAAAAAGCCTGCGGGCGTTTCGGATGCTTTCCACGCGAAAGTGATCCCTGTTACACAAAAAGCCTTCGGGCGTTTCGGATGTTTCCCTAGCGGAAATGATCCCTGTAAATCTTGTCCTGAGTTCCTGGGTTTGGGGTTGGGTTGATCGTGCACACTGCAAGAGGGTCTGATCCCCCTCGAACCGTAAGGCGTGAACCCTTTCGTGTCTCACTTGTCTTGTCTTGTCTTGTCCCGTCTTGTTCCCGTCACGTCCCGACTTGTTATGACACCTGTAGGTTAGTCCCATAGCTGGTAGCACACGCTATTACTACTACTACTACTTGTCCTGTTTTACTTTCCTGCTGTGTTACTTCATGTTGTGTTACTCTGTCATAACCACAGCATGCTAATCAACCAGTGAACTGTTGTGTAATAGAACCTCAGCATGCTAATCAACCAGTAAACTGTTGTTTAAAGTTCGGTGCACTTGCAGTAAAGTCTAACCCTTCTTGTAGACTTTACCTGACGTACAGTTTCTTTCTCTTGGGTGCTGTACGTCAGGTGTTCAGCCAGAGTTCGTCGACGAGGCAGACTTACTGGAGTACGTGGAGCCGAGGACGTCGTCACCAGAGTACGTACCTGACAAGGACCAGACCTTGAGGTCTTTTTAGTCGTCACTTTCAGAGGTTACTACTTTTAGTTTGCTTTTAGATAGTTTGTTGCCACGCTTAGGCTTTCCTTTTTAGACTTTGTACTTGTTGGATATTACATCTCTAATTTAATGAATGCAACTTCCTTTCCGTACTTTCTGTTGTTTCGAACTATATTAATGCAAGAACATGAAACTTTTAAAATGGTACCCCTACAGACGCTTATTGGGTCCGAGCTTCTCAGCTCTGGCCTAAGCGGGCCTTAGTCACGCTTCGCCTCCGTCCATTTTGGGAAGCGGGGCGTGACAGGTTTTAGTGGTGGCCCATGCAGGTCATGCAAAAGTTCGGAACAATGAGAGTACCGCATTCATTAATATCCATGTACAAGTATAAATTAGATTTACCCAGTCTTAGATGGTAGGAAGACTTAGGTAGACGTCCCAGTTGGATAGTCAGACACCTGGGTTAAGATTTAGTCATCCTCGTCCTAGGATACCCTAGTGGCCCGCACTTGACTCTTACCGTGTTAGATTTCTAGAGCCCTTCTTTTAATCGTTCGCTCGGGTCCATCGACTTCGGGCCCAGCAGAACTAACCTTGATTCTCTTAGGAACCTTCCCATTAGATCCTGGTTACTGTCTAGCTCATTAGGAAATCTTAGTGCCGAGCTCTCCTGATCTTTAGACGACCCGACAATTAGGACCCCTGACTTCTAGCGTCTCCTTGATCATTACCCTTTTCGTGATATCGACCATAGAATTTCCATCGTAGCTTCGTAAATCATATCCTAAGTGTATCCATCATGCGATCTTTTCCTTTCTTCCAATTCACGTAATCGTTCCTGACGAGTATCGTTGATCCTTCGAGTCTTTCTCTTTGCCAATTTTGCCTCCTCTAAAAGTGTTTTCCGAAATTCCTTATTCAGTTTCTTCGCTTAGCTTAATTTCTTGAAAACCCCTATATTATATATTTCAAAATTCTTGTCTTTCGGTTGAGTTAAAATTCTTTCACTAATCTTGAAACCTCCCTGGTCGTAAAATTATTTTACTATCTCGTACCTGTTTTCAAATCGGCATTATCGTGTTTCAGTTTTAAACCTCGTTATCAATTCTTTAATCCTATATATATAAATATTACTTTTCTAAACTACAAAATTTTATTGCTAATCATTTACCGCATGTACTTTTAGAATATTTTCTAAACCAAAGAGAATTTTAAATTCTTCTCGTATATGTATAAACAGCCCTATGTTCATCGTGCTCATACTTCAAGAATCCTTGTTTAAACTTACTTTCATTTGCAAAACAATCGCTATCTCATCCTACTTTTATTTCTTTTATTTCTTGTTTTCGAAACTCATTATAAAATTCTTCGCTCGGTTAAACTCCCTTGAAAACCCTTTATTATATATATATTTAAAATTTCTTGCTTTTCGGTTGAAAGTTCCTTCTTAGATTTTGAAATCTCCTTGGTCGTCAATTTTCAAGTTACTATCTGGTAATTATTACAAATCGGTATCTTTCATGTTTTCATTTTCAAAACCGTGTTAACATTTTGATAATTCAATTTATATTTTTCTGGGCTACAAGATCTATTCCTAAATCACTTATCGTGCATACTTTTTAAAATATTTTCTAAACTAGGGGGAACTTCAATTATTTTATTATTATTATTATATCTGTTCTATGTTCCTCGTGACCACATTTCAAAATCTTTGTGTAAACCTATATTCATTTACAAAATAATCGTTTCTCACCCTACCTTTCTTTCCTTCGTCTCACTCTTTCCCAGAATTGTAATTTACTACATCTGCCCACTTTTCTACGTATTTTTTAAAAGTATAAAGTATACGATATCATATTTTACACGTAAATCTCCTTCATCTATCTAATTATTCTGAAATATTTTGTCTCTTCCAACCAACTATCTCCTTACCCCGCCTTGTTGGAACTCATTCTTTCCGATCTTATTTCATTTCGCTCTTGATCTAGTCTCCTTTTCTTTCTATTATCTAGACATAGTCCTTGTAGTTGTCCATGCTATCTCTAGTTTAGGAGTAGGCCCTTTGGTAGATGATGTCGTTGTGGTGCGCGAGTATAGGTAGAGTGTGTAGACCTGTATGCGTGTGTCATCTTTAGGATCCTGATAGTTGCCTTTTGTGTCTTGAATGTGTACTCAGTGTTAACCCTGTTATGATTGAAGTTGTCTGAATGACGGTATTCATACATATATGAATAGGGTCATAGCAGGCAATTTCCTTAGACGTAGTTTTTCACGATTATGGAATAGCTTATCTTTGACTGCGTGTGATTGTATTAAAACTTTGTTTTTTTAAAACCAAACCTTTAAAGTTTTTGAAATTAGCTCACAAGATCACAAATCAATTATCCTTCCTCATCCATTACCACGACTCCACACGTTTTTTTTCGAAATGTTTTAAAAATGTGTCACTGGTTTTAAGTTTCCCTTTCTCTTCTCTCTCTCTCCATTTTGGAATGTTATGTTATGGTTGTTATAGTTTTGGGACTAGCTATTATTGTTGTAGGATTGTGTTTGCGGTTAGGCTCAGGGAGAGATGAGATTTGTTATAGCAATGATTAACCGATTTTGGAACAATGTGATATTGGAATAGATTTCTTTCGGACAAAAAGAATGAGTTGTCCAAGACTTATTTATAATACCGATGTGAGATGGACTCAATGGAGAATTTCGGTTGAATGAGATTATATGCGTGAAGATGAGAACTTATCAGATTTGAGGCTTAGACGAATGGTAGATAGGGATGGCTACAGAGTATGATAGGAGTTAGGGTGATCATGAGATTGAGTAGAGCTTTTATTAGCATCGAGACTTGATCGTTGAGTTGACGTGAGAAGACATTGGGAGTAACATGACGTGTTGAGATGAATGGGTGGTTAGGTAGTTGGACTTAAAATGGTTGGAATTAGTTATAGCGTGTAGGATGAGAGGTGATTCTGATAGTTCAATTATTTGGTGGATAAATTTGTGGGAGGATGTGACTAGGGATGTAATAAGGACACGTCAAATTGTTGATTCGTGAAAGGTGTTGTAAGATTGACAAAGTTTTTGTCTTGGATTGGTGATCGACTAGAAAATCATTTCTTTGCGATTGATTAATATTTGGAAGAGATCGAGAGTTTAAAAGATTGTTTTTGAGCAATGACGTTTAGTGGAGTGGTATGGTATGAGAAGATGATCATTATTCTTTTGTGAGAACTTGGAATTGGAAATTTGAACGGTAGTGATGGGAGTGATAGGCTTAGGTACTTATAGTATTACTATTATTATTATTATTATAAGTGATTCCGAGGGCGGAATCATTTCTAAGGTGGGTAGAATGTAACGGCCTGTTTCTATCGTACCTTCTTTGTGCACGTGCTCTTGATCGTGCACGTGTTTATTTTTGACTTTATTAGATTTTGAACATTATTATGTGATATGTTGACGTGATCGTCTCCGGAAGTATTAGATTGTGGAACAACTTTGGAACGACATATCTCGAGTTGTTCTTCCGCGATACTAACTTATTTGTTGTGACGTCACGACTTTCTGTTTTGACGCGAGACGTTTCTATTTTTAGTTTCGTCTCTCGACGTCGAAACTTAGATCCGTCTCCTCCACCCTCTTTCTTTAGTCGTCCCGAACACCCTATAATTATTTCATAATTTTTGGGCTTCATTTGACGTATTTTCGTTTTTTTGCCCAACCAATTATTGGGTTAACCCCAAGTTCATTGGTTCTTTCCTCTATAATTGAGTTATGACAATCTTAATCACCCCCCTAACTTTGACTTAGCCTTTTCCCCATGCCTTGGCTGCACACAAACCCATGCAAGAGAAAGGGAGTTTGCAATTTGGGCTTTTAATAATTGTTATATCAGTTTTAGCCCATAGAATACACAAACCAACCCTACCTAATACCCTAACCCTTATCACGTGAGCCACACACCCATTCACTTCTTATTAAATTGAACCTAGGGGCTTTTGTATTTTTTTTCACAAGCAATGAGCAGCAGCCGCCGCCCTCGATACATTCTCGCACGCCAACCCTAACCCCGGCCTCCTTCTTCGAGTTCTATGGCCACGAACCGCCGCAGCCACGCAGTCTCCCTCGTGACAACCCTCCTACGCTACCGGCGCCGCCGTGGGGGCCCCCTATCGTCGGAGCTCCGGTGCAGAGGCCGCACTGCCGAGATCTTCGCTACAGCAGCGCAGCAGCAGCGGCGGCGGCCGCAGCCGCCGCCGCAGGCTGCTGCTTCCCCCGTCGTTGAGCCCCTGGACCCCCCTGTGCCACTGCCGTCAGCCTCCTTGCCGTCCCCTGCAACCAACGTGATGAACCTAGTTGCAACGGTGAGTTTTTCGTTGGGAATAGCTTCTACATGTGTGAACAGTGCCTTAATGTTTGCAATATTGGAATATATATTTGTACTCTAGTGCTTGAAAATGTTAACAGGTTAGTGACATCAATCTGTTGGTATCCTTTGTTGCTAACCATTAGTTAGGGTTTAGAAATCGTTTGCAGCTAAGAGATGGCTTTCTAGATGCCAAAATTTATAAAGTACTGCCTTCCTCTTAATAACATGAATGTTGTTCACTGTTTCATCATATAAACCAACTCATGTCATCACACAAGTTAGGTGTCTTGGTTAGTACCTGGTTAATACTCAATTATCAAATTTTGGGATTAGTTAGTAAGGGATCCTGATGAACCAGTGTTTCTTAAACATTGATACAATCCTAATTTATGGGCAGTAGAGTTAGTTGATAAATGAATTTTATAATTACTTGTTTTTATACAATAAGGTTAGATGTTATTAAAACCCTACAGCATGTTTTTACTAAAGTTAGAAGTTAGTTTAATAATAATAATATTTTGGTTCAGTTTTAGTTTATATCGTTAGCCGATTTCGCAGATAGATTCCGCGCTACCACAGTTGAGCAACTGAAACCGTGACGGGGTCCGTAACTGTTCCAGATCCGACGCCAGATCCACGCGTGAACATCATTCAGGTTGGTGCCCCTAACTCGTAGCGAACCCACACCGTAGCTAAATCAAACCCTAAACTAAAACTGGATAACTCAAACTAAATTTACTTTCAGTATCTGTAAAACGCTGCTCACCGTAGGAAGGATCGACAATTGGACAATTATTTCTGTGCACATAGGGTAGAAGTCGATCTAGGCTGATGAAACATCAAAACGTGACTTGTGACAATTTGGATAGCCCCGATAATCTAGAAACAAACCCTAATAGGACTTGATGAAAATCGCGACCTGACACCGTCGCCGTGACACTGTTTCAGACGGACTACCGCGGACGAGACGCTTGGACGAGACGCTTCGGACGGACGACACACTCGCCACCGCAGGAAAGTGTATTCCACTTGCACGTTTGGCCGTGCTTAGGCCTTAGTTGGTTAGAACTATTAACTGTGAACAAAGAGAACCGGACGTGAAATGATAGCGTCCGGGACGCCCCTTGACGGCTCAGACTTGACGACGAAGTCTGAGCCTACCAACAACAACTTTTGACATCGTAGGATTATCTTGTGTGTGCGTGCGTGTGGACACCCTAGAATAACAACTTCCTACACTTGTCATGTCTTGTCCTGTTACACAAAAAGCCTGCGGGCGTTTCGGATGCTTTCCTTGCGGAAGTGATCCCTGTTATACAAAAAGCATGCGGGCGTTTCGGATGCTTTCCACGCGAAAGTGATCCCTGTTATACAAAAAGCCTGCGGGCGTTTCGGATGCTTTCCACGCGAAAGTGATCCCTGTTACACAAAAAGCCTGCGGGCGTTTCGGAAGCTTTCCACGCGAAAGTGATCCCTGTTACACAAAAAGCCTGCGGGCGTTTCAGATGCTTTCCACGCGAAAGTGATCCCTGTTACACAAAAAGCCTTCGGGCGTTTCGGATGTTTCCCTAGCGAAAATGATCCCTGTAAATCTTGTCCTGAGTTCCTCGGTTTGGAGTTGGGTTGAGCGTGCGCACGGCAAGAGGGTCTGATCCCCCTTGAACCGTAAGGGGTGAACCCTTTCGTGTCTCACTTTTCTTGTCTTGTCTTGTCCCGTCTTGTTCCCGTCACATCCTGACTTGTCATGACACCTGTAGGTTAGTCACATAGCTGGTAGCACACGCTACTACTACTACTACTACTTGTCCCGTTTTACTTTCCTGTTGTGTTACTTCATGTTGTGTTACTCTGTCATAACCACAGCATGCTAATCAACCGGTAAACTGTTGTGTAATAGAACCTCAGCATGCTAATCAACCAATAAACCGTTGTTTAAAGTTCGGTGCACTTGCAGTAAAGTCTAACCCTTCTTGTAGACTTTACCTGATGTACAGTTCCTTTCTCTTGGGTGTTGTACGTCAGGTGTTCAGCCAGAGTTCGTGGACGAGGCAGACTTACTGGAGTACGTGGAGCCGAGGACGTCGTCACCAGAGTACGTACCTGACAAGGACCAGACCTTGAGGTCTTTTTAGTCGTCACTTTCAGAGGTTACTACTTTTAGTTTGCTTTTAGATAGTTTGTTGCCACGCTTAGGCTTTCCTTTTTAGACTTTGTACTTGTTGGATATTACGTCTCTAATTTAATGAATGCAACTTCCTTTCCGTACTTTCTGTTGTTTCGAACTATATTAATGCAAGAACCTGAAACTTTTAAAATGGTACCCCTACAGACGCTTATTGGGTCCGAGCTTCTCAGCTCTGGCCTAAGCGGGCCTTAGTCACGCTTCGCCTCCGTCCATTTTGGGAAGCGGGGCGTGACAACTATCCCTGACCTTTTTATTCTGTGGGCTATGACATTTGATTTTATTCGCGGTGATGACGGGATTGCCTTCGAGGCACCTCGCATTCCCATTCATGCTGGCGATTGGCTTATTCACAAATTGTTTGAGATTATCCGTGCTGGCACGGGCAAGTATTGTTGCGGGGGCCTCATTACCATCATTGCTCCATATCCCCAGCACAATATCGCTATCCCCCGAGATTTGCCTTCTGTCGCAGGACCTACACGTCTAGATCTTGATGTCATGCGGCACACATACATGATCAAACCCCGTCTCGGCGGTCGTTTTACCTTCTACTACGGTCACCCCCTGCTCCTTACACCATTCTGCCCAACCCAGGTCATATGTCTATCGTTCTTGTGGCAAATTAGACGTTCCCTCCTGACCCAGAGTTCCTAGGGGGGTTACATCTTCAGTTTCGTATCCCGGGCGCACCCAGATCACCTCCCCCTGCCGCCCACTTAGGCGAGCAGGACATTCCTGCGTCCCGAGGAGACCCCGGGGCTGGCCCTAGTCACGCCACCCCAGTCCCTATCACTTCCGGCACCGTCACCACTTCTCCTGTCCGGCTGACCACTACTTCCTCCTTTCGTCGAGCCACCTCTGCTCGCCTCGGTCTCGAGACTGAGTTAGCTGCACTGCGCGCTGGCGTATCCACTCCAGCCTCCTCGGTCCCATCCTCTTCTATCTTTACCCACCCACGTTTCCTCGCACTTAAGAGGAATGTGGCCTCCATCCTCCACATTCTCACTCACATTCACGGTCCACCTCCACTCACCCCTCCCCCCTCACCACCTCCTTCGCCTCCTTGACGATCTTCACCTCCACCTTCATATTCATCCCCTCCCACCACCACTTCCATTCCCACCACTTCCTCTACACACACTGTTTCTGACCCACCACCTCCGCCACCCTCCACTTCCCTCACCGCATACGCGTGCCACAAGAAATTGCAGGTGCGATCGAGATCACTTCCCATACCATCCTCTTCTACCACCGTACCTCTTCCATCCACCACCGCTTTAGTCGCCATTTCACTACCACTTACCATCATCATCACCACTCCACCCATCGTCCACACCACCACCGCACCCACCCATCCACCCCTTTCCCCACTTCTCCGCACACCCGTCACCTCTCCCGTCCACTCCCCCACATCCCCCACATCTTCTACCGAGGAGGACGAGGATAGTTCCTCTCCTGCATTTTGATTTCCTTCTTTTTCTTTTCCGACCTTCCCCCTAGCATATTTCTGCATCACCATTGATCATATCATATCGCTAGCATTGTCATGTCTAGCTTGGGGAAAGTCATTTTTATGTGTGTTGTCGTGTGATGTCTTTGTGGTGTGTCTGTTTATATGTGTTCTTATTTGTGTGTTTCTTTTTCCTTCTTTTTATTTTTTTTCTATTTCGTATGTGTGTTTTCTCGTTTTTCCTTCTTTTTGTGTCGGTGCGTATTCCCCACCATTTTCATTGCCCTCCCGTATTTACTTCTATTGCATTGAGGGCAATGCAAGTTTCAGCTTGGGGGAGTCACACTTCGTGCGTCAGTTGTGTCTTTTTCTTTGTTTTTGAGTCGTTGTCTTCGTGTTTTTCTTTTTCTTCTCTTCTTTTTATCTCCCTCTCCTAGAGATGACCCCATATAATGAATTGCCACTGAATCACACACACACACACACCTAGCATAGCTTCGATAAACACTTTCACTAACCCTAGGAAACCGAGTCCTTTTGCATTTCATGCATCGTGTGTTTACTTTGCTTTTTGTGAGTCATGTGTCGTAGCTAGCTTATAGTGTGCTTCTACTTTGTGATTTTAATTTATATACATGTCCTGGGTTGACCCCTAGATTATCATGCTTCGATTTGAATATGCGGTATTTGATTCTACTGTCTGCTTCTATATGCATGGAATATATTTATATCGTATACTTCAATTCGCATGTGTCGGGATTCCACAAATAGGACTAGGATAACCCATTTAGCTTATGCTCTGATTAGCAAGAAAAATCTCCTTTGCCCACGTGTTTAGAATCCGATTTCTTTTTTATTTTACTTGGTGCAAATCCCCTCGTCGTGTACCGTTCTCCCACTTGGGAGAGTACACATGTATATACCCCAAAATCCAAAAATCCAAAAAAAGAGAGAAAAGAAAAACCCAAAAAGAAAAGAAAGGAGAAAAGAAAGAAAAAATATGAATAGCCAAAAATCCAAAAAATACAAATACCCAAAACCTAAAAAAAATTCCAGTGTGAATATTTTCCTACCTACCAAGAATAAAGGGAAGGCGAGAGTTTGCACCGAGTGTTCTACTCCACATCTTCTCAACCTCCATCGTTTTCGAAAATACTTGGCATAGGAACTTTCTAGCGGTTACCTAGGCGATAGTGTGGTGATTTCCTATTCCCTAGTTGTGGAGTCCCCGATGTATGATACGCTTCTATTCTTATACTCTTCTCATGCATGCTTGAGCTACTATACACCGCTTATTTCAAATCGAATCGATATTTGGGTCTTTTCTTGGATTTGTGTATATGGAGCTTTATTGCACAATGTAGACAGTGACACCGTCTGCTAGCACACAACCACACTCACTGTAACGGCCGCTTTCCGGCCGTTCGTATTTTCTACGTGCACGTACTTTTCGTGCACGTATTTTATTTGACTCTTTCTTGGTTTTGGTATATACGCTGTGATATACCGTTGTGACCATATGGAAGTGTATAATTTTATAGTAATTTTTGGGAACGTCATTTCACGGCTCGTTTTCTCGCAAAACAGCTTTGAATGGAAGGGCGTTTTGGTCTTTTGGCACCAATACTCGCTTACCAATTTTACGATAATTTTTGGTAGGTGTAGCACGCGATCAGACCACGTAGCCCCGTACTTCTCATCTCCACGATCGTCCCGGTATTTTCGGATTATTTTTCCGATGCCCGTAGTGGAAGATATCCCCTAATCAATTTTCCTTCCTTAATTAACCTTTGACTTTTTCAAATTCTGAATTAATTAGAATCCTAATCACTTTCCTCAAATCTCTCCAACGTAAGAGGAAATCATGCAACAGCCTCTATTTTCACCCCCTCTTTCCTCTAACTCCACTCCTCCTATCCCTATCTTCCTCCCCCATTTTAACCAAAAACTATAGCCATTTAGCACTTTCTCCCTTCAAAATGAAACAAAGAGGCCAACTCCCCTCCTTCACGCAAAACCCATGCCCTAGCCGACTTTGCTTTTTCTCCAGCCGCCACGACAGCCCCCCAAGCCCCCAAACTCCGGCCACCTTGCTCCTCCACCTCTCCTCCTCCATCTCCAACTCTCCAAGCTCTCAAAACTCCATTAAACCAAGCTTGTGGCTGAAATTTCTGTGCGCAGCCACACCGCCGGAAAAACGGCCGGCCGCCGCCCTCTGGCCACCCCCTCTGATGATATCCACCACCATCGAACTCCTCTCTGACCCCCCAACCATCTCCAACTCCCCTTACCCTTTTCTCACGTCTCGATCTCCTCGAAAACCCCGTGGAACTCAGATCTAGCCGCTGTTTTTGACAGTTTGCGCGCCGCCACTTCAAACTCGCGCCCACCGGTCATCCGGCCACCTACGATGACCATTCTACCGCCGTTGGACTCCTATCGAACCCCTCTACCAACTGCAATTTCCCTTACACTCATCTCTCACCTGTAGCTCCTGGAAAATCCATCGAAACCAAGCTCAGTTGCTGTTTTTGACAGATCTGGCCGCCGGAGTTACTGTTCACAGCCAGCCACCAGCCACCACCGCCGCCAGTGACCACCACCCCCACTTTGTTCCACTTTGACCCCTCTCCTCTCTGCAACTTCTCTTATGCTCATACCTCACCTGTAGCTCCCGGAATCCTCGTCGGAACACGCCGTATCGGCTGTTTTTCACAGATCTGGAAGCTGAACTTCCACGCCGGCTCACGCCCACCTCCGACCACCCTCGATGACAACTCCACTGCCGTTGGCTTCGTCTTGAAGTCCTTTACCTTCTGCAACTTCCCGTTTTCGCTGTTCGTTGCTGGAATTCCACTGAGACGCGCGACAACGGATGTTGTGCGAATCTGTCCTCTCCGGCTTCTCACGGCCACCCACCGTCGTATGCTCACGCCGTCGGCCACCCACCAGGCCGAGCATCTTTCTCTGGTCCTACTTCATCTACCGACAGCCCCCTAGGACTCTCGGAGTTCACGTGCGTTGCCGCACGCACGTACTTTTAGCCGACGTCGCCGTTATCATGAAGATCCGTTGCGCTACTCGCAACAGGAGGATGATCGCTGTTAGCTCGCTGATTTCGTTCCACCACCCTGCTATCTAGAGGTACCTTGCTGCACTACCCATGACCGAGGAGTTCCATACGACGTCGACGTTTCGCCGTTCAGACCCGACTTCCGCTTGTTGGACGACATCACGAGGTTGGTTTTCCTAACGAGTAGTAAAACCCACACCGTAGTTCAATCAAAACCTAAACTAAAATTGGCCAACTTGAACTAAATTTATTTTCAGCATCTGTAAAATGTTTCCACTGTAGGAAAGATCGACGATCGGACAAATTTTCTGTGCACATAGGGTAGACGTCGATCTAGACTGAACAAATATCAAAACGTGACTTTTTGACTGTTAGGATAGTCCTGCCAATTTTAGAAACAAACCCTAATAGGATTTGTTGAAAAACGCGACCTGACACCGTCGCCGTGACCCTGTTTCAGACGGACTACCGCAGACGCGACGCTTGGACGGGACGCTCCGGACGGACGACACACTCGCCACCGCAGGCAAGTGTACTCACTTGTACCTTCGGCCGTGTTTAGGCCTTAGACTTCTAGAACTGTTAGAATGTGAACAAATAGAACCGGACGTGAAATGATAGCGTCCGGGACGTCCCTTGACAGCTTAGACTTGACGATGAAGTCTAAGCTCAACAACAACATTTGACACCTTAGGGTTATCTTGTGTGTGCGTGCGTGT
Organism: Scilla litardierei; assembly: GCA_030789695.1. Classification (NCBI taxonomy): domain Eukaryota; kingdom Viridiplantae; phylum Streptophyta; class Magnoliopsida; order Asparagales; family Asparagaceae; genus Scilla; species Scilla litardierei. The sequence continues at coordinate 254,164,670 of CM061133.1, forward strand.
GGACCCCCTAGAAGAACCATCCCTGTCTTGTCATGTCGTGTCTTGTTTTGCACAGCCTGCGGGCAATAGGGCACTCACCAGTGAGTGGGTGATCCCTTGTACGGATACATAGCCTGCGGGCAATAGGGCACTCACCAGTGGGTGGGTGATCCCTTGTACGGATACACAGCCTGCGGGCAATAGGGCACTCACCAGTGAGTGGGTGATCCCTTGTACGGATACACAGCCTGCGGGCAATAGGGCACTCTCCAAGCCAGAGAGAGTGATCCCTTGTACGGACTTGTCTTGTGCACTTGGGTTGGGGTAGGGTTGAGCATGTGCACGGGGAGAGGGTCTGATCCCCCTCGAACCGTAAGGCGTGAACCCTTCGAGTCACACATGTCTTGTCTTGTCTTGTCTTGTCTTGTCTTGTCTCGTCTTGTCTTGTCTCGTCTTGTCTTGACCCGTTTAGGTTAGTCCCGTAGTCGGTAGCACACGCTACGGCTACAGCGTGTCGTGTTTACTTCTCCTGCTCCGTTACTTTCTTTAAATGCCATGTTATAACCCCAGCATGTTAATCAACCAGTAAATCGTTGTTCTAAATTAAAATACACTTGCAGTAGAGTCTAACATTTTCTGTGTAGACTTTACCTGACGTACAGTTCCTTTTCTCTTGGGTGTTGTACGTCAGGTGTTGAGCCAGAGCACGTGGACGAGCCAGACATTCCTGAGTACGTGGAGCCAGAGGACGTCGACCCGGAGTACGTACCTGACGAGGACCAGACTTAGACGTTCCGCACCATTGCGGACTTCCAGAGGTTACTACTTTTTAGTCTGGGTGGGTAGCACCACTTTACTCTCTGCCTAGGTTGGGTGCTTCGCACTATTAGTTTCCTTTCCTGCAGTTTGTTGCCATGCTTAGGCTCCCTTTATTAAATTTGTCATATGCTGGATATTATCTCTATTTTAAATGAATGCATTCTTTTCCTTCTGTACTTTTGTTGTTCCGGATTTCATAAATGCAAGAACCTGAAAATTTTAAAATGGTACCCCTACAGACGCTTATTGGGTCCGAGCTTCACAGCTCCGGCCTAAGCGGGCCTTGTCACGTTTCGCTTCCGTCGTTTTGGGAAGCGGGGCGTGACAGGTTTTAGTGGTGGCCCATGCAGGTCATGCAAAAGTTCGGAACAATAAGAGTACCGCATTCATTTAATATCCATATACAAGTCTAAATTAGGTGTTCACAGTCTTAGATGGTAGGAAGACTTAGATAGGCATCTAGGTTTGATAGTTTGACGCCTTGGTTAAGATTTAGTCATCCTCGTCTTAGAATACCTTAGTAGTCCCCACTTGACTCTGACCATGATAGATTTCTAGAGCCCTTTCTTTTAGTCTTCCGCTCGGGTCCATCGACTTCGGGCACATCAGAACGTAACATTGATTCTCTTAGGAACCTTTCCCTGAGATCCTGATTACAGTCTAGCTCATTAGGAAGTCTTAGTGCCGAGTCCTCCTGATCTCTAGATGGTCCGATAATTAGAATCCCTGACTTCTAGCATCTTTCTGATCATTACACTTCTGTGGCATTGACCGTAGGATTCCACCGTGGCTCTTCATGGGTCATCTCCTAGTCATATTTTCGTTTGGATCATTCGATTCTTTTTCTTGCCCTTGAATCACGTGATCTGTTCGTCGTTAGTCGCTAATCGTTAAATCTTTTCCATTCAGCCTCCTAATCCTTCTAAAGTATTTTCAATATTTTTTTTCTTTTTCCTTCCCCAGTTTCAATTCTTTGGAAAAAAAAGCGTGAACTTTTTACGTGATTGACCCCGCCATGTCAGCGTCTCTTTGATATTTTTAGGGCATGCATCGACTTGTTTCTCCGAGCGATGTCAGCGACTTCTGCACACGATGATGGCGAATGTCTCGACGACGGTGAAGCGAACTCCGAGCGACGAGCTGCTTCAATGGTGACGTGTTCCTAAGGCAGCGACAGTGATGAAGCTTCGTCTGCGGTCGTCGTCTTCACGGCGAAGTTGGGGTATGCAATCGTCCTCTTCGAATGGCGAGTTCTCCGTGGACGTCAGCGGCGGTATCTCCTTGCAACAGCAACTCTGAGCGACTCGACATCAGCGTTCTCTTCTCCGACAACGAGCACTGGGGAATTCGTCTTTGACTTCGCCGCTCGACTTGAGTTCTCAGCAACGGCGATGGCTTCAAGGTGCATCGGTGAGTTCTCTTCGATGATAGCAGCGGCGGTGGCGGGCTTCTATGGTAGCCTCTTCGAGTATGGCGACGATGACTTCTCTGACGTGTGGACAACGACGGACAACGTCTACGGCGATATGGTGATGCTTTTGAACGGCGGCGTGGCAGTGTTCGCTTCGTTTTGTGCAGGGGCGACTCCGATGGCAACCACGGCGGGAACCTTTCAATGTCGATCTCAGAAGTCCCCTCGTTGACGGCGTGTGGATGATCGGACTTCGACAGCGAAGATGATCCTTCTTCTCCGACTTGCAGCAACAGCAACAAAGAGAGCAGATGACTTCGTTGTGCGGGCTCTTCACGGCGACTGCTTCGTCTTCGCTTCGACGGCGGTTCTCCGAGTGACACAGCGACCTTCTCCGTCTTGATCACCAGCACCGACGACGTGATCCTCCCTCGGCGACAATGGTTGTGCTCTTTGACTCTGCGCTCTTCCAATCTGTGCGGCTGTCACCAAGAAAGGGACAAAGCGAAATAACATGCAGCTGCCTGTGAAATTTTTGTGGACAGCTTTAAAAATTGGCTGCACGTATTTTTGTAGCCCATACTATTGGAATATTGTATGCTGCACGCAAAATATTAGGGTTGAGAGGAGAGATTATATAGGGCACGGATTTTGACTAGGTCTAGAGTTTGAAACAAGTACTTGAGATTTCGTATTGGAGAAGTATTAAGAAATAGGATGAGATCTTCTAATTGATTTGACTAAATCCCCATGAGTTTTGAATTGGTCTCTCCTCATCTCTTCATCTTGACCAAGTCTACTTTGCTTTCAGCACATTAATTACTCTCTCTCCCAAATGCTGTATACTTAGTAATTCCTCCATATGAAGAGAGATATATTGCTTCGCCTGATTCGCCAATCCTGAGACATACTAGCACACACATTAGATATCACGACACGTTTGTCATCATCAAACCAAGAGGTCCTAGATCGTTGCGTCTAACAATCTCCCCCTTTTGGTGATGACAAACCCATAAAAGATTTAAGCAATAAGTATGGGTGTGTGAAGTGTGTTGATGGGTGTAATGCAATACGAATCATGGAATGAGACATTCAAGTCTTACAACATAGCATGCACAACATTATAACAAATATAAAAGCATGCTCCCCTTCTCTCAAGCTCCCCCTTCAACATTATTTTTCATGCTCCCCCTTCAACGAATAATGCCCGACATCAAATCTGCAAGTCTTTTCTTTCTCCCCCTTTGTAATCACCAAAAGTGGATTAATGAAGTCACAAAAATATTCCATGCAAAAATAAACCATTATTAAATGTAGCGTACAATTTGCATGAGTTTTCCAAAAAATAGACAATCCAAGCTCATAGAATTTCATAACAAGACTTCTCCACCTTTGTGTAAGTGTAGTGATATAGACAATAAAGTACAAGAGGAGATTCAATTTCAGAAAATCAACCAAATCAATCCACATTTTCCAATTTTTCATGAATATCACTAGGATTGATTTTTCTCACCTCATCAAAGATGAGTTCAAGTTACCAAACCCCAAAACATAGCCTAAAAGGACTTTTAAATGTGGGGTGACATTGCTTGACGAGTTATATACACCAACGCTAATGATTACCCATGTAGCATAAGTTGGATACTCGTGGGTTGTGTATTAGCCATGAAGTGTATCCATTTTTCATACGGAGCAAATTTCAATTCTTTTGTGCTCAATTTTAATTCATGGCTAAACACTTCATATCCCTTAGTAAATTCAGAAATTAATCATTCCTACATTCACTTTCCATTATTCTTAAAAAAATCTCCAAAAGCACTAAAAAGTCAATTATCGTGAAAGTGCAAATGTAGGTGTAGAAGTCAAATTTGAAATTTATGAGACATGTCATGGCTCCTAAAAAGAGAACAACATGTTCATGTAGCTACAGCAATAATGAATTAACTTTTACAAGGATAGATTTGATCATTCATACAATACCACTTAAGATAAATCATAAAGGGTATTCTTTTAAGCTCATTTTTTTATTTTTGGGTTTTCAATTTTTTTTGTTTTTTTTTCAGAAATAAAAACATTAAAAATCATGCAAGCAAGCACACAAAACAAAATAAAAACAAGCACACAAAACAATCTATGAAGGTATGCAATGAAATGCAAAGAGGGATAAAAATTATACCTTCGCGTTGCTATTTGACGAAGGAGCTAGAAATAGAATGAGACTTTAAAAATTTGCTCCTCGCCAAACCTCCATCACACCTACAAGAAAGGTGTTAAGTGTGACCTTGGAATCCAACAAGGTCCACGAGTGTTAGCCATTAAAGATTTAGGAACCCAAACTTGTTTAAACTTGATATTTGTGTTCCTAAATTTACAATAATATGAAGTGTGGCCTACACTATCACAAGTAAAGCACTTCATATATTTGTTCTTTGCAATAGAGGATACATTGTGGAATTTCTTGAATCTTTGCTTTTCAACGTTTTTCAGACCAAAACCAAGTCCTCTTCTATTATTGCCATATAATTGATTCTCTAAAATAGTGTCCAACGATTGTTTTCCCATAGATAATTTCTTAATGGCTACTTCAAGATGAGAGACTTTGGTTTTTAATTGTTTATTTTCTTCCACAAGCATCGTGCATTTACTAATAAAAGCTCTCTTGTTTTCCTCTTCCTTCTTTTCAAATTCAATCATTTTTCTTTTAAAGTCATTATCCAACATGCAGAATTTATCATTAAGCTCTCTAATCACATAGTCTTTTTCAGTTTCGAGCTTAATCAAATCAAGTTTAAGCATGCTAATTTGGTTTAATAATGAGGAACAAGAAATACAAGGAGCATTTTCATCAAAGCTTTCTTTTTCCTTCTTCATGAATTCAATAGTAGACTTACATGCATTAAGTTCAATTTTAAGTTTTTCATTCTCTTTAAACACCTTATCATCTCTAACTTGCATGTCATAGTTCTGATTTTGGAGACATTCAATAGTGAACTCATGATCTACTATTTGATTTTGCATTTCTTCACAAATTTTAAGAAGTTCAGCTTTGCTACCTGACGGTGTCTCATCTTGGATGCCCATCAAAGCCATGCAAGAATGGGCTTCATTTTCCTCCTCGCTTTCAGCATCGCTATCCATATCCCATGTTAATACCTTCGCTTTTCCTTTTCCATTAGCGAGCTGAGCAGTTTCATTTGGGCAATCCTTCATCAGATGTCCTCTTCCCTTGCATTTAAAACATTGCATTCTATCAGTAGATTTTTTATCATTAAAATGCTTGGAAGAATTATTAAAGTTAGAACGATTAAACCTGGGTGCCATTTCGTTTCTCCCGTGCTTGGTCTTGATGAACTTTCTGAAGTTTCTCACCATTAGCACTATGTTGTCATCATCATCCTCTTCTTCGCTAGCTTGCAAAGCAAGGGGCTTCATGGCTTTCTCTTTCTCCTCAGGTTTCTCTCTTGCTTCAACATTTTGCAGTTCCAACTCATAGGACATCAAATTACCAATAAGGTCCTCCACCTTCAATTGTGACAACACCTTTGCTTCCTGGATGGCGGTGACCTTTGGTCTGAAAGAGCTTGGCAATGCTCTTAGGATCTTCCTCACTTGATGGAGGCTATCATATGGCTTTCCAAGCGAGCTAGACTTATAGACTATGTCGGTGAACCTCGCATACATCTCTGATATGCTCTCTGATGGTAGCATGCGAAATCCCTCGAACTCTGCACTCAAAAGAGACAGTCTAGACTCCTTTACCTGTGACGTTCCCTCGTGCGTCACCTCCAAAGTATGCCATATCTCCTGCGCAGTTAAACAATGTGAGATTCTATTATATTCAGATTTATCAAGTGCACAAATGAGAGCATTCATAACTTTAGCATTTAAAGAATAAGATTTCCAATCATTATCATCCCATTTGTCATTTGGTTTTTCAATCTCAACATTATCTACTTTAATAACAGGCAGTTTATAACCTTTTTCAATTATTTGCCAGGCTTTATAATCAACAGAAATAAGGTAGATTTTCATTCGATTTTTCCAATAAGCATAATCACCTCCATTAAACCTAGGGGACGGGAAACAGACTGACCCTCAGTAAAAGCACTATCCATATGGTTATTCATGGTCAATCCTAGGCTAGATCCTAGAACCTTGCTCGATACCACTTGTTGGATCTGGATCCTAGCCTAGAGGGGGGTGAATAGGCTTATAAAAAATAATTCGTGCAACCCACGAATAAGCACACGCGGTTATAGCAGTAACAGGGTAAATAAGAAGCAGACACAGAGTACACATCAGATTTACCCTGGTTCGGTCGACCCTTCGACCTACTCCAGCCCCCAAAGCAGATACTAGTATTGAATAGCGCATTAGGTACAAAACCACAAGTTAAAGCACGCTCAGAGTACCCTTTACGTCTCTACACTCGCCAGGCTCTTAATACCCCACACACAGTGTTTCCTCTCACTATCAATCCTAGTAATGCTTTCTACCAGCTAGTCTCAAACTAGCTGGGTCCCACTTGTCTAGCCCCAACCAGACAAGTCCCAGAATAGTCACAGAAAAATAGGTAAAGTTTCCCCTACAGAGAATGTTACACTAAGACACGAATAAAAGAGTTTAAGGGTTTAGAGATGCTCAGTTCGTGTCCGTGTAGGTGTCTCTGTCAATTAGCACGTCGTCAGCTCCAATCTGACGCAAACGGTGTCTCAATCTGACTCCTGGATTGCAAATACCACTCTGGTCTGTGTGCAAAGCAATTGCAGTTCACTCCTTTAATAATTGGGCGGTCTGTGCGTAGGGCAGCTCCTTCAAAGCAGGCGGTCGGTGCACTAAGCGATTCAGTTCAACTTCAATAGTTAAGAGGTCTGTGTGCAGAGCAACTCAATTAAATCCCCAAGCCACGTCAGCACCGTAATTACGCTGCCCTCGTTTTCGATTTCACGCGATTGACCCCGCCACGTCAGCGTCTCTTCGATATTTTTAGGGCATGCAGCAACTTGTTTCTCCGAGCGATGGCGGCGACTTCTGCACACGATGATGGCGAATGTCTCGACGATGGTGAAGCGAACTCCGAGCGACGAGCTGCTTCAACGGCGGCGTGTTCCTAGGGCAGCGACAGCGATGAAGCTTCGTCTACGGTCGTCGTCTTCACGGTGACGTTGGGGTATGCAGTCATCCTCTTCGAACGGCGAGTTCTCCGTGGACGTCGGCGGCGGTATCTCCTTGCAACAGCAACTCCGAGCAACTCGACAGCAGCGTTCTCTTCTCCGATAACGAGTACTGGGGAATTCGTCTTTGACTTCGCCGCTCGACTTGAGTGCTCAGCAACGGCGATGGCTTCAAGGTGCATCGGTGAGTTCTCTTCGATGATAGTAGCGGCGGCGACGGGCTTCTACGGCAGCCTCTTCGAGTACGGCGACGACGACTTCTCTGACGTGTGGACAACGACGGACAACGTCTATGGCGATACGGTGATGCTTTTGAACGGCGGCGTGGCAGTGTTCACTTCGTTTCGTGCAGGGGAGACTCTGATGGCAACCACAGCGGGAACCTTTCGATGGCGATCTCAGAAGTCCCCTCGTTGACGGCATGTGGATGATCGGACTTCAACAGCGAAGATGATCCTTCTTCTTCGACTTGCAGCAACATCAACAAAGAGAGCAGATGACTTCGTTGTGTGGGCTCTTCACGGCGACTGCTTCGTCTTCGCTTCGACGACGGTTCTCCGAGCGACACAGCGACCGTCTCTGTCTTGATCACCAGCACCGACGACGTGATCCTCCCTCGGCGACATTGGTTGTGCTCTTTGACTCTGCGCTCTTCCAATCTGTGCGGCTGTCACCAAGAAAGGGCCAAAGCAAAATAACATACGGCTACTTGTGAAATTTTTTTAGCAGCTTTAAAAATTGGCTGCACGTATTTTTGTAGCCCCTACTATTGGAATATTGTATGCCGCACGCAAAATATTAGGGTTGAGAGGAGAGATTATATAGGGCACAGATTTTGACTAGGTCTAGAGTTTGAAACAAGTAGTTGAGATTTCGTATTGGAGAAGTATTAGGAAATAGGATGAGATCTTCTAATTGATTTGACTAAATCCCCATGAGTTTTGAATTGGTCTCTCCTCATCTCTTCATCTTGACCAAGTCTACTTTGCTTTGAGCACATCAATTACTCTCTCTCCCAAATGCTGTATACTTAGTAATTCCTCCATATGAAGAGAGATATATTGATTCGCCTGATTCGCCAATCCTGAGACATACTAGCACACATATTAGATATCACGACACGTTTGTCATCATCAAACCAAGAGGTCCTAGATCGTTGCGTCCAAAAATTTTACATGTAACCCTTCTTTCATTTATTTAATTATTTAGAGCAATATTTTGTTCCACCCAACTAGCTATCTTCTTATCCTCGCCTTATCCACGCTCGTTCTTTCCGAATCTTGTTTCGTTCACTTTTGTTTCGGTTTTCTTTCTATTGTATAGACGTTAGTGCTTGTAAGTTGCCTGGGTCATCTCTAGTTAGTAGTGGGCCCATTGGGTTGTGATGTCGTCGTGGTGCATGTATATAGGTAGAGTGTATGGACCTGTATGAGTGTGTTACCTTTAGGATCTTACTGAATGTCCCTTGTGTCACGTGGCATACCCAGTGTGGTCTGTGATATGCGTATGAAGTTGTCTGAATGATGGTATTCATATAGGTGTGAACAGCGTCATATCAGGCAATTCCTTAGACTTAGTCTTTCGTATTATAGTATAGCTTATCGTTGGCTGCATGTGATTGTATCAAAACTTTTGTTTTCTTCTAAACCAAATCTTTAAAGTTTTGAAACTAGCTCACAAGATCACAACCCACTTATCCTCCCTCATCCATTACCACAACTCCACACGTTTTTCCAAATGTTTTAAAATATGTCATTGGCCTTAAGTTTTCCTTTCTCTTCTCTTCTTTGTCCCTTAGAAATGTTATGTTTATTGTTGTTATATTATTGGGACTAACTATTATTATTATAGGATCTTGTGTGCGGGTAGGTATAGTGTGTGATGAGATATGTAATAGCGATGATTAATTGATTTTGGGACACAAGGATATGAGATTAGATTTCTTTGGATGAAAAGAATGAGGTGTCCAAGACTTATTTATAATAACCGATGTGTGGAGGACCCAATGGAGAACTCTGATTGGATGAAATTATGTATAGGGAGATGAGTACTTAAACGATCTGAAACTTGGACGAGTGATAGATAAGAGAAGCTAGGACGGGATAGTATGATTTAGATTGATCATGAGAATGAGTAGAACATTTAAAGCGTCAGGATTTGATTATTAAGTTGAGATGAGAAGGCATTGGAGATAACCCAACACATGAAGATGGATGAGATGTTAGGAAGACAGATTTTGTATGATTAGGAGATTAGATGATGGGGGTAAGGATAGAGGTAGTTTGATGGTTCATTGGACTCGGAGGATAAACTTGTGAGTCGATTTGATGGAGAATATATTGGGGGCGAGATGATTGAAGATTGGTAGGCGATGATGTGGATCTATAATCAGGTGCTAGGGTGTGATTCTAGTTGTAGCATTATCCAGTGGAGAGACGAGTTATGATGGATTATTGAGGAACGTCGTTTGAAGTTATAGGATTAGCGATCTTTAGTGTAGATATGAGAGTTGCGGGTATAAGATTAGATAGATAGTATTATTAGTATAAGTGATTCCGAGGGCGGAATCATTTCTAAGGTGTGTAGAATGTAACGGCCGCTTTCCGGCCGTTCGTATTTTCTATGTGCACGTACTTTTCGTGCACGTATTTTATTTGACTCTTTCTTGGTTTTGGTATATACGCTGTGATATACCGTTGTGACCGTATGGAAGTGTATAATTTTATAGTAATTTTTGGGAACGTCATTTCACGGCTCGTTTTCTCGCAAAACAACTTTGAATGGAAGAGCGTTTTGGTCTTTTGGCACCAATACTCGCTTACCGATTTTACGATAATTTTTGGTAGGTGTAGCATGCGATCAGACCCCGTAGCCCCGTACTTCACATCTCCACGATCGTTCCGGTATTTTCGGATTATTTTTCTGATGCCCGTAGTGGAAGATATCCCCTAATCAATTTTCCTTCCTTAATTAACCTTTGACTTTTTCAAATTCTGAATTAATTAGAATCCTAATCACTTTCCTCAAATCTCTCTAACGTAAGAGGAAATCATGCAACAACCTCTATTTTCACCCCCTCTTTCCTCTAACTCCACTCCTCCAATCCCTATCTCCCTCCCCCATTTTAACCAAAAACTATAGCCATTTAGCACTTTCTCCCTTCAAAATGAAACAAAGAGGCCAACTCCCCTCCTTCACACAAAACCCATGCCCTAGCCGACTTTGCTTTTTCTCCAGCTGCCACGACAGCCCCCCAAGCCCCCAACCTCCGGCCACCTTGCTCCTCCACCTCTCCTCCTCCATCTCCAACTCTCCAAGCTCTCAAAACTCCATTAAACCAAGCTTGTGGCTGAAATTTCTGTGCGCAGCCACACCGCCGGAAAAACGGCCGGCCGCCGCCCTTCGGCCACCCCCTCCGGTGATCTCCACCACCATCAAACTCCTCTCTGACCCCCCGACCATCTCCAACTCCCCTTACCCTTTTCCCACGTCTCGATCACCTGGAAAACCCCGTGGAACTCAGATCTTGCCGCTGTTTTTGACAGTTTGCACGCCGCCACTTCAAACTCACGCCCACCAGTCATCCGGCCACCTAGACGACAATTCTACCGCTGTTGGACTCCTATCGAACACCTCTACCAACTGCAATTTCCCTTACACTCATCTCCCACATGTAGCTCCTGGAAAATCCGTCGAAACCAAGCTCAGTTGCTGTTTTTGACAGATCTAGCCGTCGAAGTTACTGTTCACAGCCAGCCACCATTCACAGCCGCCGCCGGTGACCACCACCCCCACTTTGTTCCACTTTGACCCCTCTCCGCTCTGCAACTTCCCTTACACTCATAGCTAACCTGTAGCTCCCGAAATCCTCGTCGGAACACGTCGTATCGGCTGTTTTTCACAGATCTGGAAGCTGAACTTCCACGCCGGCTCATGCCCACCTCCGACCACCCTCGGCAACAACTCCACTGCCTTTGGCTTCGTCTTGAAGTCCTTTAACTTCTGCAACTTCCCGTTTTCGCTGTTCGTCGCTGGAATTCCACTGAGACGCGCGACAACGGATGTTACGCGAATCTGTCCTCTCTGTCTTCTCACGACCACCCACCGCCGTACGCTCACGCCGTCGGCCACCCACCGGGCTGAGCATCTTCCTCTGGTCCTACTTCATCTACCAACAGCCCCCTTGGACTCTCGGAGTTCACGTGCGTTGCCACACGCACGTACTTTTAGCCGATGTCGCCGTTATCATGAAGATCCATTGCGCTACTCGCAACAGAATGATGATCGCTGTTAGCTCGCTGATTTCATGCCACCACCCTGCTGTCTAGAGGTACCTCACTGCAGTACCCGCGGCCGAGGAGTTCCAGACGATGCCGACGTTTCACCGTTCAGACCCGACTTCCGCTTGTTGGACGACATCACGAGGTTGGTTTCCCTAACGAGTAGTAAAACCCACACCGTAGTTCAATCAAAACCTAAACTAAAATTGGCCAACTTGAACTAAATTTATTTTCAGCATCTGTAAAATGTTTCCACTGTAGGAAAGATCGACGATCGGACAAATTTTCTGTGCACATAGGGTAGACGTCGATCTAGACTAAACAAATATCAAAACGTGACTTTTTGACTGTTAGGATAGTCCCGCCAATTTTAGAAACAAACCCTAATAGGATTTGTTGAAAAATGCGACCTGACACCGTCGCCGTGACCCTGTTTTAGATGGACTACCGCAGACGCGACGCATTGACGGGACGCTTTGACGGGACGCTCCGAATGGACGACACACTTGCCACCGCAGGCAAGTGTACTCACTTGTACCTTCGGCCGTGTTTAGACCTTAGACTTCTAGAACTGTTAGAATGTGAACAAAGAGAACTGGACGTGAAATGATAGCGTCCGGGACGTCCCTTGACAGCTTAGACTTGACGACGAAGTCTAAGCTCAACAACAACATTTAACACCTTAGGGTTATCTTGTGTGTGCGTGCGTGTGGACCCCCTAGAAGAACCTTCCCTGTCTTGTCATGTCGTGTATTGTTTTGCACAGCCTGCGGGCAATAGGGCACTCACCAGTGAGTGGGTGATCCCTTGTATGGATACACAGCCTGCGGGCAATAGTGCACTCACCAATGGGTGGGTGATCCCTTGTACGGATACACAGCCTGCGGGCAATAGGGCACTCAATATTGGGTGAGTGATCCCTTGTACAGATACACAGCCTGCGGGCAATAGGGCACTCACAAGTGAGTGGGTGATCCCTTGTACAAATACACAGCCTGCGGGCAATAGGGCACTCTCCAAGCCAGAGAGAGTGATCCCTTGTACGGACTTGTCTTGTGCACTTGGGTTGGGGTAGGGTTGAGCGTGCACACGGGGAGAGGGTCTGATCCCCCTCGAACCGTAAGGCGTGAACCCTTCGAGTTACACGTGTCTTGTCTTGTCTTGTCTCGTCTTGTCTTGACCCGTTTAGGTTAGTCCCGTAGTCGGTAGCACACGCTACGGCTACAGCGTATCGTGTTTACTTCTCCTGCTCTGTTACTTTCTTTAAATGCCATGTTATAACCACAGCATGTTAATCAACCAGTAAATCATTGTTCTAAATTAAAATACACTTGCAGTAGAGTCTAACATTTTCTGTGTAGACTTTACCTGACGTACAGTTCCTTTTCTCTTGGGTGCTGTATGTCAGGTGTTGAGCCAGAGCACGTGGACGAGCCGGACATTCCTGAGTACGTGGAGCCAGAGGACATCGACCCGGAGTACGTACCTGACGAGGACCAGACTTAGACGTTTCGCACCATTGCGGACTTCCAGAGGTTACTACTTTTTAGTCTGGGTGGGTAGCACCACTTTACTCTCTGCCTAGGTTGGGTGCTTCGCACTATTAGTTTCCTTTCCTGCAGTTTGTTGCCATGCTTAGGCTCCCTTTATTAAATTTTTCATATGCTGGATATTATCTCTATTTTAAATGAATGCATTCTTTTCCTTCTGTACTTTTGTTGTTCCGGATTTCATAAATGCAAGAACCTGAAAATTTTGAAATGGTACCCCTACATACGCTTATTGGGTCCGAGCTTCACAGCTCCGGCCTAAGCGGGCCTTGTCACGTTTCGCTTCCGTCGTTTTGGGAAGCGGGGCGTGACACTCAATCGTGCTTCACCGCGTGGGCCCACGACACTTGTTTGGACTCATATTCCTTGGTTTAGTGTTGTGTTTCGTCGTTTGCTTGCTTAGCGTGAGCTGTTTGATTTTGTTGGCCCTGACGGGTGATTTAGGATTTTGATTCCTCTCTCTCTCTCTCTCTCTCTCTCTCTCTCTCTCTCTCTCTCTCTCTCTCTCTCTCTCTCTCTATTTTCTCCCTCCGAGCTCCTACTCTCACTCGTCTTCCTCGAGGACGAGGAAGGGTTCAGCTTGGGGGATTTTGATGTGTGTTTATATTTTATATATTCACGCATGTCTTCTTTGTGTTTTTCCGTTGTTTTCCGTCGTCCCGTATCCATTTTCTTGTGATTTCTAGTTTTCTTTCACTTCTTTGTGTTTTTGCGTTTATGCAGGAGATTGCCAGTGTTGGGGGTATATAATGAAGATATCATGAGCCCCGGAGCAACGGGAGGAGTCACGCGTGATCCAGGGGGTCAAATGATGAATATTGCCATATTTCAGCCTTCAACCGATCAGTTGGACACAGCCAACTGATCAGTTGATGCACGCGTATCCGACCCGAACGAAGGTTGAAGTGAAGTGCAGATCAACCAACCGGTTCGTCGACCGTTTGAATCCAACAGAGCTCTCGGCCATTTGAAGGTGAATTCCAACCGATCGGGTGACATCTCACCCGATCGGTTCATCTGTAGCTGAATTTTCCAAACGACGACCCGGAGAGCTCAACCGATCGGTTCGAGGATCGTGTGAGATCGACAGTGTTCTCTATTTTTTGGGCGAAACTCCAACCGATCGGTTGATAACTCAACCGATCGTTTCTTCTGAAGCCGCAGTTCTCCAAACGATGACCCGGACGCACCAACCGCTCTCCTCAGCGACCGGATTGAGCTTCTGAAGCCCGCTGCTGAAACGCCAAGCAGCTCACCCGATCGGTTGACGTTTCAACCGATCGGGTGATGTCGATCTATATAAATAGTTGCCCTAGGTTTCAGAAAATGGTAGTTGTTATTTTTTCTGTGTTTTTCTTGTACGGTGTCGGCTGGAATTTTATCGTGTTTTGTAAGTCTTCTGATTGCTTTCAAACTTTAATATTATCTTAATAGCATCGCTACTATCTCATTCCTATTTCCTGATCGTGATTTTTACGGTTGATTTTCATTTAGATTGCTTTTTAGCTATGATTTGTGAGTAGTTCCCAAATCTGGGATTTTGGTGGAAACCCCTTCGTGGGTTCTCCCTAATGCGTCCACAGGACTAGGAAATCGATAGGGATTAGGAATTTAGATGGTTACGCGGGGTGTTTCATTGTCATTGGCGGGAGAAAGACCGCCTCTGACCGTCGGGCTAAGGGGGAATAAACTTAGCGGTTGACTCCCTTTCCACAACTCACGCCCTTAGCATAGACATTGAATCCTAGCGCGTGGGAACGGCAGGATGAGATGTTGGGAGTAATCGTTGCGAGCTTAGTGCTCCCGGAGTCGGTCGGTGTTAATGGATATGGGAATGCCCGCCAACCGAACCCGGCTAGACCTAGCGCATCATCCTGGGCACCGACCGGAATATTGGGCCCGGGCCCATGGGACGCTAGTTATCACTTTTAGAGGCAACGTCTCACCACTAAACCCTAAATCCAATCGTACTCCTATCCGTCAGTCGTAATAGTGAGAGCACATGATAGGGTGGAAACCGAAGTCCTAGGTTTCCTTTTATACCGTTTATCCTTCGTATCTATATTTTGTGACAAACCATCGATCGTTCGGGCTAGCTCACCCATAGGGTGAACCGGTTCCTCTTTGACACAAGCACAACCACGCCTCCCTGTGTTCGACCCCCAAGCCACACTACAACACCGTGCGCTTGCGGTATAAATATTTTAATTTGGTATCCCCAATCCTATTGCACTTATATGCTCAAAACTAGGGGACGTCAATAGTATACCGTAAGCTCATGGTACCCGATTTTTGTTGGGTCCAAGGGGATTAGCCCTTTGGAAGCCAAGTCCAAGTGGACTTCCGCTTCCCAACATAATTACCACTATTAATAATATCATGAAAATAGGAATCAACATAGGCATTCCTATCATTTAAGCTAGTGTTCTTAGGATCCCAAATAGTATAAGCTTTGGGAGTTCTTTTCCTAGTTGCATGCACATATGTTAGATTTCTATGTGGTGCATGCTTCTTAGGAACATGGGTTCTAACATAAAAATGAGGAGGTGGATATGCATTGGACATATGAGGATTGTGTGCATGCTTAGGAACATTCATGTTGAATGAGACATATGGAGCATGCATGACATGTGGAGGATGTGCATACATGTAAGAATGATGCGCATGAGCATATGGGTGTATAGGAGCATGTACATGAGTATTTCTCATGTGTGGATTTGCACGTGTCTGTGGGTGTGGAGCATAGAAAGTGTCATGAGTATCCACTTGTGAAGTAGGAGATTCCCTACGTGGATGAAGGTTCGTGTACATGTAAGCATGACTTCTCTATTGGTTTCCACCCGTAATGGGTTTCTTACCAAAAGGAAGGACGGTGAAGTGGTGGCTTTCTTGGTAGGTTTGCTACCTATAGTGTCTTTGACACCACTTGTAGATGCATCAGAGGAAGGCCTCACGAAATCTATAGTTATACCACTATAGGAGGTTGACGTGCGTTTATATTTTATATATTCATGCACGTCTTCTTTGTGCTTTTCCAGTGTTTTCCGTCGTCCCATACCCATTTTCTTGTGATTTCTAGTTTTCTTTCACTTCTTTGTGTTTTTGTGTATATGCAGGAGATTGCCAGCGTTGGGGACGTAGATATCATGAGTCCCCGGAGCAACGGACGGAGTCACGCGCGATCCAGAGGGTCAAACGATGAAGATTACTATATCTCAGCCCTCAACCGATCGGGTGGACACAGCCACCCGATCGGTTGATGCATGTGTATCTCATCCGGACAAGAGCTGAAGAGAAGAGCAGCTCACCCGATCAGTTCGCTGATCGGGTGAGATCGACAGAGCTCTCTGTCTTTTTGGGCGTAATTCCAATCGATCGAGTGACATCTCACCCGATCGGTTCATCTGTAGCCGCAATTCCTCAATTGGCGAACCGACGGCGCCAACCGCTCGGGGACTGCGACCGGTTGAAGTTCTGAAGCCCGATAGCGAAGCATCAAGCAGCTCACCCGATCGGTTGATGCTTCAACCTATCGGGTGACATCGATTTCTATATATAGTTGCCCTAGGTTTGCTGAAAAAGGATGTTGCTATTTTTCTGTCTTTTTCTTGGGTTGTGACGGCTGGAATTTTATCTGTTTTTGTAAGTGTTCTGATTTCTATGAAACTTTAATATTGTCTTAATACCATTGCTAGTATCTCATTTCAATTGCTTGATCATGATTTCTACCGTTGATTTTTGTTTAGATTGCGTTTTAGCTATGAATTGTGAGTAGTTCCCAAATCTGGGATTTTGGTGGAAACCCCTTCGTGGGTTCTCCCTAAAGCGACCATAGGAATAGGATTTCGATAGGGTTTGGGAATTTAGATGGTTATGCGGGTGTTTCATTGTCATTGGTGGGAGAAAGACCACCTCTGACCGTCGGGCCAAGGGGGAATAAACTTGGCGGTTGACTCCCTAGCCACAGCTCACGCCCCTAGCATAGACATCGAATCCTAGCGCGTGGGAACGGCAGGACGAGATGTTGGGAGTAATCGTTGCGAGCTTAGTGCTCCCGGAGTCGGTGTGTTAATGGACATGGGAATGCCCACCGACCGAACCCGGGTAGTCCTAGCGTATCATCCTGGGCACCAACCGGAATATCGGGCCCAAGGGACGCTAGGTATCACTCTTAGAGGCAACGTCTCACCACTAAACCCTAATACCCAATCGCATTCCTATCCGTCGGTCGTAATAGAGATGGCACACGATAGGGCAGAAACCAAAGTCCTAGGTTTCCTTTTATATTGTTCATCCTTCGTATACATATCCTGTAACAACCTACCGATCGTTCGAGCTAGCTCACCCATAGGGTGAACCGGTTCCTCTTTGACACAAGCACAACACACGCCTCCCTGTGTTCGACCCCCAAGCCACACTACAACACCGTGCGCTTGCGGTATAAATATTTAAATCTGGTATCCCCGATCCTATTGCACTTGTATGCTCAAATCTAGGGGACGTCAAGCTTTATGGTGCCGTTGCCGGGGAGGCAACATGCTTGTTTATTTTAGAGCCCAGTGAACCCTTGAGTCTATTTCACATCCTCACCTCGCGATAATTTTCGCATTCTACTTTTTCATTTTTTATTTTCTATTATTTATTTTCTGTTTTTATCTGTTTCTATCACATACTTGCTTCACGGGTGTTTGTTGATTTTACATGCGCAGGAATACAAGGAGTCTTGACGACTTGATTCCTCTTAACCCAGAGATTAACGCCACCGTGAGGCGTCTGAACGCAGAAAGAAGAAGTAGGGAAGAAGCTGAAACCATGGGGGAAAACACTCCTCCCCAGAAGTCCCTGCTGGAGTACTCGATGCCATCCATCGGGTCCTCGTCTAGCATCCAACCTCCGGCCATCACGGCCGTGAATTTCGAGCTAAAGCCGTCATTAGTGACATGGATCTAGCAGGATCAATTTTCAGGGGCACCCATGGAGAGCCCAATTGAGCATCTGGACTCCTTCTTGGAGAAGTGTGACACATTTAGGATCAATGGTGTCACGGCTAAAGCTATCCAGCTCAAGTTGTTCCCCTTCTCTCTGTGGGATAAAGCCAAGCAATGGCTTAGGGGGAAGGACCCGAATACCTTCACTACTTGGGAGAACCTGTCAAATGCTTTCTTAAACAAGTTCTTTCCCTCGGGAAAGACGATGAAGCTGAGGAGTGAGATCTCCTCCTTCTCCCAAGCCAGCCACGAATCCCTGCATGAAGCTTGGACAAGATACAAGGAAATGCAGCAGAGGTGCCCTCACCACGAGCTTCCCAAGTGGCAGATCATTAATCTTTCTACAATGGGTTGAGGGATGACCTGAAATCTTCGATGGATGACGCAGCTGGGGGGGTCCTTTATGTCGAGAAGCGAAGAAGATGCCGGTAAAATTCTGGAGAACATGGCATCAAATAATGAGAGGTGGTGCGATGAGCGTGCCACGCCCAGATCTGGAGGTATTCACAGAGTCGAGGACGTCGACAAATTATCTAGCAAATTCGATTTGCTATTGACCCAGATCTCAGCGCTTATGGTAGGAGCAGGTGGTGCCAGCACCCAACAAGTAGCAGCGGTGGAAGCAGAAGTCCTGGAAGACTTCGATGGTGGTGATATCTCACCACCGGTGGATCAAGCTAGCGCACTTTTCTACAACCCGACGGGTAACGTGCCATATCCACCAAGGTCTAGCTCAAATCCAGCTTATTCTCCCAATAACCGGAACCACCCCAACCTGAGTTATAGGGCACCATATCAGCAGCCCCAGCAGCCGCACCAACAATTATATCAGCCGCCTCGGCAACAGCACCAGCAGTACCAACAATAGCAGCAGCCCCAGCAAATGTACGAGCAGTATCCCCCTAGGAACCAGCAACCCCCGCAGCAGTAGCAGCCGTATGGCCAACAGCGAGTTATCTCCCCGGTCGAGAGCCTCTTGACCCAGTATATCACCAACCAGGAGAAGATTAATTTGCGGTTGGAGATGGGACAGAAGGCCCTGACCGACCAAGTAACCCAGTTGGGGTTGCAGGTGGCGAACCTTTAGAGGGCGCATAACCAACTACCGGGTCAGCCGGAAGTAAATCCAAGGGGGCCAAATCAAACGTTAGCCTTAACACATGATCATGCCAATGTGTTTGCTATAGTGTTGAGGAGCGGCACTCAGATTCCAACTAGGGTGCCCGCTAACCGCTAAGGAACCTGAAGCACCGTTGGTCGATGATCGACCAAAGGTACAAGCTAATGACGACAGAGCTTCGTCGTCAAAGACCGTGACTCCGGAGGGAGTCTCTGAGGAAGAGAAGAAGAAGAACGAGGAGGGGAACTTGAGAGTCTTCAAGCCCGTTGTGCCTTTCCCATAACGACTTGCCAAGGCAAAGATTGATGAAAAATATGGCAAGTTCTTTGATATGGTCAAAGACTTGAGCTTGCAGATCCCTTTCCTTGAGGCTATAGAGACTATCCCGTCCTATGCAAAATTCTTGAAGGACTTGGTGACGAGGGGTTCCAGAAAAGAAAAAGTCATTCTCACGGCGGAATGCAGCGCTCTGATCCAGCGAGCGAACCCGCCCAAGCTCAAGGACCCAGTAAGCTTCTCTATTCCTTGTTCGATTGGAGAGGTGAAGGTTAATCGGGCGCTCGTCGATTTGGGGGTGAGCGTCAGTCTGATGCCTCTGTCACTATACAGGAGGATAGGAATGGGCGACCCTTAACCCACCGGTATGACCCTACAACTTGCAGGCCGATCAGTCAAGTACCCGGTGGGGATTGTGGACGACCTACCAGTAAACGTCAGCGGAGTGCATGTGCCCGTAGATTTTGTTGTGATGGACATGCCGGAGGATGCTCATACCCCGATAATCCTTGGGAGGCCCTTCATGGCGACCGCTGGCGTGCTGATTGATGTGAAGAAAGGGAAGCTATCCCTTAATGTTGGCGACCAGAAGGTCGAATTTGATTTGGGATTATCTATGAAGCATCCCCCTGAAGAGGAGAGTTGCAATGTGCTGGAAGCTGAGGAAGAAAGAGCCGTGGAGGCTGGAGCCTGGGAAATTCTATTGAGGAACCCCCCAATAGCTTGGGGGACCATGAGGAGCATTCTGGTATAAAGAAGAAGAAGTTGCTCGAGAAGCGGGTGTCTCACAGACGACCCCTCCCGGATTCAAGAAGGTCGCTCCGACGAGGAGCAAGGGAAAAGAGCCCATGGGGCTCACTGCTGATGAGATCTGAATACTTCGAAGAGTGGCGGTGGACGCCAATGTGAGGGAGAAGCCCCCGGATGCCACCAGCGGAGGGATCGTCGAGTGTGTCTACTTATCACCACTGTCAACACCAAGGGCCACCTCTCCGGAAGCTAAATGGATGCCGATCTATGGGCATCACCCGCATCAACCACCTTGAAGATCACATACCGGGCGTCGAGCAAATGACTTTAAACAACAGCGCTTCATGGGAGGCAACCCATATTCTAAACCTTCGTATTTATTATTAGGATTATTTTTCTTATTTTTGATGAATAAATTCAGCAACAGGGGTTTTCGTCGGAAGAACTTAGATGAATTTTGTGTTTTGTGCAGGAAATAGCCCGACCCGATCGGTTCATGCATCAACCGGTCGGGTGGCCTGTATCTGAAGATGGCCCGTATCTGAACATTATCCAACCGGTCGGATGGAACAAGCTGAGACCTGGTGGCGGATCGTGTAAGAACGGCAGTACTCTCGTACTTTTTGGGGATTAATTCAACCGATCGGTTGAGCTGGAGTTGTGATCGTGTCGCTGTCCGGGTGAAGTCGACAGTGCTCTCGGGAAAATCTTGAAGCGGCCAACCGATCGGGTGAAAACTCACCCGATCGGTTCGCCTGTAGCTGCCTTCCAACAAAGTTTTTCGAAATCTAACCCAACCGATCGGGTGAGATCTCATCCGATCGGTTCACCTAAAACCCTATAAATACCCCCGACTGAACCGATTCATTTTCTCTCACACGACTTCGATTTTCCCCCGTCGTTTCGCATCTCCCCTCACCCAACCGGCCATCTCTCTCCCCCACACGATCTCCTCTCTATCTCAAACGATCTCTCCACACTCTCAACATCTCTCTCTCCATCATCACCCCTCTTCCTCCACATCCAACCCTAATTTCCGCCCTAACCCTAAGTCCACTTCCCCCAATTCGAAAATTTGTTGGATCGAAGTGTCGCGGCTTCACGGACCTCCCAATTGCACTGCGTAGGGTGTTTTGCGAGCAAGGATTCACTTCGCTACTTGGTAAATTCGTTCTTGAGCTCTATTTTTAATATTGCCCTAGTAATATTTTTTTTTGCTCAATTGTCTTTTGGTTGTGTGCATTCATATAGACTTGCATTCACTTGCATCACACACCCACACACTCATGGCCAAGGACAAGGATAAGGGTAAGGCTATCATGCATGAGGAGGAGCCGTCTCGCAAGAGACGGAAGTCCACACGTCCACCAAGTTCACGTCCTCCTCCCACACTGCCTACACAACCCCCTCCCCAACCCATCGTCCCCGTTGTGGACCCACTGATGGGACCGCGGGAATACCGTTTCTTGAGTCGTGAACAAAAAGATCTTTACAACCGACTCAATGAACGGGCACACCTTGCCACTAAATTTACACATGCACAAACCCTGATCGATCTCGGAGTTTTCTCCGGGGTCGAGACTTTATTTGCAAATTTAGGTTGGATAGGGTTCCTAAACGCCCATGCATCATCTTACCCCACCCTCACACTAGAATTCCTATCTTCACTCAATTGTGTGGCGGGGTCCATCGTCGATTTCCGCGTCCGAAACCGATCTATCCGCACCAACCTGAACACAATCAATAACATTTTTGGTTTCTCCATTCTCGGCGGCGACGCTATCCGCCCCTACGAATATCACCGTGACTTTGATGTCGATAATTTTTGGCGTCACCTCACCCTCCACGACCACTATCCTCAAGGCAAGGCCAAGGCATCCTCCATCATTCACCCCGTATTTCGTCTGGCCCACCATATCATTTCTAGCACATTCTTCCCCAGGGCTGAGTCCGGGACCGTGACCATCCCTGACCTATTTATTTTGTGGGCTATGACATTTGATTTTATTCGCGGTGATGACGGGATCGCCTTCGAGGCCCCTCGCATACCCATTCATGGCGGTGCTTGGCTTATTCAAAAACTCGTTGATATTAGCCGCGCCGGCAAAGGCAAGTATTGTTGCAGGGGCCTTATTACCATCATTGCTTCGCATCCCACATTCAATATCATCATCCCCAGAGATTTGCCACTTGCCACAGGATCTACATATCTAGATCTTGATGTCCTGCGGCACACCACACACATGATCAGATCCCGACCTGACGATCGTTTTTCCTTTTACTATGGACATCCCCTGCTCCTTACACCATTCTGCCCAATCCAGGTCGTATGTCTCTTCAGCTTGTGGCAGATTGGACTTTCCCTCCTGACCCAGAGTTCTTAGGGGGTTGCATCTTCAGTTCCCACTCCCAGACGCACCCATGAATAAGGGGAAACCTTTGGCGGGGCAGGATCTGGAGAACTCCAAGGCCTTGGAGGAGATCCCCGAAGCGATCTGGAAGTTCGCAAATTTGATCAACGACGACCAGTTCGCCCAAAATTTCTTGTCCGAAGGTATTGCGATCTTAGCGAGCTTCTCCCCATAGTCTCACCCTGATCTTTGTTCTCCTTACAGGTGCGGACATGATTCTTACGCGGGACGAACTGATGAGGAGGGCAAGGGATCCGGCGACCTCGGAGCCGGCGACCGAGAAGCCATCTGCCTTGGAGAAGGGCAAAAAGGTGGTAATGAAAGACTCATCGAGGGAGTCAGGGCAGAAAAGGGGCCCCGGGATCGTCATCAGGGGCGAAAGGGACGAGCGCGCTAAGAGGGAGAGGGAAGTGCCCGTGGCGAGCGTTCCTCCCCCAACTGTTGGTAAAGCGGTGTCGGGCAACTTTGTCAACCGTGGCACCGGTGAAAGAGAGATGATGCCCTAGAGCTAGGGGCTGAGGGACCACCCACGGGGCGGGCCGGCAGGGTTTTGATCGAGCGCTGGCCGTATGGGTGCCCTCCTTGTGAGCAGGGGGAGCGTGTGCATTCGATTTGCGAGCCCATGCTCGCCCGCTTCAAGGAGACAAAGGCCGAAGTCCATGCCATCTCGAGGGAGGAGCTCTTCAAGACGACCACCCGGTGGGCAACATGAAGCCTGTGTTTAATGATGCCAGTGTTGCAGCTTGCCTGGCGGAGAATAGCCTGCTGCCGAGGGATCGGGCGTCCCTCGCCGAAATTGGTCCAAAGCGCCTCTGCGACATGGCGATCTGGCATAGTATACAGGTTTGCCGCTCTCCCTTCTCCATGTTGTCGGTCTTCTTCGTTTTTCGAGTACTTATGTTTCTGTTTCTCCTGTAGGCGGTCGCGGTTATGGTGTCCTTGCAGTGACATACCGCCTTGAACATGCTCAAGGTGAACCACGAGAAGAAGGCCAATCTAGAGGTGGCCAATGGTAAGCTATGGGTGCTGGAGGTCTAATTCCGAGAGGTCGCTGAGAAGCTGCAGTATAGGGAGGATCAGCTGGAGCAGCTCCAGGGGTGGTATAGGACCCAACGGGCGGAGACCGAGAAGTGGGAGCGGCTACTTCGGGAGGAGGAGACTCAGAGGGTAGCTGCTCTGAATGAGCATTCCGTGGAGATGGAGGCCAATGGGATGGAGATCACCGCACTGAAGCGGAAGGTGGCGGACAAGGGGAGGGAGATCACCGCAGACATAGGAGGTGGCAGTGCTAAGGGCGATCGATCTGGAGGCCGAGAAGGCCGGGGCCATCTGCAAATACCAGGAGGAGGAATACCTCCCTATGATGAGGTCAATGAGGGTAGAGGGCGTGGATGAAGGGATGCAGACGGACTTCAAGAGGTTGGAAGTGCGGTTGGCGAAGCTGTACCCTTCCTTGGAGGTAGACTTCTCCAAGCTGACGGTGGCCTCCGACGAGGAGGAGGAGGAAGCAGATGCTCCGGGGGGGAGGGCTGCCTCTTAATCTTTGGGATGTGGTTGTATCGGTAGGGCCGGTCGAGGGTGGCCGTGCACCGGACCTATTGTAGAAAGTTTTGATGTAAATGTCTAAATTTCAGCTTTAATGAAATATACCTTAGGCGGTTCGCCTTGTTTGTCTTTTGTGTTTGTGTTGTTGTTCGTCGCTTTTGTTTCCATGTGTATCCCCAACTTTTCGCGTGGAAGTGGCTATGGCCCCAGAGAAGCGGAATGTTGTGGAGTTGGCGCCTTTCGAGGGCAAAGCTTGTAGGCTTGCCCGGAGTTGAGGGATGGGGAGCGTGTGAGCCGTCACTCATTACTTGTCCCACCCAGCGAAACTATCGAGGGCGAAGCCGTCAAGATTGCCCAAGAGTTAAGGGAGGGGAGGGTGCGAGCCAGAGCTCGTTCCTTAACCCACCGACGATCCTATCAAGGGCAAAGCTCGTCAACCGACCCCGAAGTTGAGGGATAGGGAGGGTGCAAGCCATAGCTCGGTCCTTAACCCATCCAAAGCCTATCGAGGGCGAAGCTCGTAAGCTTGCCCAGAGTTGAGGGATGGGGAGGGTGCAAGCCGTCGCTCGTTCCTAGTCCCACCCGGTGACACTATCGAGGGCAAAGCCGTCAAGCTTGCCCCAGAGTTGAGGGAGGAGAGGGTGTGAACAGTAGCTCGTTCATTAACCCACCGATGATCCTATCGAGAGGGAAGCTCGTCAGCCTGCCACGAAGTTGAGGGATGGGGAGGGTGCGAGCCGTGGCTCGGTCCTTAACCCACTTGGAGTTTGTCAGTGGCGAAGCTCGTAAGCTTGTCCCGGAGTTGAGGGATGGGGAGGGTGCGAGTCTTCACCCGTTCCTTGTCCCACCTGGCAACCCTATCGAGGGCGAAGCCATCAAGCTTGCCCCGGAGTTGATGGATGGGAGGGTGCAAGCCGTGGTACGTTCCTTAACCCCCATGCAATCCTATCGAGGGCAAAGCTCGTCAACCTGCCCCGGATTTGAGGGATAGGGAGGGTACGAGCCATAGCTCGGTCCTTAACCCGCCCAGAGCCTATAGGGGGCAAAGCTCGTAAGCTTGCCCCGGAGTTGAGGGAGGGGAGGGTGCAAGCCATCACCCGTTCCTTGTCCCATCCGATGATCCTATCAAGGGCGAAGCTGTCAAGCTTGCCCCGGAGTTAATGGAGGGAAGGGTGTGAGTCGTAGCTCATTCCTTAACCCTCTGGGCGATCTTATCGAGGGCGAAGCTCGTCATCATGTCCTGGAGTTGAGGGAGGCAAGGGTGCGAGCCGTCGCCCGTTCCTTGTCCCACCCGGTGACCCTATCAAGGGCGAAGCTGTCAGGCTTGCCCCGAAGTTGATGGAGGGGAGGGTGCAAGCCGCAGCTCATTCCTTAACCCCCCCCAGGTGATCCTATCGAGGGCGAAGCTCGTCAGCCTGCTCCGGAGTTTGAGATTATTTAAGGAGAGCTAAATTTCCAAATGTGGACGGCGATATTTGAGAATGTGCATATAAAATGATAGTTATATTTTCAAAACTGTAGATAACATAGAAAGAAATGCTCATTATTCCTGTGGTGGGCTAGCTTGCTGCCTTCCCTGGTTGACTGTCGGCATCCTCCTGATGGTTGCCTAGTCCAACAAGCTGGGCTTGCTCGGGGGCCTTGTGTTTGGTGGAACCGACGTAGCAGCTCCGAGACAATCTCTGACTCCCTCGAACTCATCCAACCCCCAGTGGAGTCTGGAACTTGACCATCTGGTGCAGGAGTGAGGGGAGAGCTTC